>CM076569.1:612475771-612517509 GCA_034641835.2 Pinus albicaulis
TTCAATGTAAAAATTATATTAATATATTGGAGCACGAATGATAACTACAATTGTTTGCTCTGCAGTATATCCAGCCCCAAGATTATGAAAACTTTTCTCAAGTGGAGCTATTTGGTTAGGCTGTAGGGTCAACCCTCTATAGGAGGAAGGGCCTGCAGTAAGAACTTACCATTTTGCAAGAGCTGAGGGCGAATGTTGTTCTGCAAGAGCTGAGGGCGAATGCTGTTCTGCAAGAGCTCAAGGCGAATGCTGAGGGCGAATGCTGAGGGCGAATGCTGTTCTGCAAGAGCGGAGGGCGAATGCGCGTGTGATATCAAACGTTAATGTAGCACACATGTACATTTGAACACTAATAGATTTTTGTAGTTGAAATGCAATGCTTGTTTTCATTTAAATGTAGGGTTTTTAAAGCAGGGAGAAATAATGGCTGCCAAATTAATAAGCGTTTCTTTGGGAGAAATTTAAATCTTGTATTGGGTGATGAAGATAATAGAGGGTATTGAATCTTGATTCTTGACATCTAGAGAGAACCCTACAGCCTAACACAATCCAATGGAATTGACTAAAAAAACCCAAATAGAGTCAACCCTACTATAGGAGGAAGGGCCTGCAGTAAGAACTTACCATTTCACGAGAAGTGAGGTGAAATTTTGTTCACAAGAAGTGAAACGAACGGCGAAGCGAATCTTGAGAAAAGTACATTCTGCAAGAGCTGAGGGCGAACATTGAGGGCGAATGCTGAGGGAAAATTCTGTTCTGCAAGAGTTGAGGGCGAATGATGTTCTGCAAGAGCGGAGGGCGAATGCGCGCGTGATATCAGACGTTAATATAGCTATTGCGACGGATACGAAACAATAAAATCATTTTTATGTAGCGTGCATATAAGTTTCGTTTTTGTATTTTAGCGTGCATATAAGTGTCGTTATACCGACGGCGGAAAAGGCGTCACTATTGCAATGAAGGCCTCCAAACGTTGCAATTACGACACTTAGACATTGTGTCGCACTTATAGTCGTCGCAATAGCGACGCGTTGGGCCATAGTGTCGCCAGTGCGACGTCTTCCTCCAAATGTCGCAATGGCGACACTTTTCTAAGTGTCGGTATTGCGACACCTTTCTATAAATGTCGGTATAGCAACGGTTTCGGGCGGGATGGAAAAAAATTGGGGAAATTTCCGACATTTGGTCAAAAGCGTCATAATTTCCGCCAAATGTAGTAGTGTCATATTTAAGAGAAAATTCGAAGGTTCAAGCAGTGGAAGATCACATTGAGCATCAACAAGAAGTTCTGCAACTCTTAAAGGATAACCTAAATTTGGCCCAAAATCGAATGAAACAACAGGCAGATCAACATCGCAGCAAGAGAAGTTTTGATGTAGGAGACTGGGTATATTTACGGCTACAACCATACAAACAAATGTCCCTCAAGCAAGCTAATAAGGATAATAAATTATCGCCAAAGTACTATGGTCCTTACAAGCAGGGAAAATTTTAAGGATGGACGTTTATCTTAAAGTTTAAAAACATGGCAAATCTTAGTAGTCCCCAATATGTAAATTGTAATCTTTTTTGTGTTATTTTTGTATAACTATTTAGTTTTATAATCATTTTATTTTTGTATATATAAATATTTGGCGATTTTTAGGGTAAAATATTTTTATACTATAAAATTTGGGCGAATCAATTTTTTAAAAATTGGAAATTGGTGAATACTGTTTTTGGAAAAAGCGTGGAAAATTAGCCCACCTACGAATATTAGCCCCTAAAATTTTCCATGCTTACAAGGTGTTGCAAAATATTGGTACTATGGCATACAAATTGGAGCTTCTTGCTTCTTTGCGAGTGCATCCAGTTTTCCATGTTTCATGCTTAAAGAAAGTTATAGGTGAAAATCTTTCAGTTCACAAAATATTGCCAGAACTTGATGAGGAAGGGAAAATAATATTGGAACCTAAAGCGGTCACGGAAACAAGAACTCGATAGCTACGAAATCGATCAATTTCAGAGTATCTCATCAAGTGGAATAACTTACCCACTAAAGATTCTTCATGGGAGGATGAGAATTTTATACAGAAGCCCCCAGAGCTACTCAAGCATTGAGGACAACACTTTTTGAAGGAGAGGGGCATGTTAGGTCCCTATATTACTAGTTTAGTCCCTTATTGCTATTAGTGTAGCCCCCTTATTATTATTGTTATACCCCTGTAACCCCAATATTGTTATTATTGTGCCCTTACATTGTTATTGTTAGGTCAGCTAGGATTATATTGTGGGCCCATGGACTCCTATATATAGAAGGAGGTTTTGGTCATTTGTATCATCCAAGAATTTTTCATTTATGTAATGTAATGGAGGTTTCCCCCTCGAATTGGTTGATTTCTAAGGCGTTGATCTCTCTTTTCATCTATTTTTGGAGTTGGTTTCATAACACAAAACTTACCAAGAATCGGTGCACTTGAGACCGAGAGTGAAGAAAGACTCCTTGCGATGAGAGAATGTGCACAACTCAAAGGGAATAGTGATTGTGAAAACAAACAATGAACTAGGCTCCTTATAAAGGAAGACTACATGCAAGTTAAAATTGTGGTTTCAACGCATCCTCGCCACTTGTTGTTTTATCACTGAGTTAGGTGAGAAAAGAGGAGATGATCCTTATTTTCTAGGAGTGTGCTCTACATGCAAGCAGGGAGTGCACATGAGTGGGGAACATGGAGTGCGCACTTTTTGGTAACAAGGAGTGCACACTTTTTGAAGACAAGGAGTGCGCTCCACTGTGAGAAGGAAGTGCACTCAATTGTGATAAAGAAGTGTGCTCCACTAGGAAAGGGAAGTGCGCTTGTTAAGAAACCAGCTCCAAAAATAGAAGAAAAGAGAGATCAATGCCTTAGGAATTAGCCACTTCGAGGGGGAAACTCCAATACATTACATAAATGAACAATTCTTGGATGATACAAATGATGAAACCTACTTTCTATATATAGGAGTCAATGGGGCCACAATGTAATCCTAGCCGACCTAACAATAATAATGTAAGGGCACAATAATAACAATATGGGGGTTACACAGGTACAATAATAACAATAAGGGGGTTACACTAACAACAATAAGGGACTATACTAGTAATATAGAGACCTAACATGCTCCTCTCTGTGTTTTGACTCAGCGCTTGGTGAGGTGAAAGCCACCCTATAAAGTTCCCATCCCATGTAGAATCTTCAGTGGGTAAGTTCTTCCCATTTAGGTGGATACTCCGGAGCTAAACAACTATCAAGTTTGTTTCATATTGCTTTCGATTTCCAATATGGTTTTCCTTCCTCTCCAATTTTAACAATATTGTTGAAGCGTGATTTTGTCCCACATGGCCTTCAACATTTTGACATGTGGGGTCCCTCCTTTCTTCTGAAGAGCAATTTATAACTCTCCTCATCAATCTTTACAACACCTTGTAAGGACCATAGTACTTTGGCGATACTTTATTATCCTTCTTAGCTTGCTTGAGGAACATTTGTTTATATGATTGTAGCCATAAAAATACCCAATCTCCTACATCAAAACTTCTCTCGCTGCGATGTTGATCTGCCTGTTGTTTCATTCGATTTTGTGCCAAATTCAGGTTATCCTTTAAGAGTTGGAGAACTTCTTGCTGATGCTCGATGTGATCTTCCACTGTTTGAACCTTTGAATTTTCCCTTAAAGATGATGTGATGGATGGTGGATGATATCCATAAAGTGCCATAAATGGGGTCATTTTTGCTGCAGTATGGAAGGAAGTGTTAAACCACCATTCAGCAAGAGGTAACCACTTGACCCATTGTGTTTGTTTATCAGATACAAAACAACGAAGATATCCTTCCAAACATTTATTTACTATCTCAGTTTGACCATCGGATTGAGGATGATAAAATGAGCTATGAGCTAATTGAGTACCCAAACAAGAAAATAACTCCGTCCAAAAATTTCCAGTAAAAATGGGATCTCTGTCGCTCACAATAACCCTTGGGCTTCCATGTAGCTTTTGAATTCTATCCATAAATGTAGTAGCAACTGTACTTGCTTTAAATGGGTGAGATAATGCACAAAAGTGTGCATACTTGGTAAGTCTATCAACTACCACCATGATGACATTTTTTCCTTCGGACTTAGGTAAACCTGTGATAAAATCCATTGAAATCTCCTCCCAACGTTGACTTGGAATGGATAAAGGTTGTAGAAGTCCTGGGGTCTTAATTGTTTCCACTTTATTCTGCTGGCAGACCAAACATTCCGCCACAAACTTTCGAATATCAGATTTAAGGCCATCCCAAAAAAATTCTTTCTTCACCCTGTGGTAAGTTTTTAAAAATCTGAGTGTCCTCCTAAAGGAGAAGTGTGCAATTCCAGAAGAATCTTTTGTTTTAGTTGGGAATTCTTACAAAGATATAAGCGATCTTTGTACCATAAGAAATCATTTTTCCAACTAAATGTATCAGATGTACTAGGATCTTGCTGCAACTTTTGAATGAGTGTCCATACATCTTTGTCCTTCTTCCATTCCTCTCTTGCTTTGGTTATCCAATCTGGTTGGATAATAGAAATGGCACAAAGCAATGCTTCCACCTCTTCATTCTTTCTTGAGAGTGCATCTACAACAACATTTAGCTTCCCTTTTTGTAGATTATTTCAAAGTCATAACCCAACATCTTTGTGACCCATTTTTGCTGCTCTTCTGAAGATAGTCTTTGTTCCAAAAAGTGTTTAAGACTATCATGATTAGTTTTTACCTTGAAGTGTCTTCCCATTAGGTAAGGTCTCCATTTCTTTAGTGCATGTATTATTGCCAACATTTCCTTCTCATAAATAGCCTTTTGTAAATACTTTCCTTTGATTGAACGACTTTCAAAAGCAATGGGTCTTCCTTCTTGCATTAAAACAGCACCAATTCCATTTCCTGAGGCATCACATTCCACAATAAAGGTTTTTGTGAAGTCTGGCATAGCTAAGACCGGTGCTAGGCACATTGCCTTTTTAAGATGTTCAAAGGCCTTAGTTGCTTCAGGAGTCCATGAAAATGCATCTTTCTTCAATAATGTTGTTAGAGGTGCTGCTATTCTCCCATAATTCTTAACAAACTTGCGATAATACCCTGTTAACCCGAGAAATCCTCGCAACTGCTTTATGGTTGTAGGGACTTTCCATTCCTTAATGGCTTTAATTTTTTTAGGGTCTACTTTAACACCCTCATGAGATACAATATGACCCAGATATTCCACCTCTTGTACTCCAAAGAAACATTTGGATGTTTTTGCAAATAATTGTTTCTCCTGCAATAGTTTGAGCACCTTGTCAACATGTTCAACATGATCCTTCCAAGACCTGCTGTAGATTAGTATATCATCAAAAAATACTAGCACAAATTTTCTAAGGAAGGGTTTGAAAATGGAATTCATCAACCCTTGAAATGTAGAAGGTTCATTGGTAAGGCCAAAAGGCATGAACAAAAATTCATAATGACCCTCATGAGTTCGAAATGTTGTTTTCGGAATATCTTCAGTCTTCATTCTAATTTGATGATATCCTGAACGAAGAACCAACTTAGTAAAATAAATTGCTCCATGTAATTCATCCAATAATTCATCAATCACACGAATGGGAAATTTATCTTTAATAATGAGCTTATTGAGCTCCCTATAATCCAGAGACATGTGCCATGATCCATCCTTCTTGTGCACCAATACTACTGGAGCAGAGAAAGAACTTTGACTAGGTTGAATTATACCAGCGTCTAACATTTATGCAATCATACATTCAATTTCACTCTTTTGGACATAAGGATATCTATAAGGCCTAATGTTTGGAGGAACACTTCCTGGAATCAAATGAATAGCATGATCATGATCACAAATAGATGGAAGTCCTTTGGGAGTTTCAAACACCTTGGAATGATTGTCCAAGAATTTTTAGAGATCTGGAGAAATAGATGATTTTGATGTTGGGACTTCTAGTGAGCATAATTGTGCAATTACACCTCGTTGTTCTTTCTTTAGAAGCTTTGTCATGAAATTAGAGCTTATTATCTTTCCTGGCTTCCCTGCGATACCCCAAAATTCGATTTCCTTTCCTTTCGAAAAAAATTTCAAGAAAAGTTCTTGAAAATTAAAAGCTACCATCCCCAAAGATTGTAACCATTGTACTCCTAGTACAACATCAACAACTCCCATTGGAATGGAAAGCATTGGACTATTCAATACATATTTTCCCATGGCTAGCTTAATATTATGGCATCTTCCATAGCAATTTATAGTTCCTCTATCTGCAACCATCACTTGACATTCTGGTGCTGGGTATAGGAAACAATTCAATTCCTTGGCTACCTTACAATGAATAAAATTATGGGTACTACCCGAATCAATCAACACTATTACCTTTTTCTTCTGCATTGATCCTTTACCTTCTTGAGAGTTTGAGGAGTGGTAATTCTGCTTGATACATTTGCAGATATGATCAGACTCATTTCTTCTTATTAAGTTGGTTCTGGTGTATATCCTCTTCTTTTGAGAAGTTTGTTCATTTTCTTCCTCTCTTTAAATCTGTGCAAAATAATTTCTTCTCGCTTACCTTTATGACCTTTAATTGTTGTTTCCATCTGTTCTTGCTAAAACCACTGTCTTTTTCTTCAATTTTTGTGAATTGTCAACCTTGTAGGTTTGTAAATCGATCAGTAACACTTCTGTCTTTATACTCTTATGAGATGGTAGACTTCCTTGTCGTCTGGTGCCAATTTTCTTTAACTGAATGCCTTCTTCAATGAATCAAGTTCCCAAATGCGAACTTCATGTTGGATTGTATCCTTTAAAGTCCCTATGAAGACATCACTCATGTGTTCCTCTAGAATATCGATTACCCTTATATTCAATTTTTGGAAGTCCTCAATGTGCTCCCCCACTGAACCATTTTGTTTGAGATTTATCAATTGGCTAAAGAAGGTGTTGCTCTTTGGATCCTCATAATGTTCTATCATTTCTTCTGTAAAAATTGACCAAGTGATAATTTTTTTACGAGAGAAAAGCCAATGATACCATACAAATGTATTTTTTTCTAAATGTAAAGTTGCAATGCGTACCTTTTGTGTGTTTTGCACATTATTGAGATCAAAATATTGCTCCATCTGTAGTATCCATGTTACGGGATCCTTGCCATCAAACTTCCTCATATCCATTTTTGGAATATGGTGGTTCTTCCCTCCAATATCAGAGTTTATGAAATCACGATTAACATTTATTTTGTTATCATCATGAGTTTCTTCTACTACCTTTTCACCATTAGGAAACATTTCTTGTATCAACTTTTTCAAACCTTCCATGTCTGCTTTTAGATCATTCTTGATGTTTTCCATTTTTTCATCGATCTTAGCTTCCATGTCATCCATCTTAGATTACATGCCAGCTTCCATGCCATTCTTCAAACCATCCATCTTAGATTCCATGCATTTCTTCAAACCATCCATCTTGGTTTCCACGCCTTTCTTCAAAACTTCCATATCATTTTTTGTTGCTCTTTGCGAGAGCGAAATTTGTTGCACTTGCTCTTGTAATTTTGATATGTCATGTTGCCATTATTCGTCTTCATGAATCGTAGTAGAGCCTTCTAAAGGCTTAATGGGTGTTGAATTATTTTTAGGGGGCATTTTATAACACAATACTGATATCTATTCTACAATATTCCCTTGGAATCAATTCAACTTGATTCTTCAAATAAGACTTTTGCAATTCAGAAAAAAAATAAATAAATAAATAAATACACACGTTTTTCTTGCTTTTGATGAGCTCGATATTTAAATTGAATTATCTCTATAATTTCATATCCTCAATATCTGGAATTTGTCCCTGTAGTAGCCCTCTGAAGCTTATTTCAAATGCCACAAGTCTGACCTGATTTGGATTATTCAAGACAAAGTTATGCCCAATCTCCCACAATAACCTAATTATGGACTGGTTCAATAGAGTGAACTTGTATGGCATGCCACGTGTCACTATTTCCTCCTTCGGCTCTGAAATTTATAAAAATGAAATTACAGTCTGTGTACTTGGAGCCACTTTTTACAGAATTTCAATCTGATGCTCAGAGAGAGAGTTATGATGATTTTCCCACGGTCACCTCTTTGAGATGAAATTCAGGAGCTTGAAATAACCCTAACTTCCACATATCATAGCTCCAAAAATATTGCGAACCAAGATCTGAAATTTTTATAGGAGTTTCCTTAGCATTGCGGCTCCGCTCTGTAAAATTTTCAGCTTCTGAACCTTCGTAGATAGAAATTTATAGTGCACATGCCATGATGACCTCTTTTAGGTGAAATTCGGGAGCCTGAAAAATACCTAACTTCCACAGATCATATCTTATAAAATAATGCGAACCAAGATCTGAAATTTTTACAAGAGGTTCCTCAGGATCTCGGCTTCTCTTTGTGAAAATTTCAGCTTTTGAGCCTTCGTAGAAAAAAAAATTATAACGAAAATTCCACGATGACCTATTTGGAGTAGCGAAACCCTAGACTCCAAAGCTCTGATACCAAATGTTATGAAACTAGCTCCAAAAATAGAAGAAAAGAGAGATCAACGCCTTAGAAATTAGCCACTTTGAGGGGGAAACCTCCAATACATTACATAAATGAACAATTCTTGGATGATACAAATGACCAAACCTCCTTTTTATATATAGGAGTCAACAGGGCCACAATGTAATCCTAACTGACCTAACAATAATAATGTAAGGGCACAATAATAACAATATGGGGGTTACAGGGGTACAATAATAACAATAAGGGGGTTACATTAACAACAATAAGGGACTATACTAGTAATATAGGAACCTAACAATGCTCTAGATCAAGAAGGCGCAATTTTTTCCAACAATTCATGTGTAATCACTAACTTTGGAAAGTGTGCTCCCACTAGAAAAGAAAGGTGCACTTTCTTGCTTTTCTGTAATGTGTGTGTTAGGTAAAGAGAGTTTGACTAGGTCATAGAGAAATCTCATGTTTTTCCTATCTTTAGAAAGGTGATAAGCCAACTTCTAAAAGATGAGAAAGCAACAAATAGAAAACTTTGACCTAGGAGGAAAAGCAACCCTCAAAGATGTCCAAAGGATATTCAACACTTAGGAAAACATGAAAAAATGACAAGACGACACAAGATATATTAGAGCAATAACTCATGAAAACATAAGTATGCTCCGAATTGAATGGGGAAAAAAAATTTGAGGGTCATTATCGCAGCAACAACAGATCATTTCGGGTGGATCTTCCTGGATATTAAAAACAAAACAAAACAAAACAAAAAAGTAAAAAAAAATTATAGTTTCTTTCTTCATTTTATATGAGGTACATGTGTAATTCCTTGAATACTTAATATGGATTCCACACATAACATCTAAAATTAATGTTGATATTATAATCCAATATGAAGGAGATGTGTAACTCATTTAGTGTTTAGTTGATATGTGAATTTTAAAATTATAAAAATGTCTAATTTCATTTATAATTGTTTTCTACATTATAATATGAAGGACATGTGTAATCTCTTCAATACTCAATATGGATTCGACACATAACATCTAGTCAATTATATTGATATTAATCCAAATATGAAGAAGATGTACAATTCATTTAGTGTTTAGTTGACATGTGATACTTAAAAATTATATATTAATAACAAAAAAACTATTTTAATCCAGCCATAAATCAAATGTTTCAATGTCTATATTAAGTAACATAATTTATATCAGCCCCAAGGGATAGCTCAGTTGGTCGAGTTCATGTTGCTAAGTACCTCACCAATCAGGAGGATCACGGGGTCAAATCTCCTCGACGCCCTTGGGGTTAGGCCATGCTAGTTTGGTCGGCGAGTAGATCCCTTCGGGTTGATCTACTTGGATTTTCCCATTGATGTAGCAGTCAACCAGTGTCTGTGAACCACATTATAAATAAATAATAATAATAATAATAATAAACATAATTTTATATCAGCTTTATATAGAAAGAGATAAAGTAATTAAAATTAAAATTTATTCGATTTTTAATATATATTTAGAAATATTAATAATAAACAAGAGAGAGAGAGAGAGAGAGAGTTTGTATTCCATTGATAAGTGCTTTCTAATTCAGGGTAGGTGGCTTCTAATATCGAGTTGACATGTCAATATAAATATTATCTAAATATATACAAAGACAGAGTGTCTATTTCATATATTCATTCTACTTTCCAATATGAAGAACGTGTATTTAAATACTAATTAATGTGGACAATGTGCATCATAAATAAAGTATTGCAATGGTCACGTTGAATAAAATAATTCAATATATATATATATATATATATATTAGTGTGTTGCTCAAGATGAAGGAAAATTGTAATTCCTTTCATGCTTAACATAGATATTTCATGTGTCATATAAATATAACCAACATAGATCCATGTTAACTCTAGATGTTTCAAGTATCGAGAGGGATCACAGTAAAAGAATTGATCCCTCTCAGTACTTGAAAATCTATACTCATAGTTATGGACACAAATAAAATTTAAAAAGATTTGAACGTAATAGAAAACATACAAAAACAATGATAAGATACATGGACAACACGTGAATTACATTGAAAATGTCTAAATTAAATTGAAATAAAATATTTTAAATTTAAATTATAATTTAAATTGAAATTGGGGTTAAGTGCCTAACAAATGGAAAAGCTAAGGACATTGAAGGTTACCAGGCAGAAATCTTAAAAATTGGAGGTCATGTCCTCATCCCTCACATCCACAAGTTTTTAAATCAAGCCGTCAAGCAAGGGTTCCCTAAACCATGGACTCGGAGCCTCATTATTCCTATTTTTAAAAGTGGGGGTACAAATAACCCCTCTAATTATCAGACAATTATGATTAGCCCTCTCTTAGCCAAGTTATATGGTATTATTTTGGAAAAGAAGACGAGCATATGGCTTGAAGGTGAAGGTAAGCGCACTAAAGGCCAAGTGGGTTTTAGAAGGCAGCACTCAACAACGGACCACCTCGTTACGCTTAGGATCATTGCGGAGGAATGTTGTAATGATAAATCCAATCTCTTTTGTTTCTTTGTGGACTTTATAAAGGCTTTCGATACGGTACCTAGAAATAACCTATGGAATAGATTAGAAGAGCTAAAGGTCCCTTTCGAGTTGAGAGTTGTCGCTATACGGTTATACGAGAATGTAATTGCCAAGTTTAAGAGCGATGAGGGTCGTCGAAAGATATTAAGTGTAATATCGGAGTTAAACAAGGTTTCCCCTTCTCCCCTACCCTATTTGGCATTTACATCGATAAGCTAGAAGGTTGTTTAGAGGAAGCAAGTTGTGTTGGCACGATCTTAGCTGGAATAGTCATCATCCTTCTTCTCTATGCTGACGATATTGTTCTTCTGGCAAGGCGCCCATATGATCTCGATAAGAAACTTAGACTTCTTAAGTATTTCTTCTCTACCATGGGTATGACTGTTAACACTGACAAAACAAAAGTTATAATTATCAAATCCAAGAAGGACACTTACGCTAATTTTGTGTATGACAATAGCAACTTGGAGGAAGTGTCTTCTTACAAGTACCTAGGAATTGATATTCATCACAAGCTCAACTAGAACTATAGCATTGAGAAAAGGATTAATGGAGGGTGGAAAGATTATTTTGGTCTTGAAAATAATTGTAAAGCGGCAAACCTTGTGACGTGGGATAAAAATAAGCTCCTATTTAAAACTTTAGTCACTCCTATTATCTTGTATGGATGTGAGGTTTGGGGTTGCATCATCTCTAGAGAATCCTGGAGAAAGATTGAGCAAATCCATAAGTGTTTTATAACGTATAACCTCAAAATTAAAAGCAATACACCCTATCCTATCCTTCTTATAGAAGTGGGTCTCTCCCCTATCGAGAGCCTAGCTATGACTAGGCTCCTATTGTACAACCACAAAATCAATAACATGGGAAACCATAGACTTCCTAAGCTAGCTCTAAATTCCAACCAAAACCACCTAAGGCTCAAACAAGGTTGGTATAAAGATACCAAGGCCTGGTTAAACCATTGGGATATCGACGAAAATGTTGCATTGCAAAATATTAATAACATTAAAAATGTTGTTACTTATAAGTTTAAAGAGAAAATGTGGTGTGAGAAAGATTTAGAGGCTAAAAGAAAATTAAGATATTATAAGGAGGTCATCAACCCTACTCTAGAAGAACAAAAGTATCTCTCTGTTTTATCTAGATCAAAGAAAATTATTAATATAGCTAAGATAAGAACGAACTCTCATGAGCTCCATAGTGAAACAGGGCATTGGGAAGTTCCTAAAACACCATGGGTGGAAAGGATCTACCATCTATGTTAGAATATGAACATTGAGGATGAAAATCACTTACTCTTAGAGTGCCCTGCGTACACCCACATTAGATCTCAGTTTCATAATCTTTGTTGCAATACCGACCTTCCTAGCCTTTTAACATGTCAAAGTTATAGTGAGCTCAAGACGCTTCTCTCCAAGCTCTTTGAGCATAGGAGTACAATTTTAAAATAAAATAAATAATTTGTTTCTTTAGGTCCGATAGACCAAAATTTGGTCTTAGTGGACGTTAACCATCATCATCATCATAATAACTATAAATTATAAGTCGAATTAGTGTTAAGATAATTAGAGTCATTCTTATAAGATATTTGAAGATTATATATGTGTGTGTGTGTGTGTCAATTATTACTATGAACAATAGTTAAACACTTTTTAATTTAAATTTTTAAAAATAATAAATAGATCTTAAAAATAATAATATTAATATTAATTACTAAATAATATAAATAAAAAAGTGTAACTATCTCTCTGAAAAATACCTAAGATAAAATTAAAAAAATATTTAAAGAATATTTATTAGAGGAAATTTCAGCCTAAAAGTCGCCTCCTAAAGAAATATAATAAAATATTAGTTAAAATAATAAAATAAGAGTTATGAATTTTGGAGAGAAAAGAAGAAAAATATTGTTTGTAATTGTATTTTTGGCTTATCTCCTTATAGGTTTCCTCAAATTTCAAGTGTATATTCTCGTTGAATGCGGAATTTAATTCTACATCCAATGAGTACTCATCATGTATACTTTTGAGAAGACCCACATTGATAACAATTAAAGATACATTAAAAAAATGTGTTGAGCATGCTTTTTTAATGTATCTTCACTTTTTATCAATGTTGGGCTTCTCAAAAGTATGCATGATGGGTACTCATTGGATGCGAAATTAAATTCCGCATCCAACGAGTATATATACTTGAAATTTGAGTAAACCTATAAGAAGATAAGATAAAAAAAAAAAAAAAAGTTTTTATTCTTTTCCCTCCAAAATATTTACATGTACCTCTTTTTTATTTTAAAGGATTTTGATTGGTTTACATATTATGGCATGGAAATTATGTGAAAATTTCATGGGCACTTTTAGGCTAGAATTTCCTCTAATGAAACAAATGGAAAATGATTACCAATCTGTAGGTCAGACTCGTTTATTCAGAATGGTCGGACTCATTTGTTCAGAAAAATATAAAGGTGTGCATATGATTTTCCAAACATATCTAAAGTAGAGTTTCAAGTGATACCAAGACCACGCTCAACATACACAAAGACACTAACTATTTTTGCTTCTAAGATGAAAACAACTTATCTACGCAAGTTAGAAGCCAAAGAAATGGCAATATAACAGGATAGTATAACATGAAGTCCTGCAATACAATCAAAATTTCAAGTCATGAATCATTTTCCTACAAGATTTCAATGTTCCTTTCTCCTGTGATTGAAAATACGATCAGCTCAGCATCTGAATGAGAACAACTTCCATCATTTACATGAATAGGATCATCATAACCCTAATTAAACTTTATCAAAACAGAAGATTCATGGAATGCTCGATCATCATCAAACAAATTTTCAATATTATGACAGAAGTCTTCAATGATTAGCATATCATCCTCTTGAAATCCTTAATTTCCTTGTTTCAGTCTAAGATCTAATTGTTGCAAACTAGTGGATTCATTATACTTGTGCTGACACAAGGTATGGTCAACAGAGAAAGATGTTCCTGTAAGAAACTCATCAATGATCTAATCTGATTCTAATTGAAATTTATGCAAATCTAAGTCTTCTTGTGAGAACAAAGAATCATCCATCAGGCTGGGAAAATCATCATCACACAACTTCGTGGATATAGGATGACCAAGATAATGCTCGTCCAAGGGTCCAAAATGACTAAAGGATTTGATATCGACATGTTGGTTACCCAGATTACGAGATGAATTATTAATGGAAAAAGGATAATCATCATCTTGAAAAAGAGAAGAAAGTAAAATTAGTTCCTCAACAATGGGCTCTCAATCTTTCTGATCCCCATTTGAACTGGTAGAAACATGATGATTGCATGGGTCAAAGCACATGCGGTCAAAATAGGGTAGGAGTTGAATGGTACCTCTGGCAGATACAACACTCTTATTTAAATCAAATTCAAAATTATAATTAGAGAAATTATTATTACTTGTAGTAATCGAGCCAATTGTCATATTAGATTCGTGAATAGGAAAAGAAGAGGAAAGGAACATATCAATAATTTGATTTTCAAATTGTTCGCCTTCGATAGGGTTAATGGGGGGGGGGGCAACAAGGGACTGAGAACGAAGGAGGACAAGGAAAAAAAGGGGAAACGAATTCCTCCTCGGAAGACTAAGATTCCTCTTGATTATAAAAAAATGGAAGAGAGGAATTATCTAAAAAATTTGATTGAAAAGATTTTGTGGAAATCCTAACGAAGTACCAAAAATTCTTATTCATGGAGTTCCAATCCAGATCTTCATCAAAGAACTCATAAAAAATATGATTAAATATATCCACAAATTCTTCTAAATATTCATTTGATTTCATCCTTAGCTGATTAATTCTCTTACAAACATCTTGATATTCATACATGTCAAAATATTTATGAAGCTCTTTAATGAGTTGTTGAAAAGAGTGAATAGAAACATCTAGCGAATAATAACACCACTACTTGACATGACCTTCCAATGTGAGGGTAAAGAACCTAGAAATGATATCCTCGGAATAAACTCTGCTTGAAAAGAATAATTGAACAAATTCAACTACATAATAAGGAACGGTTGCTTGACCCTTTCCATCAAACTTTAAATATGATAAATCATGTAAAAATTATGTGGGGATTGAAAGATCCAAAGCATGTGAAAAACATCTCGGGATTAATACTTGGGATGAATCCATTTAATATTAGAGATTCAAACAGGCTTCATGGTCTCAGCTTGTTATCTGTCCCTCCTTCTAGCGCCAGGATGTTGACAGTGCTAGATATTTCCAACATGCAGGGGTATCCCCGATATGAACTCCAAATTGGACCTCACACCATTTGGAATAGGAGCCCCATCCAAATATTAGGTTTGGACACCATTGCAAGAGATCTTAGAAATATTCCTTGGCTGCAAAACACACACAAGAGATCATATGCATAACTTTGGGAGAAGCAAGTGTGCAAACTTTGTGAGACATCAATTGTAAAGTGTAAAGGGAGCTTCACGGAAGGGAAATAAGAGGCGGGCCTCCAATATAAAAGTAGTAGTAGTAACCTAAGAGACACGCGTGAGAGAAATAGAAGAAGAATCAAGGCGTCAATGTTTCCACAGTCATATACATAATGTTGTTGAGAACTCCTGGAGACTTGTGTATTATGATTGAAGAGCCCTTCAATATCGATGTTTCGGGTGAACACTTCACCCATCTTTAGGAAAGAGAAGCTTAACGTAAGATAGGAAGAGTGCAGGTTGGGAATATATATAATTATGGAAAATTTATATCCGTTGGAGAAGATCAACGAAAATATGATTCAAATTTATTTATTAGCGGTTAGAGTATTAGGGTAATGGAATTAAGAATTGATCTATTTAAATAATTAAATAATGATTAAATAGAAAATAATAAGTGATCTAGACGTTAGGGAGAGGAAGTAAAATGATTTAAATTAATAATTTATTAAATAGAATAAGGATAGGAATATTAGGATTGAATTTTAAATTTTAATGGATGAGCTAGTGAAAATAAGAATTGATCTATTTAAATTAATGAAATAAATGATTAGATATAGATTGATAATAAATGAACTAGACGTTAGGGAGAGGAAGGGAGTTTAAGATTAAAAGTAAAATGGAATAATTAAAGTAAATAATTTATTAAATAGAATAAGGATATTGGGATTTCTATGATGAAAGAATTATTAGGATTCAGTTTTAAAAATAAATTTAAAATTCAAAGGATGAGTTAATGAATAGATTGAAAGGGGGGGGGGGGGGGCGGGGCGGGGTGACTGAATTTGGAGAAGAAGAAGAATCGTTAATTAACCCACAAAGTAGTTCACAAGATAAAAATGATCGTGAAAACACATAACAGCACAAATACAACAAGATTCATATCTAAAGTTAGCAAAATAGTTCATTCTCTTTAATATGCATTAACATAAACATATATCGCAAACATTCAAAGAATAGTCTTACAACATTCACGATACATGCATGAAAGCATACTAGCTCCAAGAGATTATGATAATGAAATACCCAAGTGCACTGCTATAATAATGAAACACTAGCCCCGATAGTGGAAAATGAAGCTACCACTTGCTTCTCCAAAGAATAATCTTCTCCCCTATGCACAACTAGAGAAGCCAAGGCCAATTCTCCAAAATTCCAAGCCCATTGCTTGAGTTATGAGGGCTTATTTATAACAAAATGAAAGTGATCGTTGAGCTTCCTCATGACTCTTTGACTTCTACAACCTATGGACTTTTGTGTGCCTCTTCATATTCCACATGTGTTTCTTGGGCTTCCTTTACATTGAATTTATTGTTCTCATAAAATACAAATTACATTAAAAAATGGTGGCTATATAGGACAAAATTATAATAAGACAAAATTTCCTCATGTAGGAGGAAAAGACAAATTAATAGCTTGACAGTGGAGCTAATTAGTCATGTAAGAGTGTCATGCTTTGAAATTTGCAGCAATAACTTTGACTCTTACTGGTGGATCTGCAATGTACCACATTTTCGCATCCAGTGCATCTAAAAGTACGGATTTGGATTTTGATTGTTTACTACTCCACATCATGAATAACTTTGTATGAACTTTGGCTAGCCCAGTTTCATATTGTAGAATGGTACTTTTGGTCACCTCCAAGCCTTCTTTATTTGATGCTTGTCTGATATGTTCAATAAACTATTTTAACTCTTGCATGACGACATCTTTTTTCCTTATTTCTCTAAGCGGGCCCATAGAATGTATTTTATGATTTCGTGTTAGGGACTCTAAACGATTTTGCAGTCGGACATAGGAAGCTAAAGTGTTGGTCACATGTTCACCAAGTTGGTTATAGTTCGAAGTATGTAGCCTCAACTTTTCTATATCCACCTCAATTGTTAATCTATCCTTCTTGACCAACTGCTCAAGAATGTTGAGATACTTGGTGCCCTATCCTGCATTAGGTCCATAAATGTGCATGCAACCTTCAGAACCTTTAATATCTCTTGAGATATTTTCTGGATTTCAACCAATGGCACCATCACTTCATGTAAGAGGATCATCTCGTTGTAAAATTGTTTCATAGTTTCCTCCATTGGTTTGAGCTCTTCAAGTATGGCAGACCGCAGCTCTGTCGTGTTGATACTGGTAGAATCCAACCTTTGATTTTCTACAACAAGATGATCAACCTGATACTTTACGACAGTCAACTCCTTTCGCATTCGTTCACTTTGACTCTGTAGATATTTTGTATTATCCCGTGTTGATGTCACAAAGGCCACATTTGCTACAACAATTGCTTAAGGATCACTCCTGGTGTTGGATGCTATAACCTTCTCTATGTCTATGGTAACAGGATGAATAGGGTCATCAGGATAGTACTTTCGCCTCTCCTGTACAATCCTCTTCTTCAGCTGGTTGAAGGTAAATTTTGATATATTCATGCCCTAGTTGTCAGGTGGAGGAACAATCCCATCTCGCTGAACGGGACATGGACACCAGTGAGAGGGGGTTTTGACTAAATATTGGGATCATCTACAATTGGTTCAATGTCTTCCTCCTCTTCTAGCTTTGCTACTATGTCACGGGCCATTAGTTCTTCATCCATTTCTTGTGCAGCTTCTTCTTCCTTATTCTTCTTCATCTCTTCTTCCTCCAACTGCTTTCGTTATTCCTCTTCATCTGCTTTTTTCCTTTCTTCCTGCAATTTCTACTTCTTTAAGATTTCATCTTGTTTTTTATTTTGCAACTCCTATGTTTTTTTCTTCTCTACTTCATCCTTCTTCTTCAGCAAGTCATTTTGCTTCTTCTCTTGTTCCTCTTTCTGTCTGCGCTCCTCCTCTCTTTTGTGCTCTTCCTCTTGTTTCTTCTCCTCTACTTGATTTTTCATTTCTTCCTCTTGTTTCTTCTCCTCTACTTGATTTTTCATTTCTTCCTCTCGTTGCTTGTTTTGCTACTCAACCTCTTCTTCAGTGATATGGTATTAGTTGGGGCAATCACTTCTTGTTGAATTTCTTTCGTCTGTGTGTCTAGTACCTGTGCAACATGGGAGGGGCATGTCTCATTTCCTGGTTGATTCTTCCTTAATGCATTGTACCAGTTATTTATCTTCTCATCTCTTGAAATATTAGAGATACATATGGCCAGGTGTAACGTAACCTAATACAATGTTCTAGTACAATGTTGTTTGCAAACATTTCTAAGATCGCATCTATGAAATCTCATTTCTCCAAAATGAAGGCGCCTAAGTTCTTCAATTTCAACTTCAGCATCCTTAAGGATTTTAAGCTCATACATCTCAACTCGTAAAGGAAAAGAGAGGCAAGGAGCCTTCTTCTTCCTCTGGAGCTGTGCAAACAAACCTGCGTTGAGTTGATATAAAACCTCCTACAATACCACTGTATTGGTCACATATCTCAACATGAAATGAGAGGTGGTGTAGCAATCGAAAACTTTGATATATGTGCATTGCAGTGAAGCGAACCAATTTGAAATCTCACTAAGTGCCTCCTTCACCTAATATGTCATGCAAGGAGATTCTACCTCGAAGATCATATGATATAGTACTACAAAAAAGTGCTCATACAGTCTCTTATACACTCCTCCAAAACTAACTTCTAAAAATAGTATGCAATGGAGATGGACGAGCAATTTCTCTTTGGGGGTCCAATTCCACTTCATTCTTAGGAATGCGTAGCAAGCACAAATTCCATCCAACATATATACAGACATATAAAATTGTGGTGACTGATTGGCTTCTAAAACTTGCTTTTCCTATTGCACATTGATCTACAGTTGTTGAGCAAGGATGTCAACCCAGTTGAAGATTCAACCTCTAGAAACAACCAGGTTGAGTACGTGAACCCATATTTGTTTAAAATATTTTGCATTCTTCTCCCCATGTAGCCTACATCACATCGCCATAAGATACTAATAGAATTTTCTCAGGGATTTGGTCTTGTAAACTACACTTGCCTTTTGGTGAAACTTTGCAGGCTCTTGCTACCGTGACTTGAGGACATCCCTGGTGTTCAAGTTGGCCCAAGTTGAATAGAATCATGTGTTCAAGTATTGCCCAGAGATTAACTGCTTATATTACGAATGTAAATCATGTGGATGGTAGGTGGTGATATTCGTTCCGCTTTTACTATTGAGAAATAGATTCTTGCTATCCATGTGCTAAAAATCCACCCAATAGCTTTTGCACAAGGTAGCATTGGAAATACACATGTTACTTTATGCATTTTGGACTTCTTTATGTTGATGTATCCCTACATCAACATAATGAAGACATCCTTTATATCCTGCCATTAGACTTTGAAAGACTTATCAATGAAACATTATATGTCTCATAAGATGGGTACAGTTGGATTGGAACATTCCATTGCCTCCTCATTACTATTTTCTAGAGTTTCTTTTGATGTACCCTGTTGAGTGGTAGGAGGCATTGTCTCTATAGAAGATGAAAGGTTAATGTGTTCTATGTTTATAGCACTTGCAAGTGGAAGATCACTCTTGGCAAACAAATTTTAGTTCCTAAAAATCTCCCAACTATCACATGCAAATTATGCAAATACAATGACTAGGAAAGGAATTGGGCAAGTTGGGATCACAAGCTTGTAAAGACAAGACAAGGTGGCTTAACTAGCCACTAGAAGTGCACACTGCGCCAAGGCAAGGAAGCGAGGACCAAGTAGTGTGCAATTCGGGATCACAGTGCACAAGGGGATCAAGTATGGAGCTTAGAATTGCACAGTGTGCACTTGTAAGAGAGACATGCTTATCTTGTGTGCAGGTTGCAGTTGCAATGTGCAAGGGAGATGCACACTACTGACTTGAAGTGCGTAGTGCTCTAGGGAGGCTCAAAAAGGGCACAAGTCATAGTTTTAGAGGGCAAGGGATGCCTCACTATGGACTAGAAGTGTGCCATGTGCTATAGAGGAAGGCTTCTTCTCAGTTGGGCGCAGGTCGCAATCATAGTGAGTAAGAGTGGGGAATTGTTGCCTACAAGTGCGCACTCCTCAATGAGAGAGTGATAAGCTCAAAAATGGCTAAGTGATGATCAGTAACACGTCAATAGCACAATAAAAGTGGGAGAAATAAGATGCAAGTGTTCATATATTATATCACAATCACGACTAGAAGGTGAATGGTCATGGAATGAGAAGAGTCAATAGAAACACCACATGCGACATCAAGAAGACACTTGTAGGAGCGAGAATAAATAAAAACGACACGTAATGTGTAGAAAAGGATCAAAGCGCCAGTAAGGAAAGCAAAATCAACACCAAAAATGTCAAAAGCAAACCAAAGCGACACTTTGCAAAACTTACCAAGAATCGACGCACTTGAGACCAAGAGTGAATAAAGACTCCTTACGATAAGAGAATGCGCTCAACTCAAAGTGAATAGTGATTTTGAAAATGAACAATGAGTTGGGCACTTTATAAAGGAAGTGTGTGTGCTAGTTAAAATTAGGGTTTTGACGCATGCTTTCCACTTGTAACTTGATCACTAAGTTAGGTTAGCAAAGTGGAGAAGATCCCTATTTTCTAGCAGTGTGCTCTATATGCAAGCAAGGAGTGCACATGAGTGGGGAATAGGGAGTGCACACTCATTGGTGACAAGGAGTGCGCACTTGTTGAAGACAACGAGTGCGCTCCATTGTGAGAAGGAAGTGCGCTCCACTGTGAGAAGGAAGTGTGCTCAATTGTGATAAATAAGTGTGCTCCACTACGAAAGGGAAGTGCGCTCTCACTCAAGAGGGAGTAGTTTTCTCCAACAATGCATGTGTAGTCACTAACTTTGGAAAGTGCACTCCCACTATAAAAGAAAGGTGTACTTTCTTGCTTTTCTATAGTGTGCATGTTAGGTGAAGAGAGTTTGACTAGGTCATAGAGAAAGCTCATGTTTTTCCTATCTTTAGAAACGCGACAAGCCAACTTCTAAAAGATGAGAAAGCAACACTTAGAAAACTTTAACCTAGGAGGAAAAGCAACACTCAAAGATGTCGAAAGGATAGTCAACACTTACAAAAACATGAACAAACGACAAGACGACACAAGATAGCTTGGACCGATAACTCATGAAAACAGAAGTAGGCTCCAAAATTGAATGGGACAAAAATTTTGGAGGGTCGTTTTCACAGTGACAACAGATCTTTTCGAGTGGATCTGCCTAGATATAAAAATAAAAATAAAAATAAATAAATAAATAAATCAAATTAATTTCATTTATGTGCTTTCTACATTTTAATATGAGGTGCATGTGTAATCTCTTTAATACTTAATATGGAGTCCACATATAACATCTAAAAATAATATTGATAGTGCAATTCATTTAGTGTTTGGTTGTTATGTGATATTTAAAAATTCTAAAAATGTCTAATTTCATTTATACTTGCTTTCTACATTATAATATGAGAGACATGTGTAGTTCCTTTAATACTTAATATGGTGTCAACACATAACATCTAAAAATAATATTGATATTAATCCAATATGAAGAAGATCTACAATTCATTCAGTGCTTAGTTGACATGTGATATTTAAAAATTATATATTAATAAAAAAATACTTTCATGTGACTCATAAATAAAATATTTCAATGTCTATTTTAAGTAATGTAATTTCATATCAACTTTATATAGAAAAAGATAAAGTAATTGAAATTAAAAAATTTCCTATATTTTTTTATTGTGAGGAAGATGTATAGTTTATTTGATTTTTAATATGGAGTTGATACATATATCATTTAAAACATATTAATAACAAACTAAATTTAAATACATATTATAAATAAAATATTTCAATATTCAAGTTAACTAATATATATAGAGAAAAAAAAATATTGATATTACAATCCAATATAAAAGAAATCGTAATTCATTTAATGTTTAGTTTACAAATTATATATTAATAACAAAAAAAAATTTTAATGTCACTAATAGAGTTTATACAGAAAAAGATAAAGTAATTGAAATTAAAATTTATTGGATTTTTAATATAGATTTAAAAATATTAATAACAAACAAAATAGAGAGAAAGAGTTCCTGTTTCATAGATAAATGCTTTCTAATTCAGGTTAGGTGGCTTCTAATATCGAGTTAACGTGTCTATGTAAATAATATCTATCTATATATACAAAGAGAAAGAGTTTATATTTCATGTATTCATTACTTAATATGTTGAATTTATATTAATATGTACAATTCATAATACTTAAAGGATTGGTAAACATTTAACCAATCAAAATATTTTATTTGAATTTTATTTAAGTTTTTTTATTAAATCTAAAAGAAAAAGGATTATAATTACTTTTGAGATATAACTATAAATTAAGATCCATTTTACCATATAAATTAAAATAATAATTTTGTTATCATATTTAAATTTCATTAATAAGCACAGAAAAACTTAATGTTTACAATATAGCAAGATTTTTAATCATGGATATACACTCGCTCTTTACCATTGATATTATTAATTATACCATACCATGGACCTTATCAATACTACATGCCCAAAAACCATCTTTCATTTCACAATCAAAATAATACTTACAATATAACAAGATTTCCAACCATGGATACTCACCCCACTTTACCATGGATATTATCAACCATAACACGCCATGGGCCAATACCATAGTTCATAAATACCCCATGCCCAAAAATCAACTCTCATTTCACAATCAAAATATTTTATAAATATTTTTTTTAATTTTATTTTATTACATTTTGGGCCAAGAGACACTCACCATCCTAATATGGAAGAGATGTTGTAATGTCTTGTTATATTATGTAATCTAAACATTTTGACCTGTTCAAATTACATAAAAATAAATAATAATAAAATGAAAAATAAAATTATTAATTAAAACATTTTGACTAAGTGAAATTACATAAAAATAAAAATCAAACTAAAAAATAAAATTAATAATTAAACCACCCTAGAACCATGTTAACTGTGAATCTAAGGGATCAAATCTCTCTAGGTGAAAACTTTCCTTCAAGTTTTGCACTCAGAAAATAAGTTTGCACTTTAAGAGATTTGATCCATCTCCGCGCTTATTCAAAGTTAAGATGGATCTAGGTTAGTAAATAAAGTATTGTAATGGTCATGTTGAATAAAATATTTCCATGTTAACCCTATGTTAAGCATGAAAATAATTACAAATGTCCTTCATCTTAAGAAACACATATATATTGCTTAAGATAAAGGACATTTGTAATTCCTTCCATACAACACACACATATATTGCTTAATATGAAGGAAATTTGTAACTCTTTCCATGTTTAACATAGAGTTAACACATGTCATTCATTCATATATATATATATATATAACCAACATAGATCCAGGTTACTCTAGATCTTTTAAGTCCCAAGAGAGATTATTGTAAAAAAATTGATCCCTGCCAATACTTGATAAATCTATACTCATATTTATGGACACAAACAAAATTAAATAAACTTTGAACATTGTAGAAAACATACAAAAATAACAGTAAGATACATGGACAATGCTTTAATTACATTGAAAAATTCTAAATTAAATTGAAATAAAATATTTTAAATTTGATTTATAATTTATATATAATAAGAATAAATTATACAATTAATTAGTGTTGAGATAATTAAATTCATTCACACAAGATATTTTTATGATAAAATATATTTAGAAAAGCATTTTTTTAATTGCCAATTATTACTATGAAGGATAGTTAAACTCCTTTTAATCTAAATTTTAAAAAATAATAAATAATTATTTAAAATAATATTTATTACTAATAATATAAATAAAAAAAAGTAACTATTTCTGTGAAAAGTGGGCCAAGTCAAAATTGCTTCTGCTGACAAAACAGGAAAATGGATTTGGGTAAATACAAAACAATATCAAGCTATTTTAAAACGCAGACTTGCCCACTTTAAATGGGAACAAAGAAGAAGAAAACAAACCCAGAAAAAGAAAAAATTGAAGAGCACAAAAAATAAAAAAGAGTCAATCATGTACAGTCCCACAACTACATCTCTTACTTGGTCATCAGATCTCTATGTCCAAGAACTGATGAAAGCTAGGGCAAGGCTAGAAATTTTAGAAGCCAACGAACAGGAAAGAGACCGCCAACATTCAGAGATCACACTTGCAAATCAATGTTTAATGGAAAGTAATAGAATTCTGAAAGAGCAGGTAACAATGTTACAAGAAACTGTAGAGGCAGGAAAACGAGAATGGGAAAACATGAAGGCAGCATGGCAAAGCAGGAATGACGCAATGACAACAAACAAAGATGTGATAATCTCTAAAACAACTCAGGTAGATACACAAATGGGTCAGCAAACAGTCATTTCCGAAAAGAAGACAGAAGAGAACAAGAAGACATACATTCCAAAAGAAATCAAAACTAGGGTGGAGGACACCAATGGTCACAAGATAGAGGAAAAAGAAGATGTAAGTTCTCGTAGAGCACAGGAAAGAGAACATGAAGAAAGAAAAGAGAGAAACAAATTGTATTATCGGGGAAATAAGAGACTATGGAAAGAATGAAAGCACTCTCAATTTGACAAGGGACTTTTTGAGAGAGAAATTACAGTGAAGAGGTCAAATTTGTCAAGCAAGGAGGGCAGGTAAGATATGTGAGGAAATACCCCGACCTATAAAAGTCATCATGGGAAGTGTGCAAGAGAAACATCATCTCTTAAGCAAAAAGAAACTCTTGAAAGGCTCACACTTCTTCCTAAATGAAGATTTAACTAGCAAGCAACAAGAAGAGAGAAGAGAAGAAGTGGAGAAAATTAGAGCAGCAAGAAACGAAGAGAAAAGAGCATGGTTGTACAATGGTAGAGTGGTTATTGCAGTGTTTGGGCCTCATGGCAAAACAGGGTAGCAAGTTGACAATGAACAAAACGCATGTAAGTTTATAATAGGGAGGAAAACAACAGGATCAACATAAAGGGGCGAAGACTCAAATTCGAGTCTTGTGTGCCAAACTGTGTAGCAACCAAATCCTACCCAGGTCTACCTAAGTCTAGTTTGTTGGAACTGTAGAGGTTACCCTTGGAGGAGGGGACTTGGGATAGGGCCTATTGCAGAAGGTAGAGACATAATCTGTCTCACAGAAACTCATGAACATGATGGTTGCAAAACTCCTATGTTTGATGGATATTTGAAGTTAACAGTTTGGAACAAGGCAGCAGAAAATGGCAAAGGGTACGGAGGAATACTTGTTTTAGTGAAAGAAAAAGAAGGTCGTCACATTCAGTTAGTGAAAGAAGATACAAATAAGCAATATTTATGGTTCAACATAACAGAGAATGAAAACAACATAAGAATTGCAGCATGTTATTTTGCACCTCAAGTATCAAAAACTTACAAACATAAGGGATTGGACAACAAAGATCTGTATGCAGCTTTAAAGCAAGATATTGCCGCATATTCTCAATAGGGAGAAGTTCTTTTAGTGGGAGATTTCAATGCTAGAATAGCAAATCAACAAGCTAGTATTCTTTGTTGCAAAGAGGATCACAATCCTATCTGGCTCGTTGAAGAGGAGAATTCTCGATGGATGAGATGTTCAGAAGATGACAAAGTTAGTAATCATTTTGGAGAGGAGTTGCTTACATTGTGTGGTGCTTTCAACTTAATTATCTGCAATGGTCTAGAGAGATGGAAAAAGTCTGGGAACTTCACTTGCAACACATACAACGGGGCAAGTGTAGTTGACTATGTTATTGGGTCACAAAGCCTAATAGAAAGAATAGCTGAAGTTAAGATTGGAGAGCATATTTGGGATTTAAAATCATATCATAACCCAATTTATATAAAGTTATCCTAGTTAGAAGAAAGACAAAATAGGAGGAAAACCCAATGTTCTCAACAACCGGCATCAAGGGGCAAAATTCTTCTAACACAAGCAAATTGCACTATCTTCAAAACAATGTTGAGGAGATCTATTCAGAAGGAGAAAATTGGTCCCCAAAGCCTCAACAGCCATGAGTTAACAAATATAATCCAGGATGCGCTTGAGAAGTGCAAAAGATCAAAAAATAGGAAATCGGAATCAAATTGTTTTCCTGTAAATGCATGGTTCGATGATGAATGCAAAATGGCAAGGAGAACCTTGAAAAAGGAAGGAGAGGGGAAGATGAATGTAAAGTTATATAAGCAGATTTTAAAAAAGAAAAAATATGAATTCATGCAAACAAGGCGGGAAGAGCTGATATATCTAGGCAAGAATAACCAAAACTTTTTTGGCAGACACTTCAACTAAGGAAGAAGCAAATTGAAAATCATATTACAGCCAATTAGTGGTTTGACTATGCAAGGGAACTCTATGAAAGAGAAGTAGAGGTTGAGCCTCCTCCCAAGATCAACACATCTACAAAGCTTTTCACAGTACAGGAGGTGGAGGCAGGAATTCAAAAGTTGAAAGCAGGGAAGGCAAGAGACTTGGTTGAACTTCAAGCAGAATACCTAAAGTGGGGAAGGAACATTTTGGCACCCCACATCATGGAAATATTCAACAACGTCATTCAGCAAGGGTTCCCAAGGGATTGGACAACTAGTCTAGCAATTCTCCTTTTTAAAACCAGAGACATTAATAATCCTTCCAACTATAGAACCATTATGATCAATCCGCTGTTTGCAAAGCTTTTCAGTGGCATGGTAGAGAATAGAATCAGTAAGTGGGCAGAAATAAAAGAAAAGAGGGCAAAAGGGCAAGCAGGATTTAGGCCGAAGCATTCTACAGTAGATCATGGTATCACGCTGAGACACATTGTTGAAAAGGTTTGGGGGAGCAAAGAAGAATTATTTTGCTGCTTTTTTTACTTCAAAAAGGCATTTGACATGGTCCCTAGAGATAAGTTGTGGCGTAGAATGGAAGAACTTGAAATTCCTTTACAATATAGAGTTGTTGTCCATAGGCCTTATGAAGAGGTGAAAGTCAAGATTAGAACTTCAACAGGCATTTCAGAAAGTTTTAGAAGTGACATCGAAGTCAAGCAAGGTTGCCCTTTATCCCCTACCCATTTTGGTTTATATATTGACAAACTGGAAGAGTGGTTAAATTTGCAAGGTGGGGAGGGTGTTCGATGGGGGGAGTTTGTGATAAAGCTTCTTCTATATGCCAATGATCTTGTGCTGGTTGCTAAATCGGCCCATGGATTGCAGATGCACCTATATGCCCTTGAGCATTTTTGTAATGCAGTGGGAATGCAAGTCAATACCAGTAAGACCAAGATAATGATTTTCTCTAATAAAAATAAGCAAAGCCAGCATAAGTTCTTCTTTCAAGACAACATTCTTGAAGAAGTAAATGAATACAAGTACCTCGGGATCGATTTCAACAACAAGCTTAACTGGGAGGATTGCAGAAAGAAAAGAATTTTAGGAGGGTGGAAAGCATTATATGCACTTCAAAATAGATGTAGAAAGGCAGAGTTATGAAATTGGAACACGATCAAAGTACTTTTTGGACTCCTAGTTTGTCCAGTGATATTATATGGGTGTGAATTGTGAGCTAACAGCATCTCTGTTTCAAAATAGAAACAAATTGAAAAAATTCAAAACAATTGATCATGAGCAAGTTCAAAATAAAAAGTTCAGTTCCCTATGAGATAATGTTGAGTGAAACAGAGGCAGCGCCCATGGAAGCAATTGTCATGGTGCGTCTTATAAGGTACCTAAAGAGAATGGAGCAAATGGGAGAAGGTAGATGGCCGAAAGTTATCTTCAATGAAGGTATGAGTGAAAGAAAGAAATCATGAATGAGACAAAACAACAAATGGATGCAAAAATGGAATATTTACTTGAATGCATGTCCCACAAATAGCAAGGAATTAAAAAAATTTGTGCTGGAGAAGTTCCGTAAGAGTATATGGGGAAAAGAGTTGGGTAGAAAGAAGAAGTATTATGTTCAGGAATTCAACCCCACTTGTGATCTCCAACAAAAAGAATACATTGGAGCTAGCATTCCGTGGAGGGCAAAGGTTCTTATAGCTCAATTAAGAACTAACTCACATTAACTTCGATGTGAAACGGGACGGTGGAAGAGACCTAAAGAAGCTTGAGAAGAAAGGGTATGCACTTTTTGCACTTCTGGGGCAGTGGAATCAGAAAAACATTTCATTTTGGAATGTGACGCTTTCAGAGACATCAGGGACAATTACCATAGTATGTTAGCATCAATTCCGTGGCATTGTCTTTTCAGGGATGGAACTGTTATAAGGTTGGGTCAGCTCATCATCAATTTGAGTAAGAAAAGGATTGAATTGCAGAAAGCAAAAAAACAAGGAAGTTGGTAGTCCCATAGACTATGTTTAGTCTCGTGGACATTAAAATATCATTCTTAACATAAAATAAAAATATGTAAAAAAAATTAAACAAATGGAAATCGATCGCCCAATCTCTAGGTCTCACGCATTTGTTCAGAAAACATTAAAGGCGTGCATGTGATTTTCCGTGCATATCTCAAGACCACGCTCAGCATACACAAAGACACTACCTAGTTTTGCTTCTGAGATGACAGCAACAACTTAGCTACGCAAGTTGGAAGCCAAAAAAAATGCAATATAACAGGGTAGCGTAACACGAGGTCCTACAATACGATCAAAGGAAAAGTTTCGAGTCATGGATCCTTTTCGTACAAGATTTCAAGGTTCCTTTTTCCTGTGATTAAAACCGTGTTCAATGCGAGGGGGGCAAGAATGCTATAAAAGCAATGAAAGAGAATCACTTGTGCTTTATTTTATTATCTCTTTAACATTCAGCAATGTTATTAGTATATAGGAAACCTAAGATGTGTATCTGACATGGACCTCAACTGGTGAAATTTGACACAATGTTTCTATATGTGCAAATCAACAGTGCAGAACATGATAAACACATCCATATTTCCATGTGACGAATGAGACCATGGGTTCAATCCAGTGTTTGCCAACGTGGAAAAGGATGATACAACAACAGTGAAAGATCAGAGCTCATATTTAGTACAATATAAGTCATATTTAGTACAATATAGAGGGTTTCATATAAGAAATTAATTAGTGTTTTGCTTGGCCTTGATTTTAAAATTAGATATTATTATTATTTAATAAATACATTCAATAATCTAATCCAACCATCAATCCTATGAATAATTATGTTGCATAAATTTTTGAAAGAGAAAACAGGGGAGCAAAGGAAGGGTGTCAGGCTCAATTACATCACATTCTCAAATTTCCTTGTAGGAGTCACATAGTAGATTGGGAATAACAATTATCAAGTATAATAAGTGATGTTGTATAGTCAATTTCCAAACTCGTTATTTTTGTTGTATGCCTTAGTCAATGCTTTTATTGGATCTAGATGGTAATTAACCATCTACCCATCAATGAAATATATAGAAAAATGGTCAATTGTTTTTAATGAGATTTTCTCAATTTGAGTGGGCATAATGGTTAAGAGCATGTGTTTCCTCCTAAGAAGTCACGGGTTCAAAATCAGAAAGAGGTAGAGTATGTATGCCTTAGTAGACTTAGCAGTCAAATCGCTCTCTACTAATAGAGTATTTTAATTTATCTAATTTAAATTATTTTAGATTAAAAACTCTAATTTATGTAAACAAGTTTATTAAATATATTATCAAAATTATGAAAAAATATATATATATATATAATTTAAAAAATAAAATAAAATAAATAAATTTGAAGTGGTTTACTATATAATAATCAACTTTTAAAAATAAAAAACCGAAGCCATCTTACTCCACTCTCACAGGTTTATCCCAGTAAGCAAGTGCATGTCTTTACCCCATGCCAGGAATACTCAAAAGATGCAAGTATATTCTAATGCCAGGAATACTAAAAAGATGTAGGTATATTCTAATGTCATTGCACTTAGATTTATAACTGTAATGATTGCATGGACATCCCATTGAAACACAATTAATCCCTTGGACAAATTATAACAAGGGACAAGAGTTTCTCAAGTTCAATGAAATGTGATTTTCAGTGGTTTGCGATGGTATCGCAGTTAGTGTCATTTCAAATTGCATACATAAAGAAGAGTTATTTTCCAATGCAATGACAAAGTGCAATTGCAAAGCAAAACAGTAATCTTCATTGCCTACAATGCAAAACTCAAAGACTTCCTAAATGGTAGATTTTATATGACAAAATATGAAATAAACAAAGAGAACTTGGACGGGTTTTGCAACTCACGAAAACTTCAATGATGACGAGTGTAGTAGCTTCCCAAATGAACAAAACTCAATGTTAATGAGGAAAAAAATTGCCCTTTAAGAGCCCAACTGTGTGCCCCAAACAAATTGATGTATTTAGAGCTTCTAAACAGTAATGAAAATCTTCAAGTTAGAATGTTTACCTAAACAATGATTGGTGATTCTAGAAGATATAGTGAAACAATTTTTATATGGAATTCACGTGTAAATTAAATTTAGTTTAAGTAGTTATGAGAAAAGAATACTGTCTTCTCTGTCCAAATTCAACTTCTACCTAGCATATTTAACATTCTTAAATTAAACTGTAAAAAGTTAACTCATTTATTTGGAAACATTTCAAAAAAATAAATGGCGCAACATTTGGAGGGTGGTGGGTGATGGGTATTGCCTTTTCAATTCCTTGTTAGCAAGTCTCGACGTCTGGGTCGATTGTGGTGTTCTGAAGCGGCAGCAAGGGAAGATTAGAGGGGTGTGGTTGAGAGTCGAGGACAATTTTCAAGCTTCTAGCATCTGGTCTGGGAATTGCTATCTTTGGTGGCTCGACGGGTGGTTTTCGCTGGGAGACATAGGCGTCTGGTGGTCGTCGTCTTAGTGGAAGACACGCACAACAATCTGGGACTGCAATAGATAAAAATGACACTGAAATGAAAAGAAAAGAGTTGCGACTCACGGGTGAGTGCGCACACATTGCACTCAAGCGAGAGAACACTCGAGTTTACTCTACATTCATGAATGAGGAATTACATCATTAAGTACAACACTAGGAATTAGGAAGTTGGAAACAAACTCTAAAATTGCAGGAATAATCCTAAACTAGGAGATACGTTACAACTTGTTAACCATTTTCTCCATTAATATAAAATAATATTAATTATTTTCAACTCCCCCCTTAATGGAGAAAGGATTATCACAGACTCTAGCATCCTTCTAAACAATTCAAACTTTACACGCACCAAGAGGCTTAGTAAATATATCGACCATATTGTCACTAGTTTTGTGTTTCAACTTAAGTATCTCTTTTATTTGTGGTTTCTCTCGAACAAAATGGAGCGAGTGTCGATGTGCTTGGTATTTTTATGAAAAACGGATTGTATATACCAAGCTTGATGGAGTACTCGATTGTCGAGTTTTGATGATAGTTGATTTTTACGATTTCTTCTCTGCTCTCGTTGAGAAGTCTTCTCAACTTGAGATAGCTTCACATGTGGTACGCACACAATGCTTGGTGCCTAGAAGCTTCACATGAAGATAAGGCTACGGTACTTTGCTTTTTATTTGCTCCATGCTATGACCGGGATCCAATGCTAAAGCGTAACACGATAGATCTTCGATCATCAAAGTTACACACCCAATACGAATGCGAAAAACCTGCTGAGTAACATCGGAGAGTGTCGGTGTACAAAATACCATAATTACTAGTACCACTAAGATACCTCAACACACTTTTGTTGAGATCCGGTGACTTTCGAGTGGTTTTGACATGAGCCCGGCTCCAACATACTAACGAGAGTATGCCAAATCTGGTCTAGTTGTAGTGAGATATATCAGCTAGCAACTAGTTGTCTACTCATGGTATCCACCTCTTTAGTGCCATAAATCCTTTGCTCAACTGGATACGTTTGCAATGGTGTTAACTGTTGATCTTTGCTGCTCCATTGAACACTCCGGCAAACTTAAGCATACTTCCTTGTGAAAAGTAAATCGAATCTTTCCATACCTCCAATCCCAGCGATGATATGGAATTTCAGGATCTTTCATCTCGAAACACTTGACATCTGTGTTGATTTGCAGATGATTGTTAGCATCTTTGTTAGCAATCCCATATCATCTACATACAAAAGAAATCAAAATAACTACCTCTGTTTATTGAACTTGGTATCTGATTTGGATATTCAGCTCCTATGAAAGCCATGCTGTACAAAAAATGAATCAATCTTCTCATACCACGACCTGGGTGCTTGTTTTAAACCATAAAGTGCCTTTTTCAATTTACACACAAGATGTTCACCTTGCTTTTCTGCAAAACCTTGGTGAAGACTAAATAAATTTCTTCTCAAGTCACCATTCGAGGAAATGCGGACTTAACATCTAGGCGAATTGTAGAAGTGCCATTTATGTTTTGTGCTAAGGAAATTAGCATTCTAATGGTGTTTAATTTGGCTACGGGAACAAAGGTGTCATCGAAATCTGTTCCCCTCTTTAACATGAGTAACCCTTTGCTGAGTCTAGCTTTAAGTTTTCTATACTCCCATCTGCATTTATTTTAGGTTTATATGACATTTGCATCCTATGGGGGTTTTACCTTAGAACAATTCAACCAAATCCCAAGTATGGTTTATGTTTATTGATTCTATTTCCTCATACATTAGGCACTCATGCATCCCAGTTCTTGCTTCTTCATAATTTGCGGGTTCTACAATGTTTAAAATGTTTGTCATTAATGCATAGTCTTTCAATCGGATGGTAATTGAGTCTTCCTCGATCTCCTTGGTAGGGGACTTACCTCAAATCTGTCCATTTCGGCCTTCTCTGGGCTTGCATCATTGATTACATTACTGTTACTTCCTTCTTCTTGTTGCTCTGCACTTCATCATCCTCCTTGTTTTCTTCCATTAGCAATGGAATGTGCAATCCTTTGTTTGAGTCATCCTTTCCTTCTTCAACTTTGTTCATGAAATATGACATCTCTGCTTGCAAAAACCTTATGAGTCACGGGATTAAATAACTTATATGCCTTGAACTCGATTACCATATCCAACAAAGATACATTCAAGGCTTTTGGATCTAACTTCTTCCTATATTTGCCTTAGGTATATGAGCATAAGCTTTGACCCAAATATTCTTAAATGACTCGCTATTTGGTTTGAATCCAAACAATGCCTCAAAGGGGTTTTGAAGCCTAGACATTTAGTAGGACTCTATTCTTTAAGTGATAGGGGGTGTTAATAGCTTACGCCCAAAAACCATTTGATAGACCCTTACCTTGAAGCATGCTCCTTGCGCACTCCACAAGAGTTACGATTCTTTTGGTCCTGCCACTCCATTATAGTGAGGAGTGTGAGGCAATGACATTGAATAATCCCATGCGCAGAAGTTCATGAATTCTCCCAACACCCATGTTCTCCCCCTTGATACGAAAGCGGAGAATTTTATCCTTTTTCTATCTGGTTTTCTACCATAATTTAACTCTTTAAAAAATCTTTGAAAAGTCGAGCTCTTTTTACTCGAAAGTATATCAAGAAAACCTAGTGCAATCATACGCCAAATAAGAGAAAGTAATATGCCTCTAATGACCTGAGTACATGAGGTCCGCATATATCTGTGTATGCACCAGGTTCTAGGAACATCTTTCTTTTCCATTAACATGCAAAGGGAACTCTTCTCTATGCATTTTCCCTAATCACACATCCATCACAATCCAGCATATGTTTATGGAAGCAGGGAGTCCATCCTTGTACCTTTCCTCACGAAGTAAGATGAGGTCTTGCAGTTAAGGTGGCCAAATCTACGATGCAGATCTTGTTTGTCGATCGATTACAACCATTAACACTTTGTCTGCTTTCCGTCTAACTGTACAAGCTCCCCACGCCTCCTGTTGCAAGCTGTTTCCATACGGATTTATCCTTTATGACATGATTAGTCTTAAAAATTTAGAACTTGCATGTCACGATCGGTAATCATTGGGAGACGAGAGATCAAATTTTTCTTGAATAAGACACATACGATACATTTTTAGGTGTCTAATGTTACCGCCTAGGTAATTTCTGGAGAATCTCTGCCTCCTTGATCTCATATCCACTATCATCCCTAGCAATTATGAGCCCACATGAAGTTTCTTCAGACATTCAAACCCGATCCTTCTTACCGGTCATATGTGAGGATGCGCAGTCGACATACCATATGTCGTCCTCATCTCCCTTTAGTGAAGAACTGTCAGTTTATTAAATAGTGAAGTTCGTGGTATGGTCCTCTTCTTCCTCAACAAAGTAACCCTTATGTTTTCTCGATTTGTTTCTTCCAGCAAATCCTTTGCCTCTTATAACAATCTTTAATCTCATGACCAGGTTTTCTGATAAAAACATTTCTTCTTTGGGAAAATTATTAGCAGAACTCTCTGTACAACGGTCTCTTAAATGTGTTGAAATCTTCTTTCTTTCTGCTTTGTAGTTCTTATTCTTCTTGTCAGCTTCTTCTTTCTGTCTTGCCATGCTTTTCGCCAGAGCAAGGTCATTGCCTCTGTGATTTCAGATTTTGTCGTCACAGCTCTTCTTCTTGTGAGAATCCTCACTCTTCAAACGTGGGGGCTTTCTCCCCATGCTTTGCCAACCCTGTGATGAACATCGATATTCATACGCTCATTCCATTCAATGTGATCGTGACCGAGATACGAATCGAAGCTTTCTCTCAGGAGAAGTATCTCCCAATGTTTGATACGCCCGGGTCTTTGACTCTCGCAATGAATCCGGCGGATAATTCTCCTCCATCTTCATTGTAGCTTGACTTGCCTTTGAGTGACAAGACACGGTTTTATGCAGTATCACGATATAGGTTTTAATCATCGTCCAATCATTGTGCGATTCTGATCTCTAATATGTGGGATAATATTGTCCTTGACGGACATCTTCAATATGACCTTTGCTTTTGTCTCCCTTTTATCCAGTCTTGTTCTTAATGCGGTGATCCTGGTCTCGGCTCCTTCTGCCGTAACGATCGACCATGCATTTGCGCTTTCAAATAAAGTACGTATCTTGAATTTCAGTTGGAGAAATTCGATCCATCGAGAGTTTGCGGACTGCGTGGAATACGATTCTATACATTATTCATATTGGATTGATAAAAAAATATACGAATCTCTGATGAATAAATCAATGAATAATTGCGGGACACACTAAAAAAAATATTACCACATACCGGATCCTGAACAACGACAGTAAAATTTGTACCTTCAATGTGCCACCACCGGGCAAAACCGTCTGCGCCTCAGGAGCAAATCGGGAGCTTCAATGCGCCACCAGGGCAAGTTCGATGCTGCCCTTGAGCAGTAGAGGTTCAATGCGCCACCACCGGGCAAGTCCGATCTGCCACCACTAGGGCGGGTCGGAACTTCAATGCGCCACCACGGCGTCCGTCTGCCTGCCGGGCGATCGGAACTTCAATGCGCCACCATAAGACAGTCCCGTCTGCCACCACCAGGCGATCCAGAACTTCAATGTGCCACCAGAGACAAGTCCGTCTGCACTACCAGAAGCGGGTCGGAACTTCAATGTGCCACTGCAGATTAGAGTCGTCTGCCAAAAAAAAAAATAGTGCGGACCTTCCCCGAAGAGAAAAGAGTGGCAACCTGATTCGATAAATCGCGGCCGAAATCCAAAAACATGCGAGTACCGGCCACGGCGCGCTTTGATCACGAAAAATCCGCGCCAAAATGCGCACAAGCACGGCCCTGAGCGCTTCTCCAATGCGGAGAGACCCCGCGTTGCAGAAAGCAGAAGTCAAAGATCACGACACCATTGTTTCGCGTGTACCTCCAACGCCACCGCGAATTTTGAAACGTTAGCGCATTCGCATTAAAGTAGCCAATGGCGCGTATTGTTCTAAAAAATCCGCGCCAACCTTTTCTTACGCTCGAGATGATCGGTCATACGAGACCTATCCTTCGGGTGTTACTGCGGTCCACGAATCTACGAAAAAAAACTTGTAAGCGCTTTCGCCACCACGATTACCTTAATCAATGATGCATCCTAAAAAAAAAAATTTGTCCCTATACGGGCTACGTACCAAGATAAAAATGACAACTGAAATGAAAAGAAGGAGTTGCGGCTCACGGGTGATCTGCACTGGTACTCAAGCGAGAGAACACTCGAGTTTGCTCTACATTCATGAATGAGGAATTACATCATTAAGTACAACACTAGGAATTAGGAAGTTGGAAACAAACTCCTAAATTGTAGGAACTAATCCTAAACTAAGGAGATACGTTACAACTTGTGTAACCATTTCTCCATTAATATAAAATAATATTAATTATTTTCAACTGCAATTTGGGGAGTGTGTTTTGTCCTTGTCCCTCCTTTAATTGGTGGTGTTATTATGGTGATGTTATTGGTGCAGGTGGCTTTCAGGGAAGTGGTTGGTGTGTTGGGGGCCTGGTCTTTCGAGGGTGGCACCCTGTGGTTATCTGGGTAGCCTGGGCCTTGCTCCCTGTGCACGTCGATCCTCCTGACGAGAGCCAGATGAAGGCCTCAATGCGGCGCGGGTACTCATCCTCTTAGGCCTTGCCTGGCTCGAAGGGTATGGAAGTCGGGGCGATTGTGACAGCAACATCTCGCCGGGGTGGCAAGACCGCCAGCGATTCTCAATGCATTGGTGCGGGCTCGCGTGGAAGTCAAGGTGGAGGCAAGTGGGGTTCCAGCAATGGAGAAGGTGTGAGGGCCCAGAATTCTCAACGCCAGGGTGGTGGTAGGTGGAGAAGAATTAGGAATCGAGGGATTGGTCATCGCGGAGCTGGAACTAACAGAGTGAGACATCCAACACTGTTGCCTGGAAAATTGCCAGGTAATGATTCATAGTCTGATGGACCGGGTAGATACTGTGGGGCGGGTTTGTCGGGAGGAGCATGTTGAGCTAATGGCTATGGTGGAAAAGATGCACTACTTTCAGTGCCAGGTTAGGGAGAGAGTGATGTTGGTCTAGTGAGGCCAAAACCACCTAGCTGAGAAAGTGGAAAAGTTGCAGACCTGGTTGGCGCACTTCGAAGGGCAAGTCCAGTGCAACTTTCGTCCCCCACCTCCTCTAAGAACAACCCAGACAACCCTACTTCTATCAGGTTGAATGACTAGTATGCCCTCTATTGTTTTGAATGACTAGTATGCCCTCTATTGTTTTTTATGTCTTGATGTCTTGTCTGTATTTTGGTGCCTCTGGCCATGTCGTTTATGGACGTTGTACTTAGTTTCCTTTTTGTATTTTTGTAATTTGGTGCAAATTTTGGTCAACAAACCCGGTCGGGGTAAGACCACATGTTTTCTGTTTGAACGAATGTACCTCTTTTTTTCCATATGAATAAAACTTTGACTTACAAAACAAAATGTATATTTTCCAAACAATTAAGACAAAAGAGTATATAATGAATAAAAATTTTATTCAAAGATCTTTTAGGAATACAAATTATGGCAAATTTCACAGAAGTATCGATGCCATACGGAAAGCCTTTTCACCCTTTTTCCTGTTATGTTACATAATAGGTGAAATTATTTGGTTGGCAGTTTGGACTTTCCATATTTAATGGGTAAAACTTTAAATAGGACATACCTTAAATTGGGTGGAATTTGTTTAAAATTTGGTAGGGATTTATTGGAATCATTAGTTTAAGTTATAAGCTTTGCATAATTCAAACACGACAAGAGATACATTCAAAAAACATTTTGAACAACAAAAACTCATTATATGACTAAAAAATGTTTCACCCACCAAAAACTCCAAAACCTAAAATAATTAAAACAATGCCTTAAACCATTTGTACCAGCAAAATATTTCTTTGCCCTGAACTTGTTAGCTTTTCTTGTTACTTGTTTTAAATTTAGAAACAAGAATGCTACCACTTTGTCAACTTAGTCTCAGAAAATGTTATCTTTTCTATTTTATTATAGTTGATCTGTTGAAATCATAATGAGTATATTTATGTAATAGTTTTGAAGTTTAAACTTTGTGTAAAGTTTAACTAGATCTAATGAGTAAAAACATATCTCTTTTTTAAGAGGTTATAAACTCGAATCTAAAAAAAATTCTTGTGAACAAACTGCTCAAATCTAAAAAAAATTCTAATGATCAAACTGCTGTCTCTTATCCCGCAAACAAAATTTCAACTTAGAAATTACCCCGGTCCACAAAGATAACCAGATCTGATCAATATAATCATCTAAAGCTTTTATCTTTAAGACCAGAAACTTTTTCCATCTGTCCTTTTTACTTCGTAATTCTTCTTAAATTCCTTATCTATTTACAAATACCCTGAAGTTGTCCAATTCCGTCTTCAAATCCATTTTTGCCACTTCGACGGACTTCCTTTTTTGTCATTAAAGTTCAAGCCCTAACATAAGTTCCTTAAGTCTTGTCTGCACTATTATTGCATCAACACCATGCAATATCTTTGTCATCTTACTTATACCATGCTAATAGCTTATCTGCGTCGAGGGTGTGAAAGTGGAAACAAGAATAGAATACAGCAAGGAAAACGAAATGTGTAGGATGAAAACTATTAGAGTAAAATCATAGAATATTTTGAAGAAATATTTGAGACCTCCATTATCAAGGGAGGTGACAATCTGTTTCCTGTAGGCCCAAACGAATTAGCAAAAGCCAAAGAAAATGAGAAGTCACGTACCTTGGCAAAGTTTCAGGTAAATATTAAGCACCAGGGAAGAGAGTGCTTCTTCACTGGGATGAATATTCAAGCATCAAAAAATGGTCTAAATGATTTCCGGTAAAAGTGTGGCCATTGAGCAATGATTTTAGAGTTGTAAGTGAAATATAAATGATTTCAGGTAAAAGTGTGGCCATTGAGCAATGATTTTAGAGTTCTAAGTGAAATATAAAGTACAAGGATAAGTTGACAACAGGATCCAAAGTTTTCATAATAATATATTTATTATGAATTTACTATACAATTTTTTTAATAATAATAATGCTCATCATAAATTTAACAGGTTATTTATGAGCATAAATTTTAAATAAAGAGAATAATACTCTATCTATAATTATATATGCTACATTCTATTCATATTTAATTTAGAAAACATATCAATATATAAGAAATATTTTTAACAAAATTAGATAAAGATGATTTATAAAATTAATTTTCATTTTATAGATATCTTTGTTAATATTTAAAATTACCAAATATTTTAACTTATATTTTGTTTAGGGAAAAATTTTGTCCTTGAAACTTTTTTTTTATTTAATTCCATTTTAGGCTTTGCCTTGTTTTGCAAGTTAATAAAAATAAAAAGTAGTTGATCATTTATTTAAAGATTGCTCAATCAATCCCTTGGATGGGGTGAGAGGAGGTGTGTTGAGGGTATTATCACTTCACTCAATAAGTGAGGTAGACGTGCCACCCTACCGATTATTATGACCATATGTGAGGATTGCACCTGGGTTCAATGGAGTAGATGGGGTGGTTGTTATGGTTTCGTTTTAGGTTGTATCAATATTTTGACGCTCACACGCAGGGTTGGCTGAATGGAAGTGTCGCTAACTCCTCTTCCATCCAGTGTTATCAGAACCGGTCGGTCCGGCCATTTTTGACCCAAAACTAGTCTGAACCGGGCCTTCGAACCGAAATAGGCCAGTTCAGTACCGAACCAAACGATTCTGTACCAGAATAGGCCAGTTTGGTACCGAATCAGACGATTATGTAACGGAACCGACCAGTTCAGTGCCGAACCGGCTTATTTCACTAAACTGATCGGTCTGGACTAGTTCCATGCAGTTTGTAACTATGCATGCCAGCGTAAAAAATTGCCTTTTTTTATTTTTTTATTTTTTCAGTTGGTTGGCCCACTTCTAATTCTCCCCTAGGCTAGCCTAATATTCAAGTCGATAACCCTCAACCTAATAATCAAGCCTATGGCCCTAGTATTGCCACGCAATTCATGGTAAAAGTGACATTCTCCTTTATCTTTCATTTTCATCCTTTTACTTAAATTTTTAACGCTACCATGAAACGACTCAGGATGTTTGAGAGTGGTTCCAACATCATTGGATTTCATATGGAGAAAGTAGAATTTTAGATTTCACTCAAAATTCAGCAGACTTACCAGTTTTTCAAGATTTCAAGGTTGGGGGGATTGCAACGTTTCCATTGGATTTTGTCATGTACGGGGGTATGGAACTAGTACTTAATAAAGAGCATCAAGCCCTCTATGTACTTTGATGTTAGTGGCATTGGTTGTCGAACTCCTCTATCATGACGCTACTAACAAAATCTTGACATGACATGCTACGTTTTTTCTAAATAGTTATATTGATGACGAAAACCCCAATATAGGCAATTATTTTGATGATATGTAGGCATTTGTTGTAGCATGATTTTTTTTTGGATGCTAGAGGCCATCTACAGCCTATTTATTGATGTATTTTTGGTTTAGAGATGGATCGCACTCAATGTTATTTTGGTTATGTGCAACCTTACATGCTATGTAAATGAGAACTTTTGCATATTTGTGTATCAATGGTGTGGTTTCATACGGATGTACATGAATATATATATTTTTCTTTAAAATATGAATATTTTGTGTTTTGGTAAACCGGTTTTTTTTCCAGTTTTTTACTAGTTCCGGCCCTGATTCCGACCAATTCACAGTCCACAAGGTTTTTTGGTTCGATCACCGATTCGGTTCTAATAAAATTGCTTCCATCATTTCCAGTATTTGTATGGTCCTTTGCATTCAAAACCCACATTCCTAGTTTGTTTATGGTTTTAAGTTTGTCATTCAACATGTACTCAACATTGCTTTTTCCCCCACCACATTCATTTCCATTCTTGCTCTCATGTTTGATGTGGATACCATGAGAGTTTGATATTTCTTGTGCCTTGGTCTTTCTTCATCCCTCTAGTCTGCAACCCCTCCTACAGTATGTGTGTCCAGTTTGGTTCCCTCGGTTTGCCAAAAAGGTTAGGTAGAGGGCTCATTGCCAACACAGTCATGGAGGTCATGGAGGTCATGGGGGGATTTGCAGTTGTTGAGTTTGATTGAGGGCAAAGACTTTTGCTTGCATATTTAGGGAACAAGTCCATGCAGAAGTTTAGGATGAGTTGCATGATTTTGAGGCGAAAGTGGTGTTGTGGAAAAAAATTGTTTGTTGAATGCATAAGTGTTAACTGATATAAGGGATTGGGTGTCTGACATAGGGCATACCCATG
>CM076569.1:613808296-614154727 GCA_034641835.2 Pinus albicaulis
CCTCCTTAGGAACTAACAGCTCCTCATCTGCATGCAAGTGTAGCTCCCTCTCAAGCGAACACCGCATGGCTTTCTCCTCCTGAAATTTTATATCCCGTCGCACAACAGTCTTTCGACTGTCTAAAAAATACACCCGATAGTTGTGAGGTGTATCAGTGTACCCCACAAATATTCCAACCTCAGCAGTTGGATCCAGCTTCCTTCTCGCATCCTTCGTCACATGCATGTGGACAGGAGAACCAAAAATCCGCAAATGGGAAATATCAGGCCTCTTGCCATAATAAGCCTCCTCCGGTGTACTCATGCCAAGAACCTTGTGAGGACAACGGTTCTGCACATACACTGCTGTATTGCATGCCTCAGCCCACAAGTGAAGGGGTAGGCCCCGATCATGCAACATCGCCCGTGCAGCACCCACGATCGTTCTGTTCTTCCGCTCAGCCACCCCGTTCTGCTGTGGGTTATGGGGTGCGATGAGCTCTTTCCGAATCCCTTCTGCGCTGCAGAACTCCTTGAATTCAGCCGAGATGAATTCACCACCGTTATCACTCCTTAGAGCAATCACCTTCTTCCCCGACCCCTTCTCGACCAGTGCTTTAAACTCACAGAACTTCGCGAATGTATCGCTCTTCTTCTGCATGAAGAAGATCCAGCACTTTCGAGAGAAATCATCAACAAAGATCACATAATACCTGTGCTTTGCTGTCGAAGCAACCGAGAAAGGACCACACACGTCTGTGTGAACTCTCTCAAGGATCGTCGTGGCGCGACTATCCTTCTCGTGAAAGGTGGCTTTCACATACTTCCCTAAAGTACACCCCTTGCACTGATCTGACTGCGCAAGGGTGCCCTTAGGAAGTCCAGTAGAAATCTGCTGCAGAATCTTCAAAGCTCCATGGTGAAGATGGCCCAATCTCCCGTGCCATAGTTCGCCCTCATCATCCCGGCTCACCACATCTCCAGCCTTGCATGCCATAGCTGCGCAGTCATCTACCTGCAACTGATAAAGGTTCTGAGTTCGAACCCCTATCTTCCGGGTCTCCCCAGTAGTCTTACTGCGTAGGAAAGCTTTTCCTTCGCTGAAGACCACATCATACCCCTTATCCTCCAACATCGCTACCGAAATCAGGTTCTTCTTCAATCCAGGTACATGCATGACATCCTTTAAGACAAAGGGTTTACCAGACTCCCTCTGAAAGGATACGGTACCGATACCAGTCGCACTGTGTCTACCGTCATCGCCCATCTCGATGTGCATGCCCAAATCCTTGTCCTCCAGATCTGAGAACAACTCCCGATCTCCCGTCATATGAAATGACGCACCGCTGTCCAAGAACCACACCGATCCCAGCATACTTGAAACTAAGCATGCAATCAGTGAAACTTTGACAACCACCCCCACACTTCCCAGCTCATCTCTGCACTGAGTGAACTTCGTGAGGTATTTGGCGATACTGTCGCCCTTCTCCATCTTGATGTTCCCGAGCTTATCTTTGAGCGCCAGCTTCCTTTGGTCGCTCTTACTCTGGAATAGATCCGTCAAAGCTTTCCACATTAAATATGGAGTAGCCTTTCCATGCAGGCTGGATACAATATGATCCTTGACGCCCTCCAACAGGATCCTTCGACATTTCGCGATCTTCTTTTGCCATGCATCGACCAAAGCCGCATCAGTGGGCTTTGGGACATCCGCATCCACGAACTCCTTCAGACCATTATCTTCTAACACTGCTTCCATTCGATCCTTCCATGCAACATAGTTCGAATTGCCTTCAAGAGCATATTCGAGTCGCAAACCATTGAAAGAAGACATCTTTCAACACCGGCACCAAGAAGAACAACCTTCTGCAAAATTCGAATTCCAAGCTCCAAGCTCTATCGCTTCCGATCTATACTTGAAAACAAATTATTTCCAAATCAGAGATTGACTGCAAAGGGCATTCACCAGATCTCTCACCTTACAAAGAAGGATGAATATTCCGGAGGCTACCTGGCCCGCATGCAGACTCTGTCCGAGGAAATAAGTTTGCAATCACCGTAATAGACTTCGACAATTAACTTCGCTTTGATACCATGTAGAAATTAGCTGAATAAATCACTTATTCACTGAAGATTAACCTGGTCATATATCAATTTCGAATTGCATACATAACACATAACCTTCTTCTACAATTAATTGTCACATGCGGAAATAATATAGAAGCAATCTCACATCAATTCAATCACACATTAACTCAGTATGTATGGTGAAAGCCTATAGCTGAAAACCCCCCAGCTATTGTGTATATTATAATGGAGAAATCATGTAACAATCATAGTACAAAAACTCTTCACAAGCTCTCATGCACTACCTCCCATGCTACACACTATCAAGCTGGATCTAGCAAATCACTTGCTCCAATCCTTAGCCACTTGATAGCCAACCTTGATTGCGTATTTTAATGCTAGGTGATGGCCTCCTTATATAGATAAACCACCAACCTAAACTTTGCAATACTCATAGCTTACTCCACCTATCTATGTGTTGCAAATAGCAACAGTATAGTTACAACTGATAGCTAACTCTACCCTTTCATCTATCTCTTTCACTGGTCTTCACTGAACTGATCATGCACTGTAGTGAACTGAAGTGTTCTTGAGTTGACTAATGAGTTAATATTTAATAAATTAAATAATATTTAATTCACTCCACTCATATCTAGTTGATTAGTTAGTTAACTAATCTCAACTAGTTCAACTAAAACAAACAGAACACAACTCCACTATCTGTCCCGTTAACTCCTCCAAAACTTCTGCCACTGAAGTCTAACTGAAGCCAACCATGCAAGATGCCATCAAACCCTAGGAACCACGTGATTCCTTGTGTCAGTTGCATGAGCCACCTCCATGACTCAAACCGAAGTGCGCCAAGAGAGTAAACTGCTGTTTATAGTCAAAATATTATTAAGGGTAAATAATATTTGACTTCCATATTTTTAGGAGATCAGTCTAAAAATAGCCTGGGTCCTAAAAAATAGGGTCTCATCTATTTTACCACATGTCGCATACTTCAAGAATCTCCAAGTAGAATTCCCAAATTATGCTCCGTATGTCTAAAAATAGACATAGTCTAAAAATAGACTTTGCGCCAGAATTTGCCTGCGGGCCCACTTAGTGAAGGCGACTTCATTTCACTAAGCTCCATCATCTTGCTGCATTCTCAACACGACCCACATTCAGAAATTTTGCAGTGTGCTGAGGCCTTCCATTTCTGTAATGTTCCTTATCTTGGCGCTTGCGATGGACCTCAATGTGTTGGTGCAAATACCACTAGCTTTCAGAGGCTATACGAATTCCATCAACAACCTTTCTCCATGCTCCAGCTTTCTTACAGGCGGCAGCAGCACTGCTGTAGCTCCGGTGTGTTGCAGCACCTTTGTAACAGTGGCCAACGGTGCATCATCCTGCCTCTGCCAATTATTTGGGACCAGTAATCCCTTGGGGATCTCCATTAACCCAACACAGGTGTTCGCCCTCTCGGGGCTGTGCAATCTCAACACCTAGCCTCTCACCCAATGCACAGGTACACCGCTTTAAGATCCATTTCTTGATTTTTTTTCTTGCATAGGTACGCCGCTTTAAGCTCCATTTCCTGATTTTTTTTTTCTTGCACAGGTACGCCGCTTTAAGCTATACAGGAAATTATTGACAATTAAATTAAAGTTGTGGAAGTTATTTTGTAAACTTGCAGAGCTGTTTCTTCTTTATATGAAAAAGAGAAGTGAAAGGTACGAGTGGAGAAGAAGATAAATCATATTTATATGCAAAAGAGATGTAAAAGGTAAGCATGGAGAAGAAGATTAATAGAATGTGGAGTTGCAATGAATTTAATAGAAATCAGTCTACAATAAAAAAATTGGGTTATTTCCATATACAGCAGAATACTTTGTTTTTTTTTCGTTAAACTCTAGTTCACTCTTTTTTTTTTTTTTTTTTTTTTTTTTTTTTTTTTTTTTTTTTTTTTTTTTTTTTTTTTTTTTTTTTTTTCTGTACACACATTGTTTCCTCTCAAAATTTCGGCAACTGTAGGGGCAGTCGTTATCTCTGTGGGTTACTAATTGGCTCCGGAGCACCGCCTCACTGCTGCCTACGACGACTGCATCACGGCACTGGAGACGGAGAAGACTTCAAACACGACCCATGGCTCTAGTCGTACACGGACCTTTCCGCGGTGTATCTGATGGGAGATAGCGCTGGTGGAAACATTGCACATCAAGCTGTCGTGCTGCATGGCGGTGTGGAAGCGTGGAGCCCCATCAAATTGAGAGGGTCGATATTGGTGCAGCCCTTCTTTGGCTCTGAGCAACGCACACGCTCTGAAAAAGAGTGCCCACCCGACGCGGTTGCCAATCTGGAGGCGACTGACGCTCTTTGGCGGTTGGCTCTTCCATTGGGCAGCAACAGAGATCATCCATTTAGCAACCCTTGGAGCCCCGGAACGCCAAAGCTGGAAGAGATGCCGTTGCCTCCCTTGCTGGTGGCCATCGATGGCAGAGATATGCTGAGAGACCGTGGCCATGATCATTGTGAGTGCGGTAAGAGCGTGGATGTTATGGTGGCGGAGGAAAAAGAGCACGACTTCTACGTGCTGAAACCGCACTGTCCCTCTTCTCAACTCCTCATGGAACAAATCTCCCAGTTCATCTCTTCCTCTCCTTTAGATTCCGTGATTGCCTGATAGATCGAGACTACAAATTTCAGTCCACGATTGACTGATAGATCGACACTACAAATTTCAATAATAATATTTTCTATTTATTCAATTAGTAGGTTTTTCTTTTTCCCTTTCTTTTTCTTTTATTATGTTATTGTGCTTTTGAAAAATGAATGCGTTGATTTTTTATAAACATGGAAAGACATCCATAATTGGTTAAAACCCATAAAAAAACACAACAGGTGTGTTTCTAGCAAAGGTGTGTTTCCACACCACTTTTAATAAAACCCATAAAAAAACACATCTGGGTATAAAATTTTAATTGATTTAGAAGGATCCCGTGTGACTGCGATGTAAAAGTTTGATTGATTTGAGAAAATGCAGATTCATGACAATTAAATATATTTATATTTGTAGGTCATGTCAAATCAATATTTTTATCATTTGGCTTCTTCGCATAAGTCCATGACAATTAAGTATTTTTGTATTTGCAGGTCATGAGAAATCGATACTTTATTTCTCTTCATCGCTTCAAATGACATAGGACACTGGTTTCAAAATACTTTGTTCTTTTGTTAGACTCTACTTCACTCTTTACTCTATTTTTGGAAAAATGATATCTCAACCTTAATATGTTTTATAGGATTTCTAAAATCTTAATATATTTCTGTAATTTAAAAAACTAAAATGACATCTTATTATTAAACAAGGTCATTCTATGTAAGGTTGAAATTTGATATCCTATCTCACAAGTTAAGAATTCATTTTTTTATGAGATGTTCCAATTTAAACACTCATTTCATCTAATGTTCAAATTTAATTCTTTAGTTGATCTTTTAATGCACACAATTGTATGTACACAATTGTTTCTTCTCAAGTACTTTAGTTATCCTTCTCAAATTTTTTAATAATCCTTTAGTGTTTACAACTATTTTACCAAGCTTTCTAAAGTTTTAGTATATTTTTGGAATAAAAAACTAAAATGACATCTTGTTCTTAAAGAAAGTCATTTTATGCATGGTTGAAATTTGATGTCTTATTTTCTCCCATCCCATATCAATATTTTTGGGTTAGTTGAGAATCCTACAAAAACACATAATTATGACAGGGGTAGCGTAACTAACTATAGTTTGAAAATTTTGAATCCGCCTAACTATGAAAAGTCATTTTGAAAATTTTGAATCAACCTAGCTATGAAAAGTCATAATTATGAAAAATCGTAATTATGAAATTGTAGTGATTTATAAACATAATTATAAGTTTTGAATAAACTACAAATAGTCTAACATTGGTTGAAATTTTAAGATTTTTTCCTCTATACAAGTTTTGAATAAACTACAAATAGTCTAACATTGGTTGAAATTTTAAGATTTTTTCCTCTATACCATTATTTCTTATGTTAGTGCTTTACAGCGTTTCCTTTGCAACATATGGTGCAATTGCTAGTTTATTCATAATTTCAATTTATTATTGGCAAAGGCTTCTTATTTCAACTAAAGGTGGATGAGGATCTGTTGACTTTTTATTTTTTTAAATGATGGCCTAGATCGATTCCCAAGGGAATATGTTGAGTATATGCTTAGTCTGAATGCTTATTAAGGGTTATAGTGTGTTACAAAGTTTGTTAGGTTGCATTGACTTTTAAAAAAAATTAGAATCATGCAAAGTGGCTCCCCGCCCACCAATTTCCTAGGGATTTGAGATTATTTCAATTCGATTATTTCAATTCTAATAAGTTCCTCCATGATAAGTTCTTCATTATAATTTATAACGTTCATTTATATATAAATAAATTTTATTTAGCAAAATAGTCCATTAGTTTTAATAAATTTAAAAAATTAGATTCATGCCAAAGTGGCTCCATGTCCAATTTCCTAGGGATTTGAGATTATTCCAATTCTAATAAGTTCCTCCATGATAAGTTGCTCATTATTATTTATAACATTCATTTATATATAAGAAAATTTTATTTAGCAAAATGGTCCATTTTATAATAAGATGTGTAATTCTTTTTTTTTCTTCTCAAGTTAAAGTTGACCCATAACCTTTTTATACATGGTTAATCCGGTAAATGTGTGCATTGGTAAGACATTCTTAGTGTTGCAATAGTTTTTTTGTTGCAATATTTTTTTTTGTTATATTTATGAAGCCTTCGTCTATATCAACTACGTTAATATTTTTAATGTGGTTGTACTAGTTATATTTTCTTCCTTTTTTGTTATTTTATTATTTTTATTATTATTATGGGGCATTATATTCACTAAGTGATTAAAAGTGATACTTGGTTAGATTGGGAAAATTATCTTAGCATCAAATCTTCAAAGAGAAGTAAAAAAATCTCATGATGCTCCACATGGGCATTGCCCGTGATTCTTCATGTTCGCCTATTTGGTAGATGTTTCATCTGATATGACCCATTTTCCACTAATGATGTAGAATTGGTCTCCTTTAGAATAAACTATACATATTTACCATTCCAAACTATGGAAGACACAGTGAAAATATCATTTCTATGACATTTGTGCTAATTTTATGTTTCATCTAAATGTGGTGTTAAAAAATCAAGTTCCTCTGAGAGTTACCCAGCATACTATATATGTCATTAAATACATTGGTGATTGGTATATATATGAAGAGTATTCTTATATTCATATATATGTATGTGAGGATGCACCTCATCAATTGCCTAAGTATATTCCTAAAAGGTTAATTGTTTGAGAAATAACATATTAGACCATTGGTATTGATATCACTTCTATCCTAAAAAGAACAAAAATAAAGTTTGTACCTATTTTCCTATCCCAATTGGAATATATAAACTTGTAAATTCCTAGCATGTTGCAACTGAAGCTCAACAACTTGAAGACATTATGTTAATCCAAGGAGCTCTAAGAAGATATGATCCCAAATGGATTGTTAAAAAGCATCACTCTTCAATTGAATTTGGCTCATATATCCATAACCATTATTATTTTGAAATTATGTTTCAAGGAGCCAAAGAATTTGAATAAGGACTAAAGAGATTCTGTAAGATTTAGGATCCTGCAAAAGTAGTTAAGTTATATAAGTTATATAATGCATTATTAAGAGAAAGAACTAGAATACACGGGTCAGCTCCAAGTTCCAGTACTATCTATATAAGATGGGGATCAATTAAGGATATTGTCTCCCAAAGTAAATCGATAACAGTAAAAGTAATAAAGAACAACATGATGAAGACGTAAAAAAATAATTGAAGAATGAAAGGGAAGATAAGGAAGAAAAATATATGAAAGAAAAGGAAAGGAAAGAATAGTTGAGGAAATAAAAAGAAGAAGAGTTAAATGAAAAATAGTTGTTAGAAGTAGAGAAACTAAATAAGGAAGAAGAATTAAAGAAAGCAGAACAATTGAGGAAAGAAGAGGAATTAAGGTAAAAAAAATAGTTAAGAGAAAAGAAGTTAAAAGAAGAGGAATTGAAGGGAGAAGAAGAACTACAAATAAAAGAGAAACTATATAAAAAAAAGATTGAGAAAGAAAAAAGAAGAACATTTGAGAAAAAAAAGAGAGTAGGAGAAGTAGATAGAAAAAATTGTTTGCAAAAGGAAGAAGACTAGAAGAAAAAGGAATTAAAGCAGAAAATCAATGAGCAAGAATTAAGGAAAGAAACCAAAGACAAAATTGAGAATATAGAGAAGGATACATGACTCAAAAAATCCTTCGAAAATGGGTGGTGCGAGAGAAAATAATCGAAGTATTGGAATTAGAGGGACCACAACTATAATCTCATTTTCCACCATGAACAATACTCCTATTAGCTCAAATCCTAACAGTGTTTTTGATATACCTATGGATCTAGATACCCTGTTGTAATAACCCCGGGTTAAAGTTTCATGTAATAAAGGATAATAAAGGCAAAATAAGACTAAGGTCACAAGACACATATTCTAGGTTGAATGTTGGGAAAACAATTTAGTGGGAATCACTTGTGGTTCAATAATGACTATGGAAATTGGAAAAGGCATTGGAAAAGGAAAAGATGCAATAATTGTCCTTTAATTATGAGAAATAAGGAAAGTAGGAGAAAAGGAAGGTGAAGAGACACAAATTTTCATGCAAGGGAAATTAGAGGAAAATGACGAAAAATGAAGAAAAAAGAGACATCAATGATAAAAAGGCATCAAAGAAATAATTAACAACTTTAGTCAGTTTAGCTTTTGGATCTCTTACACTCTTTCACACTTAGAGAATTCTTGGAGCACTTTAGAATTCACTTGGATTTTGAGAAAGGCAAGAAAGCACGCAAAGGAAGGAATATGACAAGCAAAGGAAAGGGAAGGAAAGAAAGGATAAGGTTGGATCAACAAATACAACATGGATATCTTTTAGGTAACATGTTGCATATGTGATTTCCTTACTGGGATGTGAATGGATGGTACATGAATTTAGTTATTTAGTTCATTTGCTGTCATTGGCATGGACTTTTCCTGGTTTGACAATGGTTTTAGCTTTTCCTTGCCATTGCTTGGATAACCATGGTGTGATGGGATTCATTCTTGGTTGAGATTTGGATTGTCAGAAGGTTTTGGAACCGGGTGAGGTGGTCTCAGGAAAATCCCAAGGGTTGGAGGTGGATATGGTTTTCTTCGAGAAGGCCTTGACAGGTCGGTGGAGACAGGAAAATTCCTCAAGGTATGGGGAAGAAATTGAGACATCCAAGCTTGGTTTGATTTTGTGATCTCGAGACCAGTTTAGATGAGATCATGGTATATTAAGGGTGGAGGTGGTTTAACCTCTGGATACCCTGTTTGGTTATGTATTGGTTTATCCTAGAAGATCCCACATTCATGCTTGGAATATGACATGGGGGTGATTATTTGAAAGCAAGATTTGGTTCAACTCAATCTATGGTTGGGTGGTACATGAAAGTCCATGACTTGGTTGGCTTTTTAATAAGCTAATGTGAGATATTATTCTAATGTAATTAATGAGAACATGTACTTGTTATTATGTGGATTTTATGGTTGCTTTGTCATGGTTTCTATTCTGGTTATATGTTGGTTATAAGCATGGTTCTATGATGTGCTCCAACTATGGCCGTTGTTCATGATTTGATAGTTTATTGAACGATTGATGAATGCATGGGCTAAAAAGTGTTGTTGCAGCTAGCTTGAGAGGGAATTATGTCTGCTTGGTGATTCTTAGATGAATTTCAGAAGTTTATGATCAAATATGCATTCATAACTTGTAGCTTTTATGCTTATCATATGTTTGACAAAATGTCTATCATGTACTTGGCATGTTCTAGTCAAGATCTTGTTCAAGTTTTGAATGGTTAGCCTTGTTGTCACTTTATTTATGATTATGGAAAGTTACATGTAGTTGTGGGAAATGTTATGGAGGATTTCCTGAAAAAGTGACATAGATCTCTCTGCCGCATGCATAAAACAAGGGATTTTTGGTCACAATCACTGGAAGGTAGGCTTATGGCTGTGTTTGGAGCCTCATAACCATATGCACAATGTGTCAAGGGTGCGGTTGGGGTGTTAAGTCAATGAAAAAGAGTTCCATCTTAGGGGTTGATCACTTGGGGTGGTTATCAACCTCTTGAGTGATATATAGTCCCTAAGGGATGTTAGTTTGTATTCAGATAGTTATCCTCACTTCCATGACTGGAACTTGGAGTTCATGTCATAGTAACACTCAACTCATGTTTACCCTGGAGAGCTTGTAAAATAGGGTAAATGTGGGAGGGACATCTACATGTTGGTATCAAAGCTTCCAACTTCAAACACTTGGACTGGATGGGCTAAATGTATATTGTTATACATGCATTGTGATGGTTATGGTTATCATGCATGTGGCTGTTATTGCAGTCGTGTGTCATCATGCATGTGGCTATATAACAATGCATAACATCTTAAAGATAATAATAATAATTATTATTATTATTGGGAGAATTTAGCATTTTCATTTTTCCTAGACTGTGTGCACTCTGGTAAACCCTAGACATTTTGCATCCGTCGTTGATCTTCACGTTGTGCCCTCATGGTGGAAGGCTTGGAGGGGGTCTCCCCCCCTCCTCTCGATGATGCAACAACATTTCATGCCTTGGTCTCCTCTCTTAAGAAGAAGACAAGGACAAAAGCTCAATCTCGTTTCATAAAAAAGTTGGAGGTTAGTCCTACTGTTGCACTGCCTACAGGATTCTGACGCACCTCTCTGATGTTCTTGGACCATGCTATGGTCAGAAAGTTTATTGGGATCTCTCCTTCACCCAGATTAATGGAACTATGGATTTAAAAACCTAGAAATTTATGATGAAGGGAAACATAGGTTTGTATGCTTGTGGAAACATGTTCTTTTCTTTCCTATTTGAGCGTAAAGAAGAAAAATATGTCATTTTTCACAATGGCCCATACTTATTTGGTGCTCTTGGAATGTATCTAAAATCTTGGTCTCTAGATTTTGAACCAGACAACGATATACCTTCAATGGTGTCAGTTTGGGTCAAATTACCAATACTCCCTTTATCTTGTTGGAGTGATGACTACTTAAGAGCGATTGGAAATGGATTAGGAAAATATCTTGACAGAGTTGAACCCAGGGGTCACCAGTTTAATTGTGCCAATATATGTGTTGAAGTCAACCAGAAGAAAGGGTTTCCCTAAACAATTAATCTAGCTCAAGGTACATGGAGTCATTGTCAGGCCTTGGATTATGAACAACTACCCTTCAAGTGTAGGATCTGCCATTAATATGGGCACTTCACTAGGGACTGCAAAAAAGTGTAAGAAGAAGGCGGGGAAGGCAAAAATGCAAATTTGGAAGAGCAATGGAAAACACAATAAAAGGAGGGGACAAAGGAAAAGTGGCTGCAAGGAAAAACTGATAATCTAAAAACAAATGTAGCATCCACCTCGACAAACCCCTTTGAGATTCTTCAATCTTAGGAAGAAATTATGCATGAAGCAAAAAAAAAACACAATAGGGGAAGGTAATACCAAGGAGGAGATTGAAGACATGGATGAGGATGAGGGGAAATATGAGAACTAGTTAATGAAGAAGAAAGGACCCAGGGATGCAAGGAATAACCAACTCTAGAGGATATTCAAAATATTTTAGACTTGGAAACATTAGTCATGCCTCAAGAAACTCAAGAAAACGATGAAACTCCAGCATAAGTAAAGAACAAAGGGATAGAATCCGGAAAGTATTTATAAGAAGAAGAAGAAGAAGATGAGTTGGGGAGATGAACTCAATAGTCAAGAAACTAAAAGCAAAAATAAAGGTCAAGGGATACAATCTAAGAAATCAACAAGAGAAGTCGAAAAAAAAAAACAACTAGGAAGCTAGCTTCAAATAACTGAAGTCTTAAAATCAACAAAATTCTTGGATTAGGAGCAAGAGAATAAAGGTGTATGTAAAAAATCCAACCTTGCTAGAAATAAATGAAAGTTATATCTTGGAATATAAGGGGATTGGGAAACTCTGCAAAATTCCTATCGGTTAAAGGCCTAGTTAATAAAGAAATGTCACAAATACTTCTACTTCAGGAAACAAATTTAGAAGAAAAATAAGCTCTGGAATACACAAATAAATTTTGGACAGGTTGCACTTGAGTGGCTCAAGAGTCCCGTGGTGCATCAGGGAGTTTAGGTACTTTTTGGAATTATTTTTTTTTCATTAAAAGATTGTAGGAAACCACGATACAAGATAGAAATCTTGCTTGAAAGGAATCTTTCAAATCAAATAATCTGCATAATAAATGTATATTCCTTTATCTCCTACGGGAAAAAACATGATTTCTAGGGTTCTTTGATTGCCTTAAAATATTTTTAGTGGCATTTAAATAATATTGTTGGTGGAGACTTCAATACTACCCTTAATTCCTTTGGAATGTGTGGAGGTCATATTGTCAGCAACCCCTTTCTTGAAAGAATGGAGGATTTAGTTAGTGACTGGGAACTTATTGATATCGTATCTAAAAGGGGAAAATATACTTGGAAAATAGGTGAATCATATCTAGCCACATAGCATCACGCTTGGACAGATTCCTATTACATAGTAATTGGACGATCAAAGGATTTTTTTTGTGTCCTCAATATTAGTCCAAGGTGATTCAGATCACCAATCGATTTTGCTAGAGATAGAAATCACAGATACTTTGGGATCAATTCCTTTCAGATACAACCTATTATGGCTGATGGAAGAAGGAGTGGATGATATAATCAAGCAGGATTGGATTACCCCAATTAAAGGATCCCCTTCTTTTGTTTGTGAAATACATTTGAAATCATTTAAAAAGGCTCCGCTTCTTTGGGCGAAGCAGAAATATATTCCCCCAAGCGAGAAAAATAATGAGATAATTTAACAACTAGAGTAACACCAAAATGTGATAGAAATATCTCAGGTGAAAGAGTGGCATGTTAAAAAAATAAGGGTTATCCCCATAAATCCATTCTCTAAACAGGAAAGAGGAGGAGTATTCAAGACTTAAATCAGTGAAGTACTTGGTTAAAAGATAGTGACCAAAATACATATTTTTTTTCATAAATATACCAAGGCTAGAGAATTGAAAAACCACGTTAGGGAGATTACTCTCGAAGGAAAGCCTATAATTTCTTCTTTTGCTGTTATAAAACATGAAGCCTTTTTCACATTTCCAATCTCTTTACTTTGAGTATTTAGAAATAGAGTTAGATGATGCAAAGGAATTTTTATCATGTTTTCATGCAATAATGTTTGAGCAAGAAAATAAACATATGCTACAACTAATTAAGGAAGAGGAAGTGATTAAGGTAATCTAGTCTCTTGTGACTAACAAAGCCCAAAGACCAGACAATTTCTCAATAAAATTTTACAAATCTTTTTTTCCTCTAATCAAGAAATATGTAATGAGGATGTTGAATCATTCAAGAGATAAGGAAAAACTAGGGGCAAGTATAACTTCGTCATTCCTGGGTTTGATCCCCAGGGAAGCTAAACCTGTTAATTTTTTAAGTTTCGTGCTCATTTCTTTGTGCAACTCAACTTATAAAATCCTAACTAAATTTATAGCTAATTGTATGAAGTCCACAATGGTAGTACTTATCTCAAAGAATCAGGGCGACTTCATGCAATGACGACACATACTGGATAATGTTATGCTGGTATAGGAATTTATGCACTCCACTAAAGAAAGAGGAGAGCCAAGTATGGTAATCAAATTGGATATGGCCAATGCTTTTGATTGAGTTTGGCACTTATTTTTCTTTTTAACTATGGAAAAATGGGATTTTGTTGAAAGTTCATTAAATGGATTAAGCATACGTAGGAGCTCCTTGGATAGCTCCCTTTGTAAATGGACGAAAAACTCCCTTCTTTGTGGCAAGTCGGGGTTTGAGGCAAGGGTGTCCTCTCTCTCTGCTTTTATATCTTTTGGTTGTTGAAATTTTGAGTAGGGATTTAGAATTACAAAGATTGGATGGATGTCTATTGGGCCTTAGTATTGCAAGGTATGTTAAGGAATATAACCATTTGCAATTCGTGGATGATACGATTTTTCTAGGGGTAGCATCGAAAATAATAACCATAAGGTTTAAAATAATATTTGCTTCTTACTTGGATCTCTCTATTGGTTTGGTCAATAAAATAAAATGTCAATTCTATGGTTGGAACTGATTTGAAGAAATATTGAAGGAAATTTCTAGAACCCTTGAGAGTCCTTTAGAAACAGGGTGGAAATATTTCATATATCCCAAAGTTCCAATATCATTGGGCCCCTCAAACTTGGATTATTGGGATGAGGTGCTTCAAAAATTAAAGAAAAGTATTCAGTCTTGGGGAGTGTATTGGATTAACACTATGATACAAACAATGTTGATAAATTTTGTTTTATCTTCCCTGCCATTGTACCTATGCTCCAACCTTCCCTTAAAAGTGCAATCAACCATAGAAGCACTACAATTCACAAATTTTATGGAAAGGTGGAAAACAAAATGAGAAAAAGTTCCATATTGTTCATTGGAATGTTGTTTGAATTCCCAAAACATTCAGTGGGCTAGATATGAAAGATCCATATTTTATGAACGTGACAATGAGGGCTAAAATTGTATGGACATTTCTCTTTGATTCTAAGGAATGGTGGAAGAAATATTTTATACGTGAATACTTTCACAAAAATAGGCTTTTTGAGGATAAAAAGCTGATTGGAATGGGATTGGATCAACAATATGGTGGTTATGTAAATAAGTAGCTCCCAAAATTATTGAGAATCTAAGATGGAAAGTTGGAAGTGGAGCTCAAACAAACATTTTGAAGGATATACTGTTCTTAGATGGGTCATTGGGATAATGATCAGGTGATCAAATTTTAGCTCAAAAATTAAATTTCCTAGAAAGTCTTGAAATCGATTTGCAGTCAAAGTAGTATTCGTTATGAATCCAATGACTTTTGTTTCAACTCAATCCATATGATCAAGCTATCACGTGCTGACCGTTTGACCCAAAAAATAAAATTTTAGCAGGTTTGTTGACTGGGCAGTTGAATGGGTTGAACATACACTGAATCAACATGGTAACTGTGTAGGGTACGATCCAATCACAGGCCTCCAAGTGTAATCATTCGGTTCGTTGATTTTTGGGTGTATTTTATTGGTTTGTGGTGCACCAGTAATGTGGTGACACATGGCCCAGTTATGGGCTTCCACGTGGCACCTCGGTGGTGTATCAAAATTATGGTATGGCTCTGAGTGAGGTTTGGGTGGTTTGAACCCCTGATGTCCCACTTCACAACAGAGCACTTCACCAATAGGAAAAATGGTAATTCTTGTTTTAGAAACCTTGGAAAATCTTACAATTCCCTAATATGCAAAGTGTAAAATGTTTGGCAAATATTTTTGTAAAAATATTTAAAATTTTTAGTGATTTTTAAGGTAAAATAATTTCATCCTATAAAATTTGGGCGAACCATTAATAGGAAAAAATGGAAATTAGCAGATCATTTTTTTTTTTTGTGAAAAAGCATGGAAAATTATTCCATCTACGAATATTAGCCCTTAAAATTTTCCTTGACTTATTCATGGTAAAATCTTAATAGTAGAGAATATTACATAGAGGAATATTCATGGACCATCACGATGTGTGCTTTGCAAGGGTGATGAGGAGAATATTCCACACTTATTCTAGCATTTCCCTTTATCCTTAGAGGTATATAGAGATGGTTCTGAAAATATTTCTTTCATCGACAAAATCCTAGATTCCTGTAGTGAGATGTTTGAAAAAATGGAGGAACAAATTTCCTTGGCCTATAAAATCAACATCAATTTCAATGAGAAGTTGGGAATCAATGCCCAAATACATATGTTGGTCAATTTGGCTTCCTCAAAACAAAACAATTTTCAAAAGGGGAGCAATATTTATTCGCAATGGTGGATCATAAAGCGACGCGTCTTCTATTCAAAGCAATTACAATTTGTGGATATAAACTATATAAGTTGGAAGAAATCTCTCCATCTGCAAATGAGTGGATCAAACTAGGCACTCCATCCCACCAAATCGGAAGCATTAAATTTAGAACAATTGGCAAACAGAACTGAATCATTAGAATGGAATCCTCTAAATTTCAATGTTAGCAAGTAAGCAAAGGGAAACATTCTCTGTTTTTCGATGGAGCCTCTAAAGGAAATCCAGGGGCGGTAGGAGTAAGAAGGGTTATCTTTTGCCTTGATTAACAAAATGAGCTTAAATTTTCCTGGGGATTGGGCATTTCAACCAATAATCAAAATAAATATTTAGCGCTTTGGAAAGGACTCAAAATAGACAATCACCAAAGACAAAAAAAAAAAATCGAGATTTTTTTTTTGGCTTTTTAATGCTCGTGATACAACAAGCTCAAAAATCCAAGAAGAACTTTAATCCCCCATCCCTTCAGTTCTTCAAAGAATTATTTTGCTATTGCAAAAATTTGAATACATTAAATTCTATCATGTGTATGGAAATAATAATTTAGAGGCAAATGAAATGAATAAGAAATTGACAACTCCGTATAAAGGGGCTATGGAAATAGAACTAGGTTAAGTGTTATCCACCAATTCATTGATCATTATGAAACAAAATCTTAATTATACAATCACATTTTTCACTCTCCCCCGATGGAAACTTCCCTTCGAATTCAAGTTGTTTCAAGTGCAACGTTCTTGAGTGTCAAGAATATTTGATTCCCTAGCGGCCTCAAGACAGACCAAATATGAGAAACATAATTATGGAATAAAGGGGTCAGGATAATCCTCATGGATGGAAGGAACTATATTCGCTGCAATTACTCTGATAAGGGGTCAGGATAATCTTCAATGGAGAGAGAACACAAGGGGGAAGAGTCTTTCTCGAATTGCTTGGAGAGCTCTGTCTCACTGTGGCGTAGAAATGAAGGGAAGAGATGATGAGGCCCATAATATTTTGCACAAGAGATTGAACACACTTCTGGGCAGGTTAGCGACAACCACGGAAGGGTTGATTCTGACATTGGATGAGACTCAATTGCTAGAATCAAAGTTGGTTATGCTGGAAGGAAATTTGAAAAGCTTGATATGGAATGCAAGACATGATTGATTGTGATGGAAATAATTATAACAGAGGTGGATCAGAACTTCGAATCTGAGGCTTAGGACAAGGACACAAATGCAGGGTATGTTGAGGATCCTGAGAGAAAGTGGATGAAGCTATATTGGGAGCAACAGAAGGAATGCCAAGCATATTCCCAGTCTGTTGAATTTATCCCTTACGGAGAGACAGTTAAAATTTTGAATTTGCAATGTTATGTAAATATATATAGATATTACGCGTCTTTTTCTGAGTCTGTAGAAGGTATATGTTCAGAATCATGGGTAGAAAGAGTTGTAGGAATAGTTGTGTGCATTTTGGAATGAACAATTTAGTATTTTTGAAGAAAAATTAGAATTTTGTATGGACCTGGCCTAGAATCTAGTTTTTTTGATATATAACTTTTTTTAGAAGAAAAAACAACTTTTTATCAGATAAAAAGATGTTAGATATATAATTTAATTAGAAATTACTTAAAAACAATAAAAAAAAATTAAAAAAAAATATTTACAATTTGTTTAGATATAGATTATTAAAAATTCAAAACAAATTATTTTTATAATTGATTTTTCCTTCTAAAAGTGTTTATATTTTTTTAATGTAATTTTTTTCCAAGGTTGGAAAAAATCGTAATTTTCAATTATAAGTCAAGAATTACATTTTGAATGTGACTGTGTAGCACTTTGTAATAACTACCCATCCTTGATTGCACCAAAAAAATGGTCTCTGTTACATAACGAGGCCATGAGCATTCAAAGGAAAAACCTATAAGAAACCGGTCTGTCTATAAACCTGTCAAAATCTTGGACTACTGTCTGCAATAGCACTATGTAGTAACCAACCATTCTTGACTGTACCAAAAAAAGATAGTCTCTCTCACATGGTGAGGCCATGAGCATTCAAAGGAATAAACAGAAAAACATTCGGTCTGGCTGTATCATAATGAACTTGTTGAAATCTCTGACTATTGTTTGCAACTTTTTCAACCAATGAAAACTGTGTCTATATGGAGAATAGACCATATGGCAAAAAACCCGAGTAAAACATTAACTGGAAATCAGCTAGACTGTGCATAATGTCATATATAAGTTCCACAAAAAAGTAACATCAAAATTGGACTCCAACAGGTATGCCCTCTTTGAAGGGACTATGATAGAAGTGTTGTTCGTAGCCATTGTTGTGCTCCATTATGTTCCAGGTTCCCATAGCCAATGAAACACCCTCTTTACACAATGTGTTGGCCGCCCTATTTATTTCCCTGAAAATGTGACACACACAGATAACATCAAAGGATTGCTTTAATAAAAAAATCTCCTGCAGGATAGGACTGAGAGTGAAAACGTGACATGTGGATGTGTTACTAAATCAATTTACAACAATTTGTAAGTCCCCATAGATCTGAATTTGAAAGATTCCCTTCTCGATTGCAAACAATAAAATCAACTTTAGGCTCATGATCTCAACAAAATTATTTGTTTTCTGTTCTAAACCAAATTTCATCGGGAAGCTATGATTTTGAGTTAAATGGAGATTTTTTTCAATGTAAATTATTAAAAAATAATAATAATTAATAATTAAGTAAACAAATATATTTCATTTTATTTTTACCTTTTTTATATGATTTTTCCTATTTGATTTTCTAATTTTTAAAATTTTTGATTTTGTAAATTAGTAGATATTTACAATTTTTTTTAAATATAGATTATTAAAAATTAAATAATTAATAATTAAACAAAATTATGTAATTCCATGTATTATTGTTTTTTGATTTTTTTGCAATAGTAGTCCAGACTAATTTTAACTCCAAGATAAAAATAAAATAAAAGTAAGACAAAGAAGAAAAAAAGTAGACAAACTTTAAGAGTTGAGTTTTAGGGATTTTCGTAATCATGATATTTGATCTCTAATGCCATGGTTGAAAAATGTTTGAATTGTAACCCTTAAAAGAGAGAGTGATGTTGCATCCTCGCTTTTGCATTTCAACGTGTTTTTCATGTATTTTGTAGTCATAATATTTGATCTTTAATGCCATGATTGAAAAATGTTTGAATCTTAACCCGAATAGAAAAGAAAGTGAGCGAGAGATATATTATTACATCACTACCAGGGATGGAATTTGACGGGCAAATTGCCTGTCATGGGTGATTTTCCCTTGAAATTTTTTTCAAACCGTCAAATCCTAGTTTAGACGGGTCAGAAAGTTGTTAAAACCAACAAATTTGACAGGTAACCCAGTTTTGAAATTCCAACCCTGATCACGACTTTCCCTCTTCGACCCAGTTTTGAAATTCTAAATCACGACTTTTCCTCTTCGACCCAGTTTTGAAATTCTAACCCTGATCACGACTTTCCCTCTTCGACCTAGTTTTGAAATTCTAACCCTGATCACTACTTTCGCTCTTCGACGTAAGTTTTAAGAACTTTATTAATAGTGATATTTGGTTTTTAATGCTATGCTTAAACAATGAAATTTTTGTGCGGAGAGACGCTCTCCAACTTAATATAGAAGTGATGTTGTAAGACAATCATTTTTACTTAGTCAAATTACAAAAGAATAAAAATAAATAAATTTAAATTATATATATATATATATATATATATATATATATATATATATGATTTATCTTAACTCCGGATCCATTAAAGATCGAAAGGGATCAAATCTTAAGGCGTGAATCTTGATTTTCATCTTGAGAGATTTGATTCTTCTCAACTCTTGATAAATATAAAATTAAGATGAAATCATCTTAAAATGAAAAAAATGATGTTCCATCACCACTTTACAAAATTAACATATAAATCATAATTTAAAACAATTTTCAAAAATTAATAAAACTTATAAAATTCTTATTAAACATTGTTCAATAAAATTCTCATCGAATTAATAACATTGTTCCATAAAAGCTTGTTCACTTAGGCTTGTATCTAGATATTCTATGCTTGTGTCTAGTACTCTGAACCATAATTAAAACCAACGCAAGGTTAAAGGGAGAAGCTTGTGCGACTCAAAGTAAAGGCTTGTACCTAGATATTTCCATGCTTGTGTCTAGTTCTCTAAACCATAGTTAAAACCAATGCAAGGTTAAAGGGAGAAGCTTGTGCGACTCAAAGTATACGATCAAGAAGGTTGGTTTACACCAAGAATATTTTATAGTATCGAACTTAGCACTATATGATAGTCAAGGCAAGGCTATCATATAGTCATATATAAGACTCTGCATAATGTCATTTGTAAGTGTCAGAAAAAGTAACATCAAAATTGAACTCCAACAAGTATGCCCTCTATGAAGGCACTGTGATAGAAGTCTTGTTCGTAGCCATTATTGTGCTCCATTATGTTCTAGGTTCCCAGAGCCAATGAAACACTCTCTTTAGACAATGTGTTGGCCGCCCTATTTCTTTCTCTGAAAATGTGACACACAGAGATAACATCACAGGAATGCTTTAATAAAAAAATCTCTTCCAGGATAGGATAGATTACTTTTTAGATTGCAAACAATAAAATAAACTTTAGGTTCATGATCTTAACAAAATTATTTGTTGGCTATGATTTTGAGTTAAATGAAAATGTTTTCAATGTAAATTATTAAAAAAAAATAAAATTAATAATTAAGTAAAAAATATATTTCATTTTTGAGTTTTATTTTTTTATATTGATTTTTTTTTTTAAATTTTAATTTTGTAAATTGGTTGATATTTATATTTTTTTTTCAAAATGTAGATTATTAAAAATTAAATAATTAAAAATTAAACAAAATTATGTAATTCTATATATTATTATTATTATTATTTTTGAAATAGTATTAATAGTCAAAGTTTTGTTTTGTTTTTTTTTAAGTAAGATTAATTCTATTGATATAATACAGAAGGATTACATTCGACACCAGCTTACCGGAATTGTTTGTGCTAACCAATTCCGGCCAAGACAAAGTTCAAAAACTCAAATATGGACTGCTCTGAGTGGGGAAACCAGTGTAGAATGTGCAGCCCATTAGGGGGAAACCAACATGAGCCATAATTGTCCAAAAAGAGAGAAAACTAAGCATATACAAGGAAGACATAAAAAAAGTAACGTAAAAGCTAACAGAAGTAGGAGACCTTGAGATGCAAAATCTTCCGCCGCTGATCATGTTTCAGACATCTAGGGGAGGTTCCTAGACAATGTAGCAGCCGTATTCCTTGGAGGAATCCTCGGCCTTCTTCGTCTGCTGCGCTAACGACTCTGGCGTTGAGGATGAGCTCGCCACTGCAAACTCTTTCTTGCCCTCTGCTTCTAAACTCTCCCCACAATTGTTGCTTGAGGAGTACAATGTTGTTTTTGCCGGAAGAGCTGTCGATTTTCTGGATAGCTGGAGATTGGACTAATAAATAGTGGACTTCCACAAGAGTTTCTGAGAGCCAAACTCCATTGCACAAGAGTGGACTTCCGGGAGGCGGAGGGAGATAGAAGCAGAGACACATTGCTGGTCTCGTTCCTCAAAAGCGTCCAGGTTAAGTGTGAATTCTGCAGGTCGGTCCTCACGAGGGGGGGCGAGTGACAGTCAGCCAGAACAGTGATGGGTGGATGGGAGGCTTTGGAAAGGACTCAAAATAAGCAATCACAAAAAAAAAATTCCAAGATTTTTTTTTGGCGATTTAATACTCGTGATACAACAAGTTCAAAAATCCAAGGGAAACTTTAATCCCTCAACAAGTTCAAAAATCCAAGGAAAACTTTAATCCCTCCATCCCTTCAGTTCTTCAAAGAATTATTCTGCTATTGCAAAAATTTGAATACATTAAATTCTATCATGTGTATGGAAATAATAATTTAGAGGCAAATGAAATGGATAAGAAAGAGACAACTCCGTATAAAGGGGCTATGGAAATAGAATTAGGTTCAAGTGTTATCCACCAATTCATTGATCATTATGAAACAAAATCCTAATTATACAATCACATTTTTGATTCTCCCCTGATGGAAAATTCCTTCGAATTCAAGTTGTTTGAAGTGCAACGTTCTTGAGTGTCAAGAATATTTAATTTCCTAGCGGCCTCAAGATTTGGAAGACAGACCAAATATGATGGAATAAAGGGAAAGCAGGCTCATTGCATGGATATCAACACTTGGATTACTTGAGCGATATAAAGCAAAAATATGTGCACATGCTCTCTCCTAAAAAAGCAGAATGCGGGGGCGGCTCATGAATTGTTGGTCTATTCAAATGTGATGGTCCTTAAGTCTCCTTGGCCTCCTCATTGTGCTCTTCCCTTGGTAATTAATATAGAGTTTTATTAAGGATGTTTCACATGATCATATAGTGACATGTGGTTTAACGGTAAGTTTGTGGTTTAACAGTAAGTTTCGTTGGGTGAAACCCACGAGACGGAGGTTCAAATCTCATTGAGTATATGGCCTCTTGTGTCTTGGCTAGAAGAGTAGGCGACCCCATAGTGGACGTCTCGGCTCCTGTTGAGGCATAAGTTAATTGCTATTGTGTGGCTTGCAGGTTGTTGCATCTAACCTAGGTTTATAATGGCAGCTAGTAGGATTTTGATCCTGGGCCTTGTTCAGAAAAACTCTCACCAATTACGGATTATCCTAGATTTAAAAAAAGAAAAAGATGTTTCACATGATCACAGAAGATTTGCATTCAATTCTTTTGCAATGGAGCCCCGTGGATGGAAGGAACTATATATTCGTTGCAATTACTCTGATAAGCGGTCAGGATAATCCTATATGGAGAGGCCCCATGGATGGAAGGAACTATATATTCGCTGCAATTACTCTGATAAGGGGTTAGAATAATCCTTTATGGAGAGAGAACACAAGGGGGAAGAGTCTTTCTCGAATTGCTTGGAGAGCTCTATCTCACTATGGTGTAGAAATGAAGGGAAGAGATGATGAGGCCCATAATCTTTTGCACAAGAGATTGAACACACTTCTGGGCAGGTTAGCGACAACCACGGAAGGGTTGATTCTGACATTGGATGAGACTCAATTGCTAGAATCAAAGTTGGTTATGCCACAAGAAAAATTTGAAAAACTTGATATGGAATGCAAGACATGATTGATTGTGATGGAAATAAGGAGAACAGAGGTGGATCAGAAATTCGAATCTAAGCCTTAGGACAAGGACACACATGCAGGGTATGTTGAGGATCCTGAGAGAAAGTGGATGAAGCTATATTGGGAGCAACAGAAGGAATGCCAAGCATATTCCCAGTCTGTTGAATCTATCCCTCACGGAGGGACAGTTACAATTTTGAATTTGCAATGTTATGTAAATATATATAGATATTACGTGTCTTTTTCTGGTCTGTAGAAGGTATATGTTCATAATCATTGGTAGAAAGAGTGGTAGGAATAGTTGTGTGGATTTTGGAATAAACAACTTAGTATTTTTGAAGAAAAATTAGAATTTTGTATGGGACCTGGCCTAGAATCTAGTTTTTTTGATATATAATTTGTTTCAGAAGAAAAAACAACAACTTTTTATTAGATGAAAAAATGTTACATATATAATTTATTAAAAATAATAAAAAAAAAATTTTGGTTAAAAAAAGTACTTACAATTTGTTTAGATATAGATTATTAAAAATTTAAAACAAAAATATATTCTAACTTTTTTATTTTTATAATTGATTTTTTCGTCTAAAAAGTGTTTCTACTTTTTTAATGTAATTTTTTTTTCCAAGGATGGAAAAAATCGTAATTTTCAATTATAAGTCAAGAATTACATTTTGAATGTGACTGTGTAGCACTTTGTAATAACTAGCCATCCTTGATTGCACCCCAAAAAAATGGTCTCTGTTACATAACGAGGCCATGAGCATTCAAAGGAAAAACCTATAAGAAACCGGTCTGTCAATAAACCTATCAAAATCTTGGACTACAGTATGCAATAGCACTATTTAGTAACCAACCATCCTTGACTGTACCAAAAAAATATAGTCTCTCTCACATAGTGAGGCCATGAGCATTCAAAGGAATAAACAGAAAAACATTCGGTCTGGCTGTATCATAATGAACTTGTTGAAATCTTTGACTATTGTTTGCAACTTTTTCAACAAATGAAAACTCTGTATATATGGAGAATAGACCATATGGCAAAAAACCCGAGTAAAACATTAACTGGAAATCAGCTAGACTGTGCATAATGTCATATATAAGTTCCAAAAAAAAGTAACATCAAAATTGGACTCCAACAGGTATGCCCTCTATGAAGGGACTGTGATAGAAGTCTTGTTCGTAGCCATTGTTGTGCTCCATTATGTTCTAGGTTCCCATAGCCAATGAAACACCCTCTTTACACAATGTGTTGGCCACCCTATTTCTTTCCCTGAAAATTTGACACACAGGGATAATATCAAAGGATTGCTTTAATAAAAAAATCTCCTGCAGGATAGGACTGAGACTGAAAATGTGACATGTGGATGTGTTACTAAACCAATTTACAACAATTTGTAAGACCCCATAGATCTGAATTTGACAGATTCCCTTCTCGATTGCAAACAATAAAATCAACTTTAAGCTCATGATCTCAACAAAATTATTTTTAAGCTCAATGTTGTCTGTTCTAAACCAAATTTCATCGGGAAGCTATGATTTTGAGTCAAATGGAGATGTTTTTCAATGTAAATTATTAAAAAAAAAAAAAATTAATATATATTTAGAACAGACAACATTGAGCTTAAAAATAATTTTGTTGAGATCATGAGCTTAAAGTTGATTTTATTGTTTGCAATCGAGAAGGGAATCTGTCAAATTCAGATCTATGGGGTCTTACAAATTGTTGTAAATTGGTTTAGTAACACATCCACATATAATTGATTTTTCTTTTTTGATTTTTTAATTTTTTATTTTGTAAATTGGTTGATATTTACATTTTTTAATGTAGATTATTAAAAATTAAATAATAAATAATTAAACAAAATTATGTAATTCCATGTATTATTGTTTTTTGCTTTTTTTTTCTTGAAATAGTACTAATAATCAAGACTAATTTTAACTCCAAGATAAAAATAAAATAAAAGTAAGACAAATTTAAAAACACGCATTTAAAGAAGAAGAAAAAGAAGAAAAAAATTAGACACATTTTAAGAGTTGAGTTTTAGGGATTATCATAATCATGATATCTATCTCCAATGCCATGGTTGAAAAATGTTTGAATTGTAACCCTTAAAAGAGAGTGATGCTGCATCATCACTTTTGCATTTCAACTTGTTTTTTCATGTCTTTTGTAGTCATAATATTTGAACTTTAATGCCATGATTGAAAAATGTTTGAATCTTAACCCAAATAAAAAAGAAAGTTTTAAGAACTTTAGTAATAATGATATTTGGTTTTTAATTCCATGGTTAAACAGTGAAATTTTTGTGCGGAGAGATGCTCTCCAATCTAATATAGAAGTGATGTTGTAATACAATCATGTTATGCTATTGTTATGTCATATTATCTAAACATTTTTACTTAGTCAAATTCGAGCATGTCGAAAGGTCTCACGTTGCAGAAGTGATTTGGAGGTGGATGCCAATTTGATTGCACGGTCCTGCTTCTTTCCCTCCGTTACATGCAATGGGGACGGTCTGAGTGATAAGGTTATTGGGAGAGCTGGCGAGACATTTGTGGTCGATGCTAAACATCGTCAACAAAGGGATCGTTGTTTCAGGCTTGCCATGTCGATCAAGGAAGTAAACATGGAGTATGATTACTTGTGGGGTAGAGTTACAAGCCTCAAAAAGCGGGCTTTAATTGGGAGCTGGATGTTTGCAGAAGGCAAGGCGATTGATATGGTGGAATGGGTCAAACAGTGTTGGTGCCCTATCCTGCGTTATTTTCTAAAGGTTAGCATGCTGTTAAACCAGTGTTTTATTATACATTTATTGAAGGATGAGGATCTATCCAAGATTATTCAGAGGACGTGGGTCAAGGGAAGGAGTTTCATGCAACTCGTCCCCTGGTATTTGGGGTTTAACCCTGTGATGGAAGCTCCAAAAAGCAGGCTGGTGTGGGTGAAATTGCCGGGCCTTCCCCTTGAATTCTGGACGCTGAAGGCACCGCGGGCGATTGGTGACTCCATCAGAACTACTAAGTATATTGACCCCCATATTATTGGTACATGCGACAAAAGGATTGCATGGTTACTTGTTGAGGTTGATTTCAAAGGTGGTTTACCTGCGGATGTAGACCTGATCTAGGGGTTACGAAGACACAGGCAGCGGGTGGACTATTGGGGTATTCCCTTCGGATGCTTGATATGTCATCATACGGGTCATCTAAGGAACAACTGCCCACTGCATTTTAAAGCTGCCCACAAGGGGAAGGATGGAAATGGCGATGTCAATAACACCGTTTCTGATGCTCATGTGAATGGAACTGGTGTCCAAAATCCGGGTAAGTCTCTTTTACCATCGTCGGGTGATGATGGCTATGTATCAGCTTTTGAATATGGTGAAAATATCCCACATCTTGATCTGGAATTTCCCTATGAAAATGAGATTCGTATGCCTGTGTTTTCTCGATCCTCGAAGGATGATGAGCCTCATTTGAACATTCAAAATTCCACTGGTTCTTCGATGTATAATTCTCATATGTCTTTTGGATCTCTTGGGGCTTCTGCTTTTGGAACACGGTGTGGGTCGGATGGTTTGCCCAATGATGCTGATGTTCAGTCGCTGGTTGTGGATGATTCCCGTCCACCCGATGCAAATCTTACTACCACAAATCTCGGACTTACGGAGGGAAGTGGTCCTTCTCATTTTTCCGCTGGAAAACCTGTCTTATATGAAGTGCTCTCCCCAACCTCTTCGTCTGTGCCCCAACCTCATCTCTCTCATCAGGGACCTGCACACTCTTCCCCTGAACATCTATATGTATCCCTGTCTATGCCGCCTCTAGAATGGGCCTCCCCTCCCCTTTCACCTCAATAGGATGTAACTCTGGATATCGCAGATTCTCCTAAAAATTATGTTGGAAATGATTTTGAATCCTTGATAGGAAACCCTCACATTGACCTTGCTGCCCTGACGGTTTTTGATAAACCTCCTCCACAACATGATATTGTTATTTCCCCGGAATCCGGAAAAAAACATTACCGTTAGAATGGGCTTTAGGAAGGGATCGAGACATTTTCGGGGAAGGCCAAAGTCTAAATCCTTGTTTAAAGGTGATTTTGTCGATCTGGTGGACATTCCCATTTCTGTTGCGGATGACAACGGGATGCTTAGAGCATGCAATCCCTATGAAATTTCCAAATGACTTCTATTCTTTCATTGAAACTTAGGGGTATGGGTGAACCCTCAAAACTTCTGTGCCTCAGAGAGATGTTAAATTGTTTTTGTCCTAGCATTGTTCTTATTCAAGAAACTCTATGTGATAGAGGTAAAGCTATCAGATGTATTCTATCCATCAGGCCGGGTTGGCACGTGGTGGCTATTAATGTTGTGGGACATGCGGGTGGTATCTTGGCTCTATGGAACTTGTCTTATGCAAATTTTATAGCTTATAGTTTTTTTTGGCGACATCCTTTTATCTGGTAAGGTCCGTGGGATCATAAACACTCTAAATATTCTCAATCTATATGCTCCTTGTCAGAACAGACAGGTGTTTTGGAGACGTATGGACTGTTCTGGTGTTTTTACCGTCCGTAATCTGATTGCTATGGGGGATTTTAATTCCACCCTTCGAGTTGATGAATCATGTGGACATCGGGCTCGGGCTGACCTGATGGCAGCTGTTGTAGCCTCTACAACACCACCCAAAATTTTGGGTATATTTAAAATTTCGGGTTCCCCCTCTGCTCGCCTAGGCGTTAAAGTCTTTCACCTGACTTGTAGTCAACGACATCCCGCCGACCTATCCCCAACCCCTCACGAGTTGTCTCATCACCATGACTTGATGCTGTCGCTGCAGTCACACCATATGTGGGAAGGATCATCTAGCGTACGCTCAAACATTCTTATCGCAGTCGCGCCATGTGTAATGAGATTGCCATGCATACGTTTGAATGGAAACCTTTTGTGTGTTGACAATTAAAGACCCTCTCGCCGTGGGTCATTAAGCATGTTGACTGAATGCATATTTTAAACTCGTTAATCTCATACGTTTTATCTAGGGGCACCATTCGCAAAGAATAACTGTGAACTAATTAATGTTATGTTGATTATACATGTCCATCCCATGACTGATCAACTCATCATGATTGGCATGGCACCGAGAGAAATAAGATTAAGCCTCTTGCATTTGAAGAGATTAAGGAACCTGGGCTTGTCGACCATACTGTGGTTTCAAACGAATCTCTAGCTAAAGTTATGTTCGAAATCCAACAAATGATTATACCCAAAGCGAAAGCAGTGATGTAGAGAGATATGTCAGACGGACCTCCTCTGAGGGTGGCAGCCAACATAAGTATTCTTTTAATATTGGAGGTGTTGAATCCTTTGAGCAGAAGTTGGAAGACGCACTAGAAGCGTTGGGTATTGGTCCTCATGATTATGTTCCTGTGAAATATGTTTCAGAAATGGTCTGGTATCAAGAGTTGTTGAGATGTGCACCTATATTATTGATTATGGGGCCTCTTATTTACTTTGGGCGAAGAACACAAAGTGGCTTGGGTGTAAGTGAACCTAGAGGCAAGGGTGGCCGTGGACTCTTTAACATCAGCAAAACTATGAGAAAACATTATAAGAAGCGCACATTCAATGAAGCAAAGCTATGTTGCACATTTAAACCAAAGTCAAATAATGGCGAAGCACATTTTTTTTTTGGAGATTGTTCAAATTTTATAAAAAAGCCATTTTTCTGAACCAACAATCATTTTGAGTTGTGTGGGCAACTTGGCAAATTGGGGACAAGGGAAATTATGGTTAAATCTAAGCTACACGGTGGATGCAAAATTTATGAGTTTATACAATTTAACCAAGGCAAAATCATATAGGTTCAAAGCCATAAGAAATGGCGGAGCAAAACCATGTCAAGACATTATGAATTGGCACACATTCGATCGGCCTAAGTTGTGTTGTATATGAAACCAAGGCGCAAGGCCATGTAGTTTCCAAACAATATAAAGTGGTGGATCACTAACCATATGAAGACATATTTTGAATAGGGCGTAAACATATCTATGGCGGATATAATGATCCAAGCGTATGGGTTGAACATAGAGTGAAGTGCATGGTATGTTACAATAACCATGGCACGTTGCATGTGCGCAAATGCTCGATGGTGTACAACAAATAAATACATTCGGTGATCCAACCATAGTGCGAGCGGTCAACCTTATGTGTAAGACATGGGGCAGAGTGTATGACATACCTCTAGTAGCGTGTGATAATGACCATGGCCACGTTGCATGGAATCAAAGGCTCGTTGGCGGTTTTAAAATCGTGGTTAATGATTTGAGAAGAAAATATACGTATGTTGCGGCCAAACTTATAATTAAGGCGCAAGCGACCAGAACCATATGAAATTCATGACAATAGAGCTTAAACATTTCGATGGTGCGGTTTTGACTTATGTTAAAACATGTTGAGCGAATACATAATGGTCAAGGGTTATGTTTAAGACATGGAGCGGGCGCAAAGGTTCGAAGGTAAACGTTTGGAGCAGATGCGTATATATATGTATATCGGTCAAACCTCACAATTGAAAGATGCAACATAATTACATATGGGCGAAAACAGTTCGGTGGTGCAGTGTTCATCCACGTAGGGTAGGTATGGCGTTCAACCTTACGCGTGAAACATGGCGCAACGTTGCATGGAGCCACACGTCGATGGCAGGTCTTTCAAACTGTGGAGCAAACAAATATATAAAGCGGTCAAAACATTAGGGTTAAAACATGGATCAGAGCTGTAAAGAAATACATTGCATTTTCTATGACAGAGTTCTGTGCTCTGGGGCAGTTATATAATATATGGTCAAAACGCGCGTTCAAACATGGAGTCCAACCTGGTAACACACCTATGACGGCAACGTTACAGCAACCGTCGAACATTCATAAGCAAAAGAAGCTCAGAACTACATGAACGCGTTGCCAAGTGGTGCAATGCTTCTGCGCTGGAGTTTAAATATGGAACGTATCATATAATGGCCCAATGCATATTTAAAAGTGGAGCCGAATGTCATAACGAAACTGTAGTGGAAATATGCTGATAACTATGGTGTGATTTATGACCGTATAGTTTCCAACCGGATGGAGATTGTTGATATAGGTTCATAAACCGTCGGATATTAGCTATGAGCAGGCTGTAAAATGTGCAATGGGTGATAAAGCATGTCCAGCTCATCTCTCATGCCAAGTCATGCCAAAAAACCGTATCACCCTTCTTCAACCTTGTCGACTCTGATTGGAAGCTGCGTTATCGGCCTTGGTATGAAAACTCCTTTATTCAGCTGTGTTTTTGGAATCTGCCACAGCTAACAAGCAAAACGCTCTATTGAATCAGCACTATTTGCATGGGAAACATCTATTTGTTTTTGATCTGGCAGAAGGAAGGTATCAGCAGCGCCATGCATGGGATACATGCCGCGCTAGTTTACAACGCACGCCAACCTGTTGAACGCATGGTGCCATCCCGCGTGATTTTTGGATGATTTCTTGGAGAAGAGAGTGAAGCGTTTCACACACATTACATCCAAACGCAGAAGGAACAGTCGCTGAGTCGCATGGCCGGTGGAGCAAATGAAAAAGCGACTTGCGACCCTGATCAGTCGCGCGACCCCTTCAGGTCGCTAAGTCGTAATGTATGCCACTGGGCAAGAAGCGCGACCATGCGACTGTGCGACTCTACTGAGGTCGCAGGTCGCAGAATGACATACTCGTGGAGAAATGCGACTCAGCCAGTTTTGTGACCCCTTGTGATGGCTTTGTATTTTTCGCCACGTATTTGGCCACTTCTATCTCGACCCCTTGTGACGGCCTTGTCTTGTTTGCCCAAATGGTTGTGGCATCTGGAAGAATTCTTCTGCCCCTCCAATCAGCCCATTTAAAATAATCTCACTTGGTTGCACTGCCAATTATAACTAGACTCCACCTCCAACAAATTGATGAATGCGACCCTCACAAATTCGGCCAAGGAAAATCTAGTGGTTAAAATCAACAATGCATAAGGAATTTGGCTGCCTCGAGCTTACAAATCCATGTGCTAATACAAGTTTCCCCTTAAACCGTCACACTCACGCTTAGATTGTGTTGCTACGCCCAAACGAGGGAGCGTGTCGATACTAGCTTGGGCGCTAGAGCATGTTTAACAGGCATCCAACGATGGCTAAATCTTTGCGAAGAGTTTTGGATCCCTTCCAAATTGTCCACAACTGTTAGAGGCAGAAGGACGCCGTTTTAAGCTGGGCTTCCACGCGTGGCAGATCTAAGGCGTTTTGCATCCACGGGCTGCCAGCGCACTTGGAAGGAAAGAGTGAAGATGTAGATAACAAAAGGATCGTGTGTTGAAATGCGCGAAGTCCACATTTCGAACTCGATCTACAACCATACTAATCTGCATTTACAGCAGTTGAAGAGGCACATAAATGGCCTACTCAAGCCATTCTCTCTGATGACAAAGTCTTGACCACACAGGGGTCTAAATTTATTTTTCTTCGCTCTTGCAAATTAATTAAAATGCCTTTAGCATTATTATTGTTTCAATCGTAGAGATATATGACCTACATTATTTTAGTGCAGGAAGAACCTTTGAGTCTGCACAAAGAGCCAGAGTTTTCCTCAGCGAACAAGGGGACCTTCTCAAAACAAGTTGCAGAGGTCGCATAATCTGGGCAGGTCGTAGGTCGCACATTTGTCGAGGTCGCAAGTCGCAGATCTAGAGAGGTCGCAGGTCGCACATTTACCTGGGTCACGAGGTTGCAAATCCAAGGAGGTCGTAGGTCTCAAATCTGCTGAGGTCGCAGGTCGCAAATATGTCGAGGTCGCAAGTCGCATATTCGTTGAGGTCGCAGGTCGCACATTGCCCCGGGTCGCAAGTCGCAGAGGTCGCCAGGTCGCTAAGTCGCACCCCTTGGTAAATGCACGACAGCGCGACCCAGCGACCCAACGACTAGGTCGCAGGTCACAACAACAGCTCAAGTCGCAGGTCACAGAAAAGACTGGGTCACAAGGAAGCCCAACCGTCGGGAAGCTGAAAAGTCAGGGACCCCAGAGGGCAAGCTTTGCCCTATAAATACTTCCTTTGGGAACTTGTAGATGGCTTTTTATTTTTGGAGACTCAATAGCTACATTGTATTGTATTGAAAGATCATATTCTTAGGCATATGAATGCGAATACTTGTTAAAACCCCTTTGTCGGATGATGTGTTTTGCTGTGATAGCACTGTGTGTATTCCTTGAACAGTTTCAGAACATCCTATGATTAATGAAACTGCATTTTCAATAACATCATTTATGCATCATGTTTATCTATGCTTGTGTTAATGATGTTCAGTTTTTTATCGCTTTCTAAATGGATGTTAATACCTTTGTCTATTAGCATTTCATTCTATCTTTCAGGAAGTAAAGGGGAATCTTGCCATTAAGAACTATTTCTTCTGTGGTCAGATACCTTACAAGCATAACCCCAAAGACGTGCCGTTAACTGCATCTCTTCGGGCGTATATGTTTTATTTATTTTCTTGCTACGCATAGTGTTGTGGACATGTTCAATGCATCAATCATGCATTTTGTATCCTATGAATAAGTGTGTGCCCGCAGGTTCAATCAGGTTCTTTTGAGACCGGAAGGGAAGGTGTCTTAAGCGGTAACCGGACCCACACCCCGGACGGGATCCCTACTCCAAACGGTTCAAGGTCTAATTGGGACTTTCTACCGGGGAGATCCCCTACTATTGACCGGACATATTTTCCCGTCAACAGCAGCATACATTAGCGAGATTCTGGAGAAGACAAAGATGGTTGATATTCGTCCTTTCCCAAATATTCCCATGTGGACAAATAGGAGGCCGAGCGAAGAGTTTATTGGCAAAAGGATTGATAGGGCTATGGTAAAGGAGCATATAATGGCATGGATGGGTAATATGCGCAGTATTACTCACGCATCCGACATATCGGACCACATGGCCGTTATTCTGTCTTGGCGTTCTGAACGCAGACAAAAGGGTGTGCCTTTCAAATTTAATTGTGCCTGGTTACAAGATGATGAATACAATGGGATCATACGGAAACAGTGGAAGGATATTTCTTCCCTTCCAAATAAAGTGGGATGGTCTCGATTCAATGCGAAGCTACAAAGGATAAAGAGTATTACAAAAGAGTGGGAAATTCGCAAAAAGATTAAGCTCAGAGCGGAGCTTGATGATATATATAAAGAATTGAGCAATATCTTCTCAAATTTTGTAGACATGGTCCTGGATGAAATGACCTACTCTCGCATGATCACTTTGCAGCAAAGGCGGGAGGAGATTCTGAAGATTGAGGAGATTACATGGAAGCTTAAAAGCAGGATTACGTGGCTAAATGAAGGTGATCAGAATACTAAATTCTTTCATAAAAGTGCAAATGCGAGGAGAAACCAAAATGCAATCTGGAGTATACAGAAAAATGATGGGACCTATGCTTATACAAATGATGAGATTATGGAGGAGGCCTTTAGGCATTTTTCGACTTTTTATAAGATTGATTAGAATATATCTCCTAAAAGTCAGGAATGAATCCTTCATTATATGCCACAGATGTTCGATGAGGTGGATATCCAGTGTCTTGACTCTCCCATATCTAAGGAGGAGGTTGAATTAATGCTGAAGTCTTTTTCTCACGACAAATTCCCTGGTCCGGATGGATGGCCTGCAGAATTTTACATACATTTTTTTTGATATTATGGCTGATGAGTTAACAGATATTGTTGAACTTGGGAGAACGACATGACATATTCCTTCCATCATGAACTCCACTTTCCTCGCGCTCATCCCGAAGTCCTCGGATCTTAAGTGTTTCTCTGATTTCAGGACGATTGCGCTGTGTAATATTGTATATAAGATTACATCCAAAATCATTGAAAATAGGATGAAGCTGACCTTGTTTAAACACATTTCCAAGGAGCAATATGGTTTTTTGAAAGGTCGATCAATTCATGATGCAATCACGATTGCACAAGAAGTTATGCATACCATGCATGCTTGTAAGAAGGAGGCCATCATTATGAACATAGATCTTCATAAAGCTTATGACTCGGTTGATTGGTCATACATCCGTATGATGCTCTTTAAGTTTGGATTACCTATACACATCATAAGATGGATTATGGCATGTATCTCCTCTGTGGTTTTTGATGTTATTATAAATGGATCTCCGACAAAATTTTTTGGTGCTAAGCGGGGGATTCGGCAAGGTTGTGCTTTATCCCCCTTCATTTTCATTTTGGTCATGGATGGCTTCAACATGTTAATGCATATGGCGGTGACATCCCAGTATATATCAGGTTTTTCTTTCTCAAAAGATGTAAGTATCACTCACTCACTTTTTGTCGATGACCTTATAATTTTCTGCAAAATCCCCAAAAATCATTGGTTCTATATTCACTACCTCCTATGTTGTTTTGGACGGGCTACTGATCTTCCTATGAACAAGGAAAAATCTTTTCTGATTTATGAACATGGTGATGAAGTGGAGATAAAATTTATTGGTAGCTTCGTGGGTGTCCATATAAAGAAGGTAGAGGATGGGTTCACATATCTGGGATGTAGAATCAAAACATGTGGGTACCAGATTAAGGAGTGGCGGTGGATGCTGGAGAGGGTCAGAGACAAAATATGCAGGTGGACCCATCGTTGGCTCTCATTGGGTGGCAGAGTGGTTATGATTCAAGTGGTTCTCATGCAGCTGACAGTATTTTGGGGACATTTATACTATTTTCTTGAACAAATTGTCCACAAGTTCAATCAAATCCTGGCTAAGTTTTTATGGGGTGGGGCGGGGATGGAAAACAAAATTCACCTCTAGAAGTTTGAATTGTTATGTCTACCAAAAAGATGCGGGGGTTGGGGATTGCTCAACATCCGTGTTTTCAACACGGCCTTGCTCACCAAGTCTTTGTGGAGGGCTCCTACAGGGTCTGATATATGGAACAATGTCATATGTACAAAATACCTACACGGTGATCCATTTCTAAAATTATTCAATGGACAGTTTGCTTTGCCCAGAAATAGTTCGGAGATATGGCTGGGTTTCAAGAAGATTCTTCCCTATTTTTCTAATAGAATTGTTTAGCGTTTTGGGAATGGCTTAAATATACCTTTGGTCTCGGCTCATATTTATGGTATGGGCGACAAATCCATGCCCTCCATGCGGATTGTACACAGACTCTCGCATCGAGGGATTTTTTATTTCTATCAAATCATAAAACAATGGGCTCACGGGGCTCCCATATTGAAGACAGCTGAGTCACTGGGGTTTACTGGCAGGGACGCGGAGGAGTGGAGTTTATATATTCAAAACATTCGAGCGACATGTTTGTGCTACAGCTGCGAGGGCGATATGATCTCATGGGATGGTATTATTAAGAAGGGGGCTATCAATGTCCATGATACATATCTCTATTTAATTTCTCTATCTGTGGGGGATAGTATTTCTATGGATTTATGGCCTTTATGGAAAAAAAACATTCCTCCCAAGATACTTCTTTTTGGATGGCTGGTTTGGAGGAATAGGATCCTCACATGGGATGCCCTCACGCATAGGGGTTTTCAGGGGCTGGGTGTTTGTGTATTATGTTTTAATGCTGCTAAATCAGTTAATCACCTTTTCTTTACATGTCCGGTTGTGCTTCTGATATGGAGGCTTTTCAGTCAGCAAATCATTGATCCTTTATGGATTCCTATGGATTTCATAGAGGCTGTGCATAAGTGGGATTGCACCAGGGGAAAATTTCAAGCACTATCATTTTTTCTCATTTGGGAGGTATGGTTGGCTCATAACAGGAGGATTTTCGAAGGTAAATTTTTCTCCAATGTACAGGTTCATGCTGCCATTATGAAATGGATTGATTTTAGAATGCCTGTGGTGGCTGGTGTTGTTGATGAATCTCATAGAAATAGACCCCATCCTATTGCTCTCCCTGGGATATTTTTTGATGGTGCATGCCTGGAGGGGATGATGGGATGTGGGGCATGGATAAAGATCTCCATGATGGAAAGAATTCAAATATGTTGGAATGGACATCATGGAAACAACATCCTTGCGGAACTCATGGCCCTATGGGGTGGGTTAATTGCTGGCTACAACATTGGCCTTAAGGAGGTTTTTATCTATGGTGATTCACGTGCTGTCATTGGTGCGGTGACAAGCAGGTCTGCTCTATCACAACCTACTTCTCAAGGCTGGTTGAAGAGGACACAACATTTATGGAGGAATATGAACAAGAATTCTTTGACACACATCTACAGAGAGATGAATACTAGGGCAGATGGTTTATCAAAGAGGGGTATTGGTATGGACTTCGGCATCATGCAGGTTCAACCTTTTAGAAGCTGTCAATGCATATGGGCAAACGATATTCCTATCCCATAGCATGCTAGGACATACATGAATGATGGGTTGTCTATTTCATCTGGACGACATCTTTATACAGGCGAGGTTGTTTTAATATGTTTTCTATATGCAGGTTTAAGTAAATGCGAGGCGGCTAATATGTTTACATGCAGGTTGCAATTTACACGCATAGGCGGGCCAAATTTTTGTTGCTTTTTGGTAAAGGGATGGAATATTTTGTTTGTGGATGCATTTTAGGCTTACTGGACTGAAATTATGCTTATTATGTTTTTATTTGCAAAATCCATGTCTTTCATATGGATGTTATACCTCTGTTAAGGATGATGTCTTGATATCTGGATTTGCCGTTGTTTTTGTAATGCGTTGTTCTTTGGTTTTCAGATCACTTATCTAGAATGTTTCCTGAACTATGTACTGTTTTTTCTTATGAAATAGACAATGTTTTTCTTCTTCTAAAAAAAAGGGTTAAAGGGAGAAGCTTGTGCGACTCAAAGTAAAGGCTTGTACCTAGATATTTCTATGCTTGTGTCTAGTTCTCTAAACCATAATTAAAACCAACGCAAGGTTAAAGGGAGAAGCTTGTGCGACTCAAAGTATATGGTCAAGAAGGTTGGTTTACACCAAGAATATTTTATAGTATCGAAATTAGCACTATATGATAGTCAATTTAAGGCTATCATATAGTCATATATAAGTGTAAAAAATAAGTAACATAAAAATTGGACTCCAACAGGTATGCCCTCTATGAAGGCATTGTGATAGAAGTCTTGTTCGTAGCCATTATTGTGCTCCATTATGTTCTAGGTTCCCAGAGCCAATGAAACACTCTCTTTAGAGAATGTGTTGGCCGCCCTATTTCTTTCTTTGAAATGTGACACACAAAGATAACATCAAAGGAATGCTTTAATAAAATAATTTCTTTCAGGATAGGACTAAGAGTGAAAATGTGGTATGTGGATGTGTTATTAAACCAATTTACAACATTTTGTGAGTCCCCATAGATCTGAATTTGATAGGTTATTTTCTAGATTGAAAACAATAAAATAAATTTTAGGTTCATGATCTTAACAAAATTATTTGTTGGCTATGATTTTGAGTTAAATGGAGATTTTTTCAATGTAAATTATTAAAAAAAATAAATAATTAAATAAAAAAATATATTTCATTTTTTTATTTTTATTATTATTATTTTTTTTTAAATTTTAATTTTGTAAATTGGTCGATATTTACATTTTTTTCAAAATGTAGATTATTAAAAATTAAATAATTAATAATTAAACAAAATTATGTAATTCTATGTATTATTATTATTTTTTTGAAATAGTATCAATAGTCAAGGTATCTTTTTTTTTTTAAATTTTGAAGTAAGATTAATTCTATTGATATAATACAGAAGGATTACATTCGACACCAACTCACCGAAATTTCTTGTGCTAGCCAATTTCGACCGAGACAAAGTTTAAAAACTCAAAATATGGACTACCCCGGGTGGGGAAACCAGTCCAGAATGTGCTGCCCACCAGGGGAAACGAGCATAAGCCATAATTGTCCAAAAAGAGAGAAAACTAAACATATACAAGGAAGACATAAAAACAGTAGTGTAAAAGCTAACATAAGTAGGAGACCTTGAGATGAAAAATCTTCCGCCACTGATATATCCAGCGGTAGAGAAGGCGAGGAAGATAGACGGAGGTTATGCGAGGTGATCCTAGAAACTTCACATATAGGCGTTGAACGAAGGGAGCAAGAGGATGACAGGGTGCCATGAAATGATGCATAGGCTTGCGGGAAGGACGAGCTTTAAACCAGAGTGCAGGTGGAGTGTGAAGAGCATTAAACCAGAGAACAAGTGGAGAATGAATGTCGCAAGAGAAAACGTAGAGGCTTTTAATGCCAAGAAAGAGAGCCACGCGTAGCCAAGTGGCGGTGGCATGCGCCACGCGTAGGCCTCCACTTGTCAGTGCTGAACACCCGCACCCGGGAAGTCAAGGCTAATTTTAACTCCAAGATAAAAATAAAATAAAAGTAAGACAAATTTAAAAACAAGCATTTAAAGAAGAAGAAAAAGAAGAAAAAAAGTAGGCAAACTTTAAGTGTTGAGTTTTAGGGATTTTCGTAATCATGATATTTGATCTCTAATGTCATGGTTGAAAAATGTTTGAATTGTGACCCTTAAAATAAAGGGTGATGTTGCATCATCACTTTTGCATTTCAACATGTTTTTTCATGTCTTTTGTAGTCATAATATTTGATCTTTAATGCCATGATTGAAAAATGTTTGAATCTTAACCCCAAATAAAAGAGAGAGAGAGAGATAATGTTACATCACTACTTTCGCTCTTCGACGTAAGTTTTAACAACTTTAGTATTAATGATATTTGGTTTTTAATGTCATGGTTAAACAATGAAATTTTTTTGTCCAGAGAAATGTTGTAATACAATCATGTTATGTTATTGTTATGTCATATTATCTAAACAATTTTACTTAATCAAATTACAAAAGAATAAAAACAAATTAAATTAAATTAAATTATATATATATATTAGATTTATTTTAACTCTAGATTTATCTAGCGTTTAGAGAGATCAAATCTCTTGAGGTGTAAATTTTTACTCAAGTTGTATACTTGAAAAAATGATTTTCATCTTGAAAGATTTAATCGTTCTGGACACTTAATAAATCCGAAATTAAAATTAAATAATCCTTAATATTACATCACCACTTTACAAAATTAACATACAAATCATAATTTAATACAACCTTTAAAAAAAAAAAAAGAAAAAAAAAAAAAAAGAAAAAAAAATTATAAAATTTTCATTAAATTAATAACATTGTTCCATAAAATCTGGTTCACTAACGCAATGAAAGGCTTATACCTAGATATTTCTATGCTTGTGTGTAGTTCTCTAAACCAACGCAAGGTTAAAGGGAGAAGCTTGTGCAACTCAAAGTATATGATCAAGAAGGTTGGTTGACGCCAAGAAGATTTTATAGTATCGAACTTAGCACTATATGACAGTCAAGTTAAGGCTATCATTAGCACTATGTGAGTAATGAAGTATTTTTTTACACATGCTGTATCAAAAAGCACTCGAAGATACTTTTCACAATCTTATTTAGAACAATAAAAAAAACCAAAAATAACCATTTATGATGCCTTGACTATGGCACTTTTTTCACACTATTTGTTTTGTGATTAGTTATTAATATTTTAAATAATTGATGTAAATTTTATTATTATCTTTTGCACCTGGATTTTGGTCAAACTTAAATTAGTTTGGGTTTGACTAAAAATGCGGTTTTATGGCATAAAAGTTTATTATTTAATTTAATTTTTTTTTTTTTTTTTTTTTTAATAGAATTTTGGTTTCTGTGATCTATCCTAGAATTATGTAATTTTTTTTTGGGAATAATCACATTCAAATGAAAATTGTCGACGCGTTTTGAATCAACCATTCTGATGATGAACCACACTGGTTGGTTCGAAACGCGTCGACAATGTTCATTTGAATGTGATTATTACCGAAAAAATTCTACATAAAAATAGTTTTATTTATTTATTTTTAATCTAATTGAGTATGAAGTTTAACATGCTATGGTTTCTTGCATGGATTTATTAACCAAAAGTGCAAAGGTCTCATTACTCCTGAGTTGATAATAGTTATGAAAGATTTAATATCTATTTGTTATAGATTATATAAGATTGCCATTTTTATTAAACATCATGTCAAAAAGAAACCATTTGCAAGTAGAAAATTTTGTAACCTATACCAACTTGCATCTAAATAACCATTATTAAACGTCAAACTTTCAACATCACAGAGACTATTTGAACGCAGAAAAATTTGTATATTAAAACTACCCATTTTTACTAGATGAGAAAGACTTCGAAATGTATTGTACTAAGATTTTATTCTAGGAATTATCACTATCATAGATAGCGATACATGTCATCCACGGTCACATCCATCTCATGCTGGCCAACTGTGGCACTCTCCCCAAAATGTTTGGGAAAACACATAGCAACTTGGCAACCAATGCATTTCCAGATCGACATCTTCGGATTTGCAGGGGCAGGCGAATGCTTTTTTGTAGCTTGATGCTCCACATGACAGTTTTGCTCAGGCATTGAAGGACCTTCTCCTGCACCTCAAGTGTCATTATCAATCATTAGGAAATTGATTAAAAAAATTCCTGAGAATGTAGATTTCCACAACTATCATTATGTATAGGATTTCCGGATAAAAATGCGTAAAGGACTTTAATTTTGTGTCACGTTTAATATCATACCAATTTGTTTCAAGTTATTTAACATCATACATTTTTTAAAATATTATTCTTTAATAATGACCAATTTTTTATATATTTAAACAATATACTCTTTATAGGGGTATTGATAAAATATGGAAGAATCAAATTATTGAAAGTTGTACTGGTTAGCTCTACTCTGAGAGACTACACCAGGAGGGACTGCGTGCACAAGTTGCTCTGCATTCTCATTAGAAGTCAAAAAATATATAGGTTACATGCAGATAGGTAATTTTGAACCAAAACCTAAGAAATAGGAAAAAAATCCTAATCTAAGGTTTTGGTAAACCGTCTCTCTCGAATATAGTTTCTCCATTATCTTCATGTAACCTCAACATCTCAAATTTAATTTTACCAAGAGGGTTAGTAAAAATATCAGCGACATTATCACAATTATTACAATATTCAACATGAATTTCTTTAGACTGAACTTTCTCCCTGACAAAGTGGAATTGTGTATCAATGTGCTTAGTGTTTTTATGGAACACCAGATTGTTTGCGAGTTTGATGGAGCTTTGGTTATCACATCTGATTTCTGTTGCAACTTTCTGTTCTTCTCCTACATCTTGGAGAAGTCGACTCAACCAAATTTCTTCACAAGTCACAGCACACATCGCTTGGTACTCTGCTTCCGCTGATTACAAGGAAATTGTCTTCTTATTTTTACTACTCCATGCAATTACCCTGGAACCAATGCTAAATGCATAACCTATTATGGATCTCATGTCACACGTTTCCAGCCCAGTCGGAGTCTGAAAAACCTGTCAATTTAACATCACAAGAATCAGTATACAAAATGACATAGTCTAAGGTTCCTTGTAGATACCTTAAGACACCTTTAGCTGCAATCCAATGGCTCTCAAGTGGCTTGGACATAAATTTTCTCAATGCACCGATTGCATACACCAAATCTGGTCTAGTAATGGTCAAGTAGATTAAACTCCTGATCAACTGCGTATACAATGTTGTGCCTGCCTCCTTTGAACCGTCATCACACTAAAGTTTGGTGTTTTGTTATAGTGGTATTGTTGCAGCCTTACACTGATCCATCTTAAATTTTTTTAGAAGATTCCTGACATACTTACTCTATGCTAGAAAGGTCTGTCCTGAATCTCTCCATATCTCTAGACCCAAACAGTAGCGAAGCTCGCCGAGGTCTTTCATCTCAAACATTTGTGACATATGCACCTTGATTTCTTCAATGAGTTTATCTGCATTTCCTGTAATGATGAAATCATCTACAAATAAAGAAATCAAAACTATTCTCCCATTTTCATCAAACACAGTATAGAGATTGGGATCATTTTTGCTTCTATTATAGCTGTGCTGCAAGAAGAATGAATCAACTTTATCATACCATGATCTTGGAGCTTGTTTTAGTCCATATAAAGCTTTATTTAATCTACAGACTAAATGTTCTTTTCCTTGTTTAAAAAATCCCTCAGGTTGCTCTAAATAAATTTCCTCTTTCAACTCCCCATTCAAGAAAGTATACTTAACATCTAGCTGGTGCATTTATAGTGGTGTTTAGTAGCTAAGGCAATTACCTTATGATTGTATTAAGTTTAGCTACGGGGCCAAAGGTTTCCTCATAGTCTATACTTTCCTTTTGTGAATACCTCTTTGCAACCAATCTAGCTTTATATTTATCTATGCTCCCATCTTCTTTAAATTTGGGTTTGTATAACCATTTGCAACCTATGAATTGTTTACCCTCAGGTAATTCAACTAAAACCCAAGTTTTGTTTTTAATACTTGATTCATGTTCCTCTTCCATGGCTTCCCTCCATTCATTATATTGACTCACTTCTTAATAACTAGAGGGTTCAACAACACTTAACATGCTAGTTATAAAAGCATTCTCTCTATATCTTACCGTCAATTGTGTTTTCCTACCTGATCTTCTGAGTGTTGGAGTGACATCCAACCTATTCTGATCATCTCTTGATGGAAATGGTTCGATGATTTCATCTGAAACATCTGCTTCTTTCTGTTGTTGCTACTCCTATTGCTCCTAGATTTCTTCTTTTTCACCATTCCCTTCTTCCAACAACAATGGAATGTCCCAATAATCATTGCTGTTTTCACTGTTTCCATCATGCACTTGTTCATGAAAGACTACATCTCTACTAGAAAAAACTTTGTGAGTAGAGGGATCAAATAATTTGTAATATTTAAATTCGGTACAATACCTGACAAAGATACATTTGATGGCCTTTGCATTAAGTTTCTTTGTGTCTTCCTTTGGTACATGGGAAAATACTTTGGAACCAAACACTCTCAAATGTTTAATTGAAGGCTTAAAACCTAATAAGGCTTCAAAAGGTGTTTTAGATTCCAAACTTCTTGTAAGAATTTTGTTTTTCAAATAAACAACCGTATTTATAGCTTCAACCCAAAATCCATTAAAATATTCTTACCTTTCAGCATACTGCGAGCACACTCCACGAGGGTTATGTTTCTCCTTTCTGCAACCCTGTTCTGCTGAGGAGTGTGGGATACTGTATACTGTTGTAGAATTCCATTTTTTTTACAATATTTTCTGAGATCAACCTTCCTGTACTCTCCCCCTTGATCCTAATGTATAATCTTGATGTATTTTATTGTTTGCTTCTCTATCACGATTTTGAATTTCTTGAAGTATTAAAAAACATGACTCTTTTTTCTAAGAAAATATACCCACATAAATCTTGTACAGTCATCAACAAACAATAAGAAGTAATATGCACCTCCCAAATATCTTCACTGCATTGGCCCACATAAATCAATGTGGATTAACTCAAGTATATCTCTGTGTTTTCTATTAACATTAACATGAAACTCATCTATATGCATCTTCCCAAGAGCACACACTTCACAATCAACATGAATATACTTTAAATAAAGAAGACTAGTAACCATACCTTTCTTCTGAAGTAACTACAAATATTTGAAATTTATATGGCCAAATATCTGATGCCATAGATATTCCGTAGACATATTTGACGATTTCAAGGCTTGAAGTGGCACAGTTCTTACATCCATCTTGTAAAGGCCACCCACATGAATCCCTATTGCAATGGTCTTCATAGAATCCACCAAATATTTAACAACACAATATGATTTATAAAATTGTACCTTAAGGTTATAATCTATTATCATTGAAATAGAAATCAGATTCTTATTAATGTCGGGTACATACATCACATTCTAAATGTGCCTAATATTACCATTAGGTAGAATTAATGGAACATTACCATGTCCTTTGATTGGGTACCCCTTGTCATCACCAAGGTAGATTTTTTCTCTAGTGCCGGTCTCCTTGAAGTATTCAATCCATTGTCTGTTGCCTGTCATGTGGGTGGACGCCCCTGAATCTACATACCACGTATCTGCTTCGACCTTCTCATCAGAGTCGACTATAAACAATCTTAGATCCTAGTTATGGTCATCATTTGCAAAATTTGAAAAATTCCATGCATGTCTCTTGTATCTCTGCTGACATTCATCATATTTCTTCTTACGACAGTGCTTAGCCATATGACCCATTTTTCCACAATAAAAACATTTTAATGGTGGATCATTCCTATTTGGTGACATACCTTGAGATGGATTCGACCTCTGTGTTGTGCCTCCACCTCTCTGTCCTCCTGATCTGAAATGACTGTATTAGTTTTGTTTTGCTAAGGGTCTTTCAGTTTTAAAAACATGTGCATAATTGGTTCATTAGTTTGCATAAGGATTAAAGATTTTTTCCATGAATTATAGATGAACTTTAGTGAATTAGAAGCATAAAATAAGTCTAAATAGCACTGAAAAGCAATATAAAACAGATAAATAAGTCACCACATGAAGTTTACATAGTAGGCATGATGAAGCAGTTCACCCCTCCTGGGCTACATCTACTGGTCCAGCTCCCAATGACTTGTCCATCTTTCATTATGCTCAAAATTTTGCTATTAGATGTATTTACAATACTCTAATTAATGTTTTCTTTGCACCAATGGCTTCAAAATGCTCCAATTAGTCAAGAATAACTCTTCATTTACCCATAATGGTTGAAAATTGAGCCTCCTACACTTTTTCCCAATATCTCCTAGGAAAACTCCACTAAATGTGGAGAACTCTAGTTAACTGGAGTTAAATTAGGGCTGACCGCCAAATTTGGTGTGCTCTTATCCGCTCCTCCAATAATACCACACAATTATTATTATGTTAGGCTGATGGCCAGATGCGCACCCCAATTGTTAATGCTTGAAAATTAGCAGAACCTCCGCTCCTAATTGCAATTTAATGGTGGACTGTGGTTTGTTGATGTCGATTAGGCTCTAACCATGGCCCACATAAACTCTTTAACGCACAACAGCCATAATACTTAGAACCCAGGAAATTTCGCAATATCGCATTCAAACATATCGCATATCGCAGGGTATGCGACATTGCAGATCGGGAAACATACAATTTCGCAGATCGCATGGCTTAATAAATAACTTTAATGGTTTAACAATATATCCACCAATGTGAAGTTGCGATGGAAATCTCCATCGCATATTTCGCAAGTTCCACTTATCACATATCAGCCTCCAGCACATTTACCATTAAAGACTAAACCATATCGCTTGCGAAGTGTGATAGCGTTCCGACCTCCGCCGACATGTGGTCCTCCTCATTGCATTACGAGTTATATAATTTAACTTGCGAAACTCTTTAACAATAAACTCCGTTCTGTGCGATGTGCGATTTTTCTAAATTGCGATGAGATCTCTCCTGTTGATCTCCCACTTCTGCTTCTGCGATCTAATCACCACCGTTCATCCTTCACTCTGATACTTGTTATCTATTGAAAGAATCACATCTCCATAACTCCCGTTTCTGTCATATTTGATTAGAACAAAATATCTTCCTTATACAACATCTATTTTTTGAACCGTTCACGGCGCCAGAATCTGGAAGACGAGATCTATGCAACCATCCTAGTTTCAATCCAATCCTATAATTTTGAATTTTGAGAAAAAAATTATAAACTCCTGATCATTCCCCCCCATTAGGAAGCTTTTGGACCCCAAAATACTTGATTACCTGTTCAGTAGATGAGGGTAAGACTCCTTCACCTTTCCAATCTCCATCCATTTTTCCTTGCTTAGATTAGTGCCTTTGAACCCACCTTGAAGGTAGTCAACACTTCCCTAGTTCTTTGATGCTCTTGTCCTCCTGTCAAGAATTATATCTTCTTTGAGCTCATCCAGAAATTCTAGCGAGAAATATTCAATAGAAGGTAGCTGAACATCACTTCCTTGTTCATCGATCAAAGGAAGATCATACAAGCGTAAGTTTTCAACATTAACAACTGAATACATTTGCATGTAAGAAGGAAAATGAAGTTGGAATGCATTATTACCAAATTTTTTTATGATCTTGAAAGGACCATAGCGAATGTGTTTGAGTTTTTTACCTTCCCCTTGCATCATTTATTTTCTAATGTGAAACCATACCTCATCTCCCTCTTGAAACTTATGATCAACCCAATGTTTGTCATGCTTCTCTTTGTATTTTCTTTGAATTTTCTCAAGACGTTCTTGAACTTGTTGATGTATCATCTGAATTTTCTCAATGAACTTTCGAGCCTTATCAATATCACTATGGCCATCAATTGCAACATCCTTACCAAATATGAATTATAATGGAGATTTTGGCAAATACCCAAAGCATGCTTCAAAAGGTGAGGTTTGTGTTGAAGAGTGCTTTGCCTGGTTGTAAGCATGCTGAATGTAATGTAGTTGTTAATCCCACAAATTAGGGCGTTCGCTACAATATCCTCTCAATAGATGCACAAATGTTCTGTTCACCACTTCAGTTTGTCCATCTCTTTGTGGATGAAAAGCGATACTCTTTTTCAATTTTGTGTCCATCATTCTCCATAGATTTGACCAAAAATTCCCAATGAATCTGGAATCATGTCACTAAAAATAGAAGTGGGCAATCCAAAATGAACCCAAACATTTTGAAAATAAAGTTCAACATGTTGTTCAATAGTAATGGTCTTCTTACATGGCATAAGTATACACATTTTACTGAATCCATCCACAACTACAAAAAGATAATAATGTTTCTTTCCTGACATAAGTAGACCTCCAACAAATTCCATGGAGACACTCTCCCATGGCCTTGATAGTACTGGTAGTGGCGTGTACAATCCAAGATTCCTATTACTAGGCTTACTTGTTGCAGACATAGAACAACCTCTTATAAAACGTGACACGTTATCTATCATGCAAGGCCAATAACAATATCTCTGTAGATGCACCACTATTTTGCTTACCCCAAAGTGTCCAACAATAAGAGAAGAATGAGATTCTCTCATGACACTTAGCCTCTCTCCTTGTGGAATACATAACTTTCCGAAATGAAACTGAAAATTGTTATGAATGTGATAATCTCTTTCTTCAACTTGATTCCCTTCACTCAAACTAGCATACACATATTTGAAATCAACGTCATGTGCATATTGTTCTATGTAATTATCATGTACAACATTATCATTTTTGAGTAAAGTAGAAGCACTAATGATTGGTCTCGAAAGAATATTTGCAACTTTATTGAATATACCTTTTCTGTACCTTATAACCAAGTGAAATTATTGAAGAAATCCCATCCACCTAAAATGTCTTGATTGCTGCAATTTTGTTTGCGACTGCAAGCACTGTAATGGTTGGTGATCGGTGTGTACAATAGTGTATTTACCCATCAAGTAGTGTTTCCACTTCTTTACACTTTGTACCAACGCATATAGTTATTTGTCATATGTAGGATAATTAGTCACAACACCATTAAAAGTTTCTGAATGAAATGTGATAGGCTTACCATGCTGCAAAATGACTGTGCCCATGGCATAGTCCCTAGCATCGGTTTGTATCTTGAATGGCTGTCTCAAATTTGGTAGTGAAGGGACTGGAGTTGAACTGATCTTGTCTTTTAAAGCTTTGAAAGCTTGCCGTTGTTTGCCTCCCCATTGGAAGCCTTTCTTCACACTTGTCACTGCATGCATAAGAGCTGTGATGGAAGAAAAGTTAGCAATGAATTTCCTCCAATATTGAGCTGCACCTAATAAAATTCTTACCTCGGTAACTATTTTGGGTGTGGGCCAATTCAAAATGGCCTCCAGTTTAGAAGGATCAATCCTCAATTCTCATCCTCCTACAATATGTCCCAAATAGACCAAAGAAGTCTTTCCAAACTCACATTTTGACATCTTAAGAAACAATTTCTCTTTCTTCAAAATATCAAGCACTCTATTTACATGCAAGACATGATCTTCTCTTGTTTTGCTGAAAATCAAAATTTCATCTAAGTACACAATAACAAAGTAATCAAGGAATGGTCGCAAAACATTATCCATAACCCGCATAAAAGTTACCGGTGTATTACATAAAGCAAAAGGCATAACTAGCCACTCAAAGAGTCAAAGTTTGGTTTTGAATGCAGTTTTCCATATATCACTTTTTGTAATTCTTACTTGATGATATCCACTTCATAAATCTAATTTAGTGAAAAAATTTTCTTCTTTCAGTTGATCAAGTGAATCATCTATTCTTGGGAGTGGGTAACAATTTTTTACCGTAGTTTTTTTCAAAGCTCGAAAATCTACACACATGCGCCAAGTCCCATATTTCTTTGGTACCAATACTATGGGTGAACCACATGGCGAGGTGCTTGGCCTTATGATACCTTTATCCAACATCTCTTTTATTTTCCTCTTTATTTCAACATTCTCCATTATCGACATGCGATACATACTGATGTTTGGAAGAGGAAAATCCTGTAGCAACTGAATCTCATGTTGAATTTCCCTTTTTGGAGGCAATCCCGTTGGCTCCTGAAACATCTCATGATGCCCATTAACCACATCATATAATTATGATTTCAACTTAGGATCACATCCCTCAAAATATTCATGATTAATAACATCTTTGGGCTTAATCATAAGAAGAACATAATTCTTACTTGAATTTACCAGCCTCTTTAACTGTCTAACATTTACCGAAGCAATGTTTGTCTTCTTGCAGTGTGCTCTAACAATGAACACCTTTCCATCTTTGAAAAAATGATAATTGTTCTAATGGCGATATAAAATTTCTTTCTTGTCATACAATTAAGGAATCCCTAATACAATACCAGTTATGTCAAGCAGAACCAGATCTAATTCAACTGTGTCAACAAAGCTTACAGTGATTGTAAACCTCAATATACATTTCCTTGTAACCTGTAGATTTTCATCCTTAGAAATCCAACCCAATGGATATGGTTTTAGATGTGGTATGGTCTCAAGGTTAAGTTTTTTGACCAAATATTTAGAGATTAAGTTTTCTTGTGACCCACTGTCAAACAATGTGTCAATATTGGTATGCTTGGATATGACCCTCACATGAAACAATTATATTCTTTCTTCTTCATTTGGAGTGTTTATGTGACAGTTTGATGTACTGGTACTGGGTTTAGTTTCAATTTATTTTCCCTTCATGTTACTCAATCCCATGGCTGTAATTTTAGTCTCATCACTTGAATCAGACCCTAAGTCAGGTTAAGTTGTAGCAACAATTTTCTGTTTCCCTTTGTTATTGGGTTTCTTTGGCGTCAATTCTAGATGTAATTTCCAATAATGAATTTCATCATGGCCTTCTTTTGAACAATGTTTACAAGTCACTTTTTCTCCCTCTTTATTAACATATGCATTATTTTTGTTTTTACCTTTTGGGGTTTTCTTTTTGGCTTTACCCTTAAAAGGTTTCTTCCTACCCTCTTCAGGAATTTTCTTCCCTCTAGCTTCTAGATGTGTGGCCTGAAAACAAACTTCATCTAGACTAGTGGGGTTAAACATGAGAATAATATGTTTTAGGTAGCTATGTAAGCCTCCTATGTACTTTAGCAAAGTGTCTTGGATCTGCAAATCTACCCCTAATAAAAGAGCTATTCTCCTAAATTCCTAGGTGTATTTTTGCACATTTTGTCCCTTTAACTACCTAAAGTTCTGCTAGTTCATGATGGCTTTTTGCATATGAGCTAATGGATAAAACTGTCGTTGAATAGCAACAATAAAATATGACCATGATAAAATAACCTTACCATGTTTCTTGATTTCCTCTCGTGTCTTGGCTTCCCACCAAACAAGTGCTGCATCTTCCATTATCAAAGAATCTAATTGAATTTTTGTATCATCATCTTGAAGGTTATGTATTCTTAAATAGACCTCCAATTGTCGAATCCAATTATCCAGCTTGTCTGCATTTACTTCACCATTAAACATTGGCAATTCGAACTTAACATCAAGTTTTAATAAAGGAGATTTACCAATGCTCTTGGACTTGTGTGGCTAATGTACTGAAGAAGAGGTAGAAGATGATGATGGCAATGATGAGGGTGAATATGGTGGCTCTCCATTGTCTCCATTTCCTCCATTTCCCTTATTTAACTTGTCTTCATCATTTGACCTCTCGAAGATCCTTCTCCTTCCAGTCTCTCATTCCTTTCTTGATAAAGAATTCTAACCATCTCAGTCACGCCAAGAAATGTTTTCCTAAACACTCTTTCTTATTCCATAGGGCCAACTTCTTCATGAATTTCTCCTTCCTCATGAGACATGCTTAATGGAGCTTCTGAGTCTTTAGGAGGTGAACTAGGTGGTGGAGATTGTGGCAATATTTCTCTCCTTTGCTTTGGCTCTTGTAGAGACCCTCCTGCTTCCACCAGTTTGCCTTCTTCCCTTTTAAGCTTAAGCCTTGTAAGCATATAAAAATTACAAACAATTAAACAATTATTTGCACAAACTCCAACTCTGATACCAACTGATATGAAATGACTGTATTATTTTTGCTGTGCTAATGGCCTTTCAGTTTTGAAAACATGTGCATAATTGGTTCATTATTTTGCATAAGGATTAAGGAGCTTTTCCATGAATTATAGATGAAATTTAGTGAGTTAGAAGCATAAAATAAGTCTAAATAACACTGAACAACAATGTAAAATAGAGAAATAAGTCACCACATGAAGTTTACACAATAGGCATGGTGAAGCAGTTCACCCCTCCTGGGCTGCATCTGCTGGTCTAGCTCCCAATGGCTTGTCCATCTTTCATTATGCTCAAAATTTTTCTATTACATGTAGTTACAGTACTGTAATGGTTGTTTTCTCTACACCAATGACTTCATAATGCTCCAATTAGTTAATAATACCTCTTCGTTCACCCAGAATGGTCGAAAATTGAGCCTCCTACACTTTTTCCCAATATCTCCTAGGAAAACTCCACTAAATGTGAAGAACTCCAGTTAACTGGAGTTAAATTAGGGCTGACCGCCAAATTTTGCGCACCCCTATCCGCTCCGCAAATAATGCTACACAATTATTGTTATGGTTAGGCTGATGGCCACATGTGCACCCCAACCGTTAATCGCTTGATAGTTAGCGGAACCTACGCTCATGATTGCAGTTTAATGGTGGACTGTGGTTTGTTGACGTCGGTTAGGCTCTGACCGTGTACTACATAAACTCTTTAACGCACATTGGCCATAATACTTAGAACCCAGGCAATGTCGCAATAAAGCATTCAAACATATTGCAGATTCTAGAGTATTCGACATTGCAGATTGGGAAACATACAATTTCACAGATCACATGGATTAACAAATAACTTTAATGGTTTAACAATATATCCGCCGATGCGAAGTTGCGATGGCAATGTCGCAACACATATTTCACAAGTTCCATTTATCACATATCGGCCTCCTGCACATTTACCATTAAAGACTAAACCGTATCGCTTGCGAAGTGCGATAACGCTTGGACCTCCGCCGACACATGTTCCTCCTCGTCACATCGCGAGTTATATAATTTAACTTGTGAAACTCTTTAATGGTAAACTCTATTCTGTGTGATGTTCGATGTTTCTTAACTGCGATGAGATCTATCCCGTTGATCTCCCATTGCTGCTTTTGTGATCTAATCACCACTGTTCATCCTTCACTCTGATACTTGTTATCTATTGAAAGAATCACATCTCCATAATTCCCGTTTCTACCATATTTGATTAGAACACAATATATTCCTCTTATGACAACGGTTTTTCAAACCTTTCGTGACACCGGAATCAGGAAGAAGATATCTATGCAACCATCCTGGTTTTAATCCAATCTTGTAACTTTGAATTTTGAGCAAAATTTATGAACTCCTGATCACCTCCATTCAATTTTCCTCTGAATGGCTTCTTCTTCGCCATGAGAGCTAGATCTGAATTCTGGGGTTTCAATGTCATATTCCTTTCCTCCTCTTGCATGAGAATCCCTGTCAATTATTCAAATTTGGGGTTTTTTCTCTAGCATTCAAGCTTGTTATAAATGTCTAGTAGTCATCAATCATACCATTCATAGTAATAGTTACCAGATCAATATTAATTACAACCTCTCTGATGTCGCCAAGCTTGTCTTTCAGGTCCTTGATGCATGAGATGAGAGGTGCTACTATCTCATTCTCCTCCATCTTGATGGAGAGAACCTTGCTTTTCAAGAACAGTAGGCGATTCATATTTCTGATTTCGTACAGGTCTCTAAGAGTTGTCCAGATTTCATTCACATAATTACAATCTCCGATGTGAGGGATGATGCAGTCTTTGACTACCATCTTCAACATCATTCTCACCTTGCTCTCCCTCTTCTCCCATTCCTGTAATGTCGCAACTGTTGTGCCATTTGCAATTGTAGGTTTCACCTCATCTCCAGTCGTGATCCCCCATGCACTATACCCTTCCAGCATAGTTTGTAACTTGAATTTACAATTTGAGTAATTGGACCCGTTGAGCTTGTTGATTTCATTCAATTATACCTCCATCAGATTATTCATCTTGAAAAATAAAAAAAATGACCTCCAACAATTGACATAAAATCAGATCCACAAACGGATATACCCTAGATCCACAAAATACAACAATATCAAGAAATAGATCTACCTGTTTTTCGACCACTCTAGTAGGCTGCTCTGCGCACTGCTCCACGGGCCCACTCTGCCATGGATCACGCTTACATTGATCCTCCCACTAGTGCTGCCTCTGAAGCCATAACTCTCTAGATCCTCTGACACGATATCATTGGATCTGTAGGCCCTCTGGCTCCTCTGACATGATCTCACTTGATCTGCAACAACGAGCTCGATGGCTCAATAGGAAGAAGATCTCTGGCTCCAATCGAAAATCTGCATCACGAGCTCTCTAGCTCCACGACGCTCCACAAAACGAGCTCTATGGCTCTTTAATGAACTCTTTAAATCAATGACATTACAAAACACGAGCTCTCTAGCTCCTCCTGACACGAGCTCTCTGGCTCCTTGAATCCGAGCAGATTGGATCCTCCAATCACAAGCTCTCAGGCTCTCCTTTCAGTTGATGCCCCATAGAACCATCCAGATCCCGCACTGGGCAGAAACTCCACAAGTGCTAAGATGGATCAATGTGTTTTCTCCATGTGACTCCGCGCTAATTTAGAAATGAACGCTTTTCTTGTGAACAAATTCACGCTGAACAACACATCTGTGTCTCAGACGAACACACTGATCGACTTTGCTCAGGAAAAAAAAAAAAACTTCAGCCTGAATCACGGCTACCCTGAGGTCATCAGGGGCTTCTCCTTTGCCGCCTGGATTACTCACAAGGATCAAAGCACTCTGGATTTGAATTGACCCTGCAACTCTGATACCATGATAAAATATGGCAGAATCAAATTATTGAAAGCTGTATTGTTTAACTCTACTTTGAGAGACTACACCAGGAGGGGCTACATGCGCAGGTCGCTCTGCATTCTCATTAGAAATCAAACTTTATATAGGTTGCATGCAAATAGGGAAGTTAGAACCAAAACCTAAGAAATAGGAACAAACTCCTAATCGAAGGTTCAAGTGAATCAACTCTCTCTAATATAGTTTCTCCATTATCTTCAATAGGTAGCAAATTTCATTCCTATTGTCAAAATGTCACACAATTCAAAAACAATATTTTTAATGATAACATTGACAATATCACACAATTCAAAACCAATGTTTTTAATGATAAGGAACTCTTGTTTGTGAAAATATGAAGAAATTTTAAAACTAAAATTTATTATTATTAAAACTTCTAATATAATATTTAAATTATTAATTATTAGAATAATTAAATTATTAATTATTGGAATAAGTTTCTATCTAATGAAAAACAATTACCAAACAAAAAATCAACTTAGAAAGTCCACTTTCACTTTGTCTTTTTTTAAATTATTACATTTAAGTTTATCCATTTTCCCTTTTTTTTTAATATATATTACTTAAATTATTATTATCTTTTCTAGTAGATATTGCATTTGATTTTTGGTCAAACTCATATTATTTGGGTTTGACCAATTTTTTTGTTGCAAAATTTGTCTATTGAATATTATATATATTAAAATTTATTATTTTTTAAAAATAATTTAATTCATTTGATTATTGATGAATTCATATTTCAACAAATGAAATTAGTAATAAAGTTATTCATACTTGCAAACAAAAAATAATTACTATTAACAACATATCTCAATTTACTAATCAATAAAATTTAAATTGACAATTCTAAATCTTAATAGTAACTTAAGTTCAATATTTTTACTTTAATTTAACAATATAACTTAAAAAACAAAAAATAGCTACTATATAACATTTGTTTATCTTGTAATTTATAATTATTATTTTATTGATTTTAATTTCTATTTGTTTTTAATGTGACGATTTCCAAAATTCTTTTCACACTAATCAAATACAAAACATTAAAAAAAACAAATTTCACAACCAAAAATATGATAACATGGTCACTGAACATGTTAATTTAGTGCCATGCCTAGGTGTCTTTCAAATATGGTGAGGAAGTTCAATTTTATTATTCCAATAACTATATATAAATTTAGAATCTAGTGTAGTATTTTTTAAAATTTTTTATTTTTATGTATAATATTTTAACTATATAAATTATTATTTTTTTTTAAATTTTTATTTTATGTATAATATTTTGTTTTAGAAAACCCTTTAAATTACATACAAAAACAGAAGCTCCAATTTTTTCCCTAAGATAGAATAAGAAATGATTTATTACTTAAGTTACACTTGTTTACTTCGACAATGTAAAATTAGATTCTTGCCCTTTAAGTTATTACAGGTATGTAATTGTTTAATATCATTTTTTTCCTAAGATAGAGTAAGTTATTACAAGTATGTTATTGTTTAATATCATTTTTTCTCTAAGATAGAGTAAGAAATGATTTATTACTTAAGTTACACAATCTTTTAGTATGCAATTTTAATACTTTTCAATAACAAAACACCATCAACAATATAAAATGCATCCAATAGTGTAAAGAACAAGATAACACTACAAAGCCACCTTGGGGTAGGATCGTTTTCCTTCTTGTATACTTCATAGGTGCACGAAGAAAATCCTTATGGGTAAAAATATTTATTTTCAAGGTGAATATTAATTTTCAATGAGTGAATAATGAAAAGAGTAACATCTATTTAAAAATAATTACGATGAAAAAAGTAATATCTATTCAAAAATAATTATGCTGTAAGGTGTTCTTATTTGAAAACAATTCCCCTAGTTGTTACTATGTCCATGTCTGAGCCATTGGATCAAATGTTAGATGATTGAAATGGTTTAGGCCATTAGATTCACAAGTAAATAGTTTTATATATTTTTTTATAATGTTAGTTTTCATGAATATTTACCATGGATATTATTAACTTTTAAATAGATTTTTTTTACAATACTATCGACAAATACCCACAAGAGAAAGATAGAGAGAGAGAGGGAGGGAAAGAGAGGAGAAAAATTATAATACCATTGGCTAAAACCACGGTTTATCAATACCATGGGCCATCTAGGCTTTTGATAATTATGTTATGGATCTATACTTTTAATTATTATGTTATAATTATGTTATGGATATATGCTTTTAATTATTATGTTACAATACCGTGGGTCAATACCATAGCCACTAGGTTATCAATACAACATACTTATTTCAAAATCAAAATATTTTACAAATACTTTATTTTAATCTAATTTTATAACATTTTTTTAACTAAATCTAAAAGAAAAAATGTTATAATTACTTTTGAGGTATATCTAAACTCACCATCCTCACGAGATTAAATCCAAGTTTTAATAAATGGAAAATGAGAATACTTTTATATATACAAATGTGAAATTTATATAATATATATAATATTATAAAGAACCACAATAGATGCATGTACATGGTTCTTTTAAGTTTTTTGTTGTTGTATTTTCTTTCATATGATTGATCCAAAATACAGGTTTAATATTTACAACCAATTATGTTTTTTTTTTTTTAAATTTATATATTGTCTTAAATGGGATCATATTTAAGAGAGAGAGAGAGAGAGAGAGAGAGAGAGAGAGATGGATTTTGAGGGGGAAAGAGAGGTATGGAAGATAAAAAACATTGAGAGATATAGGTGGAGAGACAGAGGGAGTGATATGGGAGAGATGAAGATGGAATGAGGGAGAAAGGGGATGAGGGAATGGAGAGAAAAGGAGATGATACATATAGGGAAAGAAGGGGAAGAGAGAGACACGACCCACATAGATATGTGGGGGGGTGGGCGGAAGAGCGGGAGAGCGATATGGAGAGAGAGAGAGAGGGAGATAGTGACAAATTTGGAGAGTGGAGAGAGAGTGTGTGCGTGATGGGGGAGAGACGGAGGGAGGTGGGAGAGAGAGATGGAGTTGGAAAGGGGAAAGATAGGGAGGGAACAACAAATACATTGAGAGATATAGGTGGAGAAAGAGAGGGAGTGATAGGGTAGAGATAAAGATGGAATGAGGGAGAGAGGAGATGAGGGAAGGGAAATAAAAGGAGAGGATAGAGATAGGGAAAGAAGGGGAAGAGAGAGACAATGAGACATGGATATGAAGGGGGGAGAAAGGGGGAGAGTGAGAAGGAGAGAGAGAGAGAGGTGGAGAGATAGAGGGAGTGACAAGGGAGATATGAAGATGAAATGATGGAGAGAGGAGATGAGGGAATGGAGAGAAAAGGAGATGATACATATAGGGAAAGAAGGGGAAGATAGAGACATGTATACATAGATATGGAGGGGGGAGAGAGGGGCAGAACGAGGAGAGAGAGAGAGGGAGATAGTGACAAAGTTGGAGGGTGAAGAGAGAGAGTGTGCGTGATGGGGGGAGATACAGAGGGAGGTGGGAGAGAAACAGAGAGAGATGGAGTTGGAAAGGGGAAAGAGAGGGAGGGAACAACAAAGACATTGAGAGATTGAGGTGGAGAGAGAGAGGGAGTGATAAGGGAGAGCTAAATATGGAATGAGGGAGAGAGGAGACGAGGGAAGGGAGAGAAAAGGAGAGGATAGTGATAGGGAAAGAAGGGGAAGAGAGAGACAAGGAGACATAGATATGACGGGGGGAGGGGGAGAGTGAGAAGGATATAGAGAGGGAGATAGTGACAGAGTTGGAGGGCAGAGAGAGAGAGAGAGCGTGTGATGGGGGGGAGATACTGAAGGAGGTGGGAGAGAAAGGGAGAGAGATGAAGGAAAAGAGAGGGGACTTGAGAGAGAGGAGAGAGAGAGGGGGAGAGAGAGATGGAGTTGGAAGGGGGAAATAGAGGGACGGTAGAAAAATAAATTGATAGATATAGGTAGAGAGAGAGAGAGGGAGTGATAAGGGAGAGATGAATATGGAATGAGGGAGAGAGGAGACGAGGAAAGGGAGAGAAAAGGAGAGGATAGATATAGGGAAAGATGGGGAAGACAAAGACAAGGAGACATAAATATGGAGGGGGGATAGAGGGGGAGAGAAGGGAGAGAGAGATGGAGATAGTGACAGAGTTGGAGGGTGGAGAGACAAAGAAAGCGTGTGATGGGGGCGAGGGGGGGAGAGATAAAGGGAGAGAGAGGAAGAAAGAAAGAGAGGAGAGAGAGAGGGGGAGAGAGAAATGGAGTTGGAAGGGGAATAAAGACATAGAGAGAGAAAGGTGGAGAGGCAGTGACAAGAGAGAGAGAGAGAGAGAGAGAGAGAGAGAGTATGTTTTGGGGGTGATAAGGAGAGACAAGGGGAGATAGAGATATATATGGAGGGGGTGAAAGGGAAGAAGAGGGAGGCAAAGAGAGGGAGTGAGGATGAAATATGGATATGGAGAGAGAGGGTGGGCGGGGAGGCGAGGGGGCTAAGACGAAGGGAGAGAGTATATGTTTTGGGGGTGAGAAGGAGAGACAATAAGAGTTATGGATATAGATGGAGAGAGAGAGAGAGAGAGAGAGAGAGAGAGAGAGAGAGAGAGAGCGAGACATGTGTTTAGGGGGTTGAGATAGAGAGACAAATAAATTGCATCATCCAATTTGGTTAAAATGGTCTAGTTTTACTAAATATTAGTTCTTGGATAGGTATTGATGTGCATTTGGAAATTGTAGCAAGCATTATTGTAGAGAGGGTACATTAGGATTGCAAGTTGACCACCCTTAGTCTAATTTCAAATGCACATTCTACACATTGTATTAGTTCACTGGGATTTGGGGTTATTTCATTGTTATTGTTTTTTTTTTTAAATTATCTTTCTTGGGTATTTTTGAGTTGGTCAAGTTATAGGTGGTTGGTGGTTTATTGGATTCTATGAATACTCAATGTCTTCAACCATGTAGAGGGTTCGTCACCATGTAAAGTTTTACAATATTTTGTTGCAATTGTCAATAAAAATCGATGAAATATACAAGAAGTTATAATACATATTAGAATTATGGCCACCACGAGATGTAAACCCTATAATGTTGAGGGGGCAATGAAAAAACATAAAATAGTCTGTTGTTGTTAGTGTCAGTGCAATTCAAAAATTTTCTTTCCAATTTTCGAGATAATGTTCTCTGAAGAAACATTGGAGATATTAAACATCATCAACTACACTGCACTAGAGTTTCCCATCGAAGTTGTAGATTTTACACCAAAAGTTATGAATAATTGGGAGCTGATGTCTTGTTCATTTTCATCTAATATGTGATGATGTCTGAAATTTGTGAGGTTGTGATGCAAATTTAGATTTGGAAAGATAACCATCATATTGTTCATGAATTAATATTATTTTATTTATCCTATCTCATGTCATGTACTACCTGTATTTTTTCAAAATCTATCAAATATTTTCTATTGAATCTTGAAAGACCATCTTTGAAGATTAAGATGCAATCTATGTTGGAAAGGTTTTAGAATCTATCAGTTTGGCATAACGTAAGTGATTTCTTATACCTTGAATGACATTTTTTTTACTAATTTTCATCTTCAATGATTTTTTTATATGTCACAATGCTTTTTGAATTTATGCTTTAGAACGTTTCCTTTGCAACATTAAGTGCAATTGCTAGTATATTATCTTTCAATAGGTGAATAATTAAAAAAATAGCCTAAATTAAAAAATTAAAAAATAGTAATAATAACTTTAAAAAAAAAATTTTAAGATTAATAAAAATAATCTCATTATATTAATAATGAGAATCTTAATATTAATATATAAAAATGATAACTATAGGACACTAACGTGATCAAAATGATGACCTCTATTAAAAGTCAACAAAGTAAGTACTATTAAACATTAACATGATCAAAATGACGAACTCTGTTAAGAGTCAACAAAGGAAGAATTATTAAACATTAAAAATGCTGAATTTTCTTTCTTTGTCTAATTTACTATTTCTACTTCATATATAATGTTATTATGTTTACATAGAGTAAGTGAGAAGTAGTAAAGTAAAAATAAATTCTTGAAAAATGTAATAATGATGGAATTGAATGAATGTTTTCAAACTCTTAATTTTATTGTACGATATAAAAATTTAAAAAACATTATTATTAATATTTTCTATTTTTTTATAAAAGAATAAAATAATTTAAAGCATATTTTCATAGTTATTTATATTGTAAGATGATTTTTCGAAAAATATTTATGTTTTCAAAATTTTTTTTTTCAAGGACTTTATTTATCATTAGGGATCTTACTTTTATGCTCTTGATGATGGGTGAAGTGTTCACTAAAATATTGGATAAATTGAATTCAAAAACACAATTATTTTCCAAAAAATCATCTTACAAAATGTTAAAACATCTTTATTCAACAAGGGGAATAGTTGTGATGCAAGATAGTCCATGCCTCTACAGTCAATTGTGCATTTCATCATTAGTATGGGGTTCACATTTCGTTATTATTCGAGAATGTTTTTTGCATTTGCAATATGTCGTTATTGTCTTTTACTTCTGCATAGTTGTTTTGTTGTTTATTCGTTATTAAATCCATTATTATTCGAGAATGTTTTTCCCTCCGCATTAAATAATTCCCCGAGTCATTGACATTGGAAGCTCCACACAATTTTGTTCGTACAATTACTTCCACACTCAATAACGCCTATTTGATTACCAACACAACTCCTTTCGAACAACAAAAAATTCCATTGTGTGGAAGAAGCTAAAGATAACACATTGTTAAAACCAAATAATATTAAAGTTTTGCATTACTAAAATAATAACAACAATTCATAAAAATGTGGAAGGAACTCATTGTGCGGAGTTGCGGAGCATATGCAGTTCTTCGTACAAGATAGTTAGCTAAGAAATTTCCAAATGGGAACCAAAAATCGGCAAAGGTGAATCATTAATGTGGAGCTCGTATTTCATTCTTGTTATTTTGCATTTGCAATGTGTCATTATTACTTCCTTCACAAACAACCAAATTCACTTTCCAATATCTTATTTCAATACTGCAAAAATTCATTCACAAAACTCTATATTTTTTCGTTTATTTGTTATTAATAACGTTTTGTTCATAATTAGTATATTTATTAATTAACTTAAAATAAAATGAAGCTATTTATTGCTAAAAAATAACATTTTACTAAAAACAGATAAAATTAAAGTTAGGGTTGAATTGTTTGATAATACATATCAATGTAATGAACCATCATTTGTACTCTCACGCACAACCACCTTCGCACAACTTAGTCAACACGTTCATATGGACATGGTATTTAAACAAAGTAATGCTCTCTTGTGCGAAATTCCATTTCGAATTTCCTGTAAAGAGATAGCGAAGAAGGAAGATTATTGTGTGGAGGGAAGTTCAACTCATTGTGCAGACCTCCTCACATTGAACTTATGTCTGTACAATAATATTTTCAGAGCTTGCAAAAAAAGAAGATAAATACACTATTTTTAAAATAGAAAAATAATTTTTGCTTGTTTCACGTATGCAAAAATCTCCCAAGCTTTCATTGTACGCACTTAGAAATTCCGTATAATCTATTAATAATAAAATAAGTATACACAACCACCTCTGTACAACTTTTTCCGCACAATTACTTCCACACTCAATAATTCCATGAGTCGCATAAGATCCACACACACATAATCATCTCCGCATAAATTTGTCCGTACAACTATTTATGTACTCAATAATGTGCTTCGATTATTCCACACAACTATTTTTGTGGTTGCGAACAAAACATTTCTAAATGTTAATTAAAAAAGAGATTTGCATTTTTACTATTTTAATAAACCTTGCACAAAGCCTACCACACATTTGTTTGGATGCACAACAATTTTTTCTTCACACGTTATACACATATCTTGTACTGATGATAATAATAATCTAGCCATGAGAGAGAGTGGTTGCTAGTGAAGAATAATACTGCATGCAATTTTGGTTAAGCTCTCTCAGATGGATGAAATAGAAGCGAGAAAAAATTCAGTAGGAACAGGAATTTGTTATTACATATGATAGTCAATTGAATAAAGGTTGTGCGTACTGCAAAAAAAAAAATCTATACAAGAATACAAAAAGCGCATTTCATTGAGCAATTTTTTTAAAAAAATTTTTATTATCGAAGTGCAGAGAAAGTACATTGTGCAGAAGAAGCTTTTGTAATCTCACGCACAACCACCTTTGCACAACTTGATCGACACATTCATATGGATTTGGTATTTAAACAAAGTAATGCTCTCTTGTGAAAAATTCCATTTTGAATTTCGTGTAAGAAGATAGCGGGGAAGAAATATTATTGTATGGAGAGAAGTTCAATGAGCAGAAGTTCAACTCATTGTGAAAACCTCCTCACATTGAAATTTTGTCCGCACAATAATCAATTCAGAGTTGACGCTTGCAAAAAAAAGATAAATCCACCATTTTTTAAATAGAAAAATGTTTTTTTCTTGTTGCAAGTATGCAAAAAGCTCTCAAGCTTTCATTGTATGCACTTTAGCATTCCACAGAATCTATTAATAATAAAATAAGTACGCACAACCACCTCTACACCTCAATAATGCCATGAGTCGCATAAGATCCACACATGCACAACCATCTCTGCATATCTTCATTCATGTAACTATTTTTGTACTCAATAACACGCTTCGATTTTTCTGCACAGCTAGTAACAATGTTACCGATGAAACATGAACTATTACCTCAAAACAGGAACTCTAGCCCAAAAAGATAAAAAAACATGAAAAAACGCCCCAAAAACAAAAAGGGTCTATTCCATAATGCATTTGTTTTTTTCTCAAGGTCAAATTTCACCTTTTTACAAAATTATGCTAAAAACAAAATTGTTTCTTGAAAAAATGATTGAAAAAACACCCTTGTTTCACACTTTTGACACATTGTAACAATGGAATTAAAGACAACATATTAGGACATTGAAAAATCGTAAAATTCTAAATTTTTTGATAGATGATGTTAAATATAAACAAAATCATGTCTGAAGGCCTTATCATTTCGAACAATTTTTATCCATGTTAAACATAAAATATCTTGACTCTAAACAACCCTAAAATTGTAATTTTTTTCAACCATAACATTAAAGATAAAATTTCGTGGCCCATAAAAACCTTAATGACAAGTTGTAAATCTCAAGTTGTAAACCATTAAATTATGGAGAAATTATATGACTTAAACAATTTTTAAAAATGAACAAGCAAATAAAAAATTTATTATTCATATATTTGTTTGTTTATATATAAAAACATATTTTTTAATTTTTAATTTTTAATTTTTTAATTGTTTTTCTTTATCTTAAATTATAATTGTTTTAGTTTTAAGAAAATAAAAATTAAAAATTAAAATCTTCTTATATGTTTGTTTATATTTTAAATAATATTTGTTTTAATTTAAAAAAAATTAAAATTAAAAAAATATATATATATTTTATTTTTGTTTGTTTATTTTTTAAAACATATTTTTTAATTTGTTTTTATTGTTTTTTTATATTTTAAAATTTTAATTGAATAGTTTGTTTGTTTGTTTTTTTTTTATATATTAAACAATACAAATTTTTTTATTATAATAGTTTTTGTTGAATTTTTTTTTTTTTTTTTAAATAGCTTATGTTTGAAAAAATAATTAATTTTTCCCCCGCCGGGGGCCAGAGGTAGGTTGGGCAGCCCTCGATGGCGCCACCCGGCCAGCCTCTGGCCCCCGGTTGGGCGGAGGGAGATTCCGAGAATCACCCCCGGCTGAGTGGAGAGTGATTCTCGAAATTGCCCTCCACCCAGCCGAGGATGATTCTCGAAATCGCCCTCCGCCTAACCGAGGGTGATTCTTGGAATCATCTTCCACCTAGGCAGGGGTCGGAGCAGCAGGCTGGGCGGCGCCATCGAGGGCTGTCCAGCATGCCTCCGGCCCCCGGTTGGGCGAAGGCAGGCTGGGTAGCCCTTGATGGTGCCACCCGACTAGCCTTCAACCCCCAGCTAGGCAAAGGGAGATTCTCGGAATCACCCTCCACCCAGCCGAAGGGCGGAGGTAGGATGGGCAGCCCCGAATCACCCTCCACCCAGCCACGGGTCGTAGGCAGGCTGGGAAACCCTCGACGGAACCGCTTGGCCTACCTCCGGTCCTCGACTGGGCAGAGGGCAATTCCGAGAATCTCCCCCGGCTAGGCGGAGGGCGATTCCGACGGCGCTTCCCGGCCTGCCTCTGGCCCCCGACTAGGCGGAGGGCGATTCTGAGAATCTCCCTCAGCTGGGTTCCCAGCTGAGGGTGATTCTTAGAATCACCCTCTTCCTAGCCGGGGGTGATTCTCAGAATCACCCTCTACCTAGTCGGGGGTCGGAGGTAGGCCGAGTGGCGCCATCGAGGGCTGCCTAGCCTACCTCCGACCCGCGGCTGGGTGGAGGGTGATTCTTGGAATCGCCCTCCGCCTAGCTGGGGGTTGGAGGTAGGCTGGGCAGCCCTCGACGGTGCCACCCGGCCAGCCCTTGGTCGGGCATAGGGTGATTTCGAGAATCTCCCTCTGCCCAACCAGGGGTCGGAGGCTAGCCGGGTGGCGCCATCGAGGGCTGTCCAACCTACCTCTGCCTAGCCGGGGGCTGGAGGCAGGCTGGGCAACCCTCGACGGCGCCGCCCAGCCTGCCTCCGACCCCCAGCTGGGCGGAGGGCGATTCCGAGAATCACCCTCGGCTAGGCGAAGGGCGATTCCGAGAATCGCTCCCGGTTGGGGCGGGTGGCGCTATCGAGGGCTGCCCAGCCTGCCTCCGACCCCCAGCTGGGCAGAGGGAGATTCTTGGAATTGGCCTCCAGCCCCCGAGAATCGCCCTCCGCCCTACCGGGGGCCGGAGGCAGGCCAGGCGACACCGTCAAATGAAGGCAATTGGGTTTTGGATCTATTTTCAGGTTAAGTAAGTTTTATTATACAAATTTAAATTTAAATATTTAGTTTTTTCCTTTTTATGTCTTTATACTAATTTTCTTACTTATTTCTTTTGTACTTGATGATTAGGTACAATACTAACATGTTTCCTACCAAAAGGAAGAAATTGCATTGCTATTGAGAAAGACCCAGTGCAATGCAAATTTATTCAACAAAGAATTAACGCTCTTGAGTTCCTTCTAGATGCGAAGCAAGAAGTTGGTTTGAAGAAAGGGGATTTTAATGAATCATGTGTGGCAAAAAAAAGCAGAGAAACCTCAACCACCATTATTGGAATGATTGGAAAGGGACACTTTGGAAGATTTGCAGACATGAAAGATCCATTAGAAGATGACAATGACCAAAATGAAGTAGAAAATGTTGCGGAAGAAGCCATCAATGATGTTCTAGATGATGTTGAACATGTATTAGTTGATATTGTTGAGGATCTTTAAGTTATGCTTTCAAACAAAGCTCATTTTTGAGATCTATTATTCAATTTTACTTGTAATGTTTATACTTTGATATTTTATGAGAATAATCCTTATTTTTTGCAAAAAACATGTGATTACTATTATTTTTTGACATAAAATTCATAAAAATGCTATTTTTGGTTAAGATTTTCCCAAAAATTAGTATATTTAACATGTTTTTTTTAACAAAAAGCCTCTAAAAGTGTATTTTTTTGCATTCTATTTGTATTGAAAATTTGTATTTTTTTTGTCATATCATTCAAAATATTAGTTTTTTTGCGACAAGTATTTGATGTGCATTGAAAAACTAATTAGTAATACATAAACTTGTGGAAAATATAAAATTTATAATATTGACCCTTTTTTCATTTTTTATCTATGTGAAAAAGTGAAGATATCTTTACAAATTTTTATTTAAAAAAAAATTATTATTATTTTTATTTTATTTTTAAAACACAAGTACATAAATGCACTTAAAAATAAACATTTCACGGAAGAAGAAGACATTAGAAAATGTATAGTGTCAAAATCAGTCCTCTAAAAAAACCGTTGGTGATGAAACGCCACCACTATTCAAAATCGACATAAAAAGCATCACATAAAAAAAATAAAAAAAATTAAAGTGCCACAAACATGCACCAAAAAAAAAAATTGATTCTGCATCACCACTTTTCAAAATCGGGTGTTTTTCTTGCTACGTCAAAAAGTAGGTATCAGTGCAGTTACCTATTTCATCGGTAACAGTGTTTAGTTCTGTGGTTGAAAAAAAAAGCATTCCTAAATGATAATTAAAAAGAGACTTGTATTTTTACTATTTTGATAAACCTTGCACATGCCTTCCGCACATTTTTTTGGCCGCACAAATTTTTTTCTTCACATGTTCCGCACACATATCTTACACCAATGATCACAATAATCTGAACATGAGAGAGATCGGTTGCAAAAGAAGTGTATTACTGCAGACCATTTCGATTACAATCTCTCAGATGGAAAAAATAGAAGTGAGATACATTCTAGTAGGAACGGGATATGGTTATTACATATGATAGTCACTTGAATAAAGGTTGTGTGTATTGCGAAAAAAAGCTGTACAAAAACAACATTTCATTGATCAAAAGATGTGTTTAGTGAAGTGCAGAGAAAGTTCATTGTGTGGAAGAAGCTTTCAAGATTTCATTGTGTTGTTGTACGCAATGTGTGCTGAAGGATTTTACTGTTAATATTTTAGTATTAGAACATAATCCATATTTTCTATTCAGAATAACATTGCTTATGCTTATATTATTGAGAAAATTTTAATTGTAAATAATGTACACCAACGTTGTTTAATTGAGTCAATTTGCGCGAAGCTTTTTGCATAGTGAAGTTAAATGATAAAAAGATTCGATTGATGTATCTGTGTTCTTGCTCTTGTGTAGAAGTGTGGAAGAATTCCATTGTATGGAGAGAGTTTATTATGTGAAATTATGCACTTTGCATTAAAATTTTTTATTGCTAATATTTTAGATATAATAATGCATATCTTCATAGTCCCTTTTCATTTAATTTACTTATAATAGAGGTTTCATTGTGTGCGTTTGTGTAACTTTGCACTAAATCCTTCTATTCTAATACTTTAGTATTGAATTATCGATAAGTGTTGTTGGCTAGTTCAATTTTCATATCATTGAACATATTCATAGTTGGAACTAGTGATTTTTTTATTGTGATGTCAAGCACGAAAAAGTTCAAAATTAATATACCATACCGAAAAAAGTTCTTTATTACAATCTTTTGCTCATATTGATAATAATAAACAGCGCATATTTCGGTATTCAATTTTCAAAGAACTATGAATAAAACTTATTATTAAATAATTTTGAATTTGTTATAAAGAAAATTTAGTTTAATTTATATCTATAATTTTTAGATTTATAGTTTTTTAAGTAGGGAAGTCCTTATCCAGAGGTTTTACTGTCTAGTAAATATTTTTCATTGTAACCTTTGGACAATGGAAACTATCTACAAGGAACCAAACCTTATCAAAGAACACAAAATTAGTAAAATTAACTCATGAATTTATTAAAAGTTGTAATGGCATAATCAAATCTTAAAGCAAATTAATTTCAGTTAGTAATTATATTCTTAAGAGATCTAAGTATCAGATCCAAAACTATTATTAAAAGTTAATTTTTATCTTAATCAATAATGCAATATGAGATATAAAACAAAGTTTCAAAGCATGTGTTCAAATACAAGTAAAAAAACGTTATCATAAAATCGATACATTCAAGTAGTTTTGAATGGAAAATAGTTCGTGTAGTTCAATTTGTAAATATGAGAATAAATATGCACAATGAGAATTTTTTACATGAACTAAATAACACAGAATTAGAAAACAAAGTTAAACAAGATAAAAAATCTAATACAGAGAGTTATTTCGCTATAAGTAGAAAGGGTGTGTCAGATATATAATTGATTAATTGTTCCACTGAATGAAATCTATGCAAAATGGAAGACATGCCAATATTATATTATTAAGATATATATGTCCAAGATGCAAAACAATTGTCAAATGTTCAATTTCGTTTAAAGAAACAACACAACATTTTTCCAAGCATATGCAAAGGGGAGAAAGCTTATGAACACCATTTGGAGTATTAAAGATGCATAGGTTTCGAACTTTAGGGGATTGGCTAAGATGGGGTGCTCCCATTTTGAAAACCCGTTTAAGGCCCCAAGAGATACTTCAATAGTGAAAGTTATTCAAATAACACTCATGTTCCCAAGATTCATAGAGGAGAAAACTAATAGGGACTTAATGGTCCCAATCTTAGAAAATGAACTAAAAGGTGTTCTACATAAGTTTTAGAAGGACAAGAGCCCTGGGATGGACAGGTGGGGTGTGAAATTTTTTGAAGGATTATTCGAAGTTTTAGGATATGATTTTCTAGCAGTAGCGGAAAGAATCTAGGAAAAATGAGATGATGCTTAAAGCTTTCAACTCGAATTTTCTTGCTTTTATCCCTAAGAAGGATTCTCCTTGCTCCTTTGAATAATTTAGGATAATATCCATGTGCATTGCAATCTACAAATTTATCACGAATATCATTTCCAATAGGCTCAAGGCTGTTATTTAAAGGCACATTTTAGAGGAACAATTTGGGTTTTTGGAAGGGCAATAAATTCATGAGGAAATAGGAGAAACCTAGGAAGGTATGCAAAACCTATGTAACCGCCTCCTCCCACATTTACCCAAGCTAACCATTCCACCGAGGTACAAATGTGACAAAGAGTTACTATGATATGATTCAACTCCCCAGGTATAGTTAAGGAAGTGGAACTGACAAGAAAATACCAACCTAACCTTCCTCAAATGTTACAGGACCTTCAGGAGCCAACCAACAAGACCGCTGAAAAGCAAAACATATTGCCCATGGAGCTTTATAACTTAGCTCGTTTTAGTATTTACAATGAACAACCTGGTGAAAATCAAACAAACATGACAACATAACAACATGACAACCATAACAACATGACACTCATACCGCTTATTGGAGCTTTAGAACACAACTCGATGTGGTATTTACATACATATAAATATACATAATTTGCTTTATTTCTCAGTTCTGAAGCATGAACATATTTATTTGCAAAATAAACCGTGGTTATGTTTGGAATTATCCTTATAGTTCCACCTGCAATACAGAACAATCAATAACATGATCAACATACTTTACGTACTTGTTAAGAAATGAAACATGTAAAACATTAGGGACTTTCATTATCAGATCCAGTGCAAGTCTGTAGGACACTAGTCCAATCCTCTCAAGGATATCGAAAGGTCCACAATATCGAGTTGCTAACTTCACACATGACCTAATCCTCAAAGAGATCTTCTTGGGATTGATGCACAAGTACACATGTTACCCAACCTGAAACTCCCTAAACATCCTCTTCTAATCTACATAAATTTTATTTCTGCCATGTGCTGCCTTCATATTATCCTTGATTACTTACATTTCCTATTCCATCTCTGCCAACATGTTCGATCCAATCAGTACCCTGTTAACTGGGTCACTCCAACTGATAGGAGTATTACAACTCTACTCATACAATGCCTCAAACAGACTCATCCTCAAAGAATCTTGATGCTCGTTGTTGTAAGAAAAATCAACGAGAGGTAGATGCTCTTCCCAAATTTATTGCTGATGCATCACATACATCCTCAACATGTCCTCCAATATCCTGTTGAGCCTCTCTATCTGTCCATATTTTTGCGGATGATAAGTTATGTTGAAGGCCAAATCTATACCCAAACCTAAAAAAACTCTTTCCAAAACCTAAGTGAATTTAGCATCCATTTCTGACACAATATTATTCAGTACACAATGCAAAATCACCACATCTCTGATGAATCTCTGTGCCACATCACTATCTAAATACATAGAATTCACTGAAATGAAGTGCACTACCTTTTTCAACCTATCCACCACAACCATGATGGAATCATGTTGTCTAGATATCCTCGACAAAACTATGATGAAATCCATATAAATGACCTCCCATTTGTACTCTGGAATTGGAATCAGTTGTACTAAACCACCTATATGTTTACACTCTACCAAGCATCTAGCCACAAAATCTGCCACTTCCTTCTTCAGATTTGGCCAATAATAAAACTTCTTCCTAGTTGTCAATGTTTCCTGATATCATGGGTGACTTGGATATGGCTTTACATGAAATTCCCTCAAGATAAGCTTCTTGAGCTCACTATTTTCTGACACATAGATCTTGTCCCTAAATCTGACCAATCCATCCACTGTGAGATGATAATCCACATCCAAATCACCTATACCATGTTGTAACCTATTATTAAGCTCCCTATACCTGTCATCATGTTGACCTTCCTATAAGATTAAACCATGTCAATCTGTCCCATATGAACTCATAATTACAATGCGATTTACTTGTACTCTTATGCTATGAGCATCTGAAAACTTGTTCTATTTCCCTTTAATGTACTTGATCTCAAAGTCAAACTCACTGATTGTTTCCAACCATCTATATTTCTTAGCATTATGATTTAGTTGATTAAATAATTACTTCAATCCGTTGTGGTCAATCATCAAGACAAACCTCCTACCAAGAAGGTAGTGCCTCCACATCTTCAATGCATGGATGATGTATTCTAACTCAAGATCGCATGTCACATAGTTCTTCTCATGCTCATTCAAATTATTGTATTTGTAGCATAATAATTATCCCTCCTGCATAAGGACTCCACCAAGTCCTCTCTTGCAAGCATATGTGCACACTACAAACTCTTTATTCGGGTCTACAATCTTTAAAACTAGAGAATTTTTCAATAACTGCTTCTGCTATTCAAAATTAACTATGCATTCCTTTGTCCATTCAAATTTATTACCTTTTATTTTCAACGATGTAATAAGATAAGAAATCTGAGATAATTTCCTGATAAACCTCCTGTAATAACCTACTAACCCCATAAATGACCTTACCTCATCCACATTCCTAGGAGTTTCCCATTTCATGATAAATTTTATCTTTTCCATGTCCACTGTTATGCCTCCCTTGGAGACAACATGTCCCAAGTAATGTACCTTTGTGTGAAATAAATTGCATTTTCTAAGCTTTCCATACAACCAATGCTCTCTTAGCAACCTCAAAAATTATGCTAAGTATTCGACATGTTCTTCCTCATTATTAGAATATATCAATATAACATCAATGAATACAATAAAAAACTTGTCTAGATAAGGACACAATACACTATTCATCAAGCATATAAAAGTAACTAGAGCCTTAGTAAAATCCAATGGAACAACAATAAATTCATAATGCCCATCCTTGGTCCTGAGAGTTGTCTTGTAAATGTCCTCTTCTTTGATGCGTACCTGATGGTATCCTAATCTCAAGTCAATCTTCGAGAACACTGCTGCTCCCTTCAACTGATTAAACAAGTCATCGATCCTCAACAATGGATACCTATTCTTAATGGTCACCTTGTTCAAATTCTTGTAATCAATGCATAACCAGAGAGTACCATCCTTATTCTTTATAAAAAATACTCGTGCAGCCCAGAGCGATACAATTGGCATAAGGTACCCCTTGTTAAGAATTTCCTTCAACTACAACTTCAATTCCACTAACTATGGTGTTCTCATCCTGGATGGTGCCTTTGATGCTGGTGTTGCCCCTCATACCAACTTAATAGAAAAGTCCACTTCCCTGTGAGGCGACAACTTTGAAATATCTACAGAAAACACATCCTGAAATTGTTGTAGAAACAAGTACCTATTCAATACCTTCGTATCCTTGACATCCTTACCTTTATCACTGTACATATGAAATAAAAATAAGAAACACCCTTTCCTATGACTACAATTTTCCTGCATAGCTATGACCATTCTATCTAATGTTTCCTTCTTCTTACCCTGTCAGATTCTTTGTTCCCCATTGTGATCCAAGCACTCAATGACCTTGTCATAATAATCGACCTTGATCATGTGAAGATACAACCAGTCCATACCCAATATAAAACTGTATGATCCCAACAAAAGTACATTCAAATGCACTAATGTAGGCATACCGTTCAATTCAAATTCACAAGCTCTTACCGAGTGATGAACCCTTTTCTTTGTACCTATAGCTAACTGCACTAACCAATATGCTGCATGCACTTCCTTACTCAAAACACACTTATCCACCAACTCAGGACTAACATAACTATAATTAGATCTAGGGTCAATCAAAATAGAAACAAATTGATCATAAATCTTATCGTCCATATCAATAATAGATGCCTAGTGATCTTCTTTCCTGTTATCCAGTGTTGCATAAATATGAGGAATACTCTGTCCAACATCCCCCATTGTCTGTGCCTCCTAATAAATGTAGATCTGTGGTATACTACCCTAATTTTGTGGACAATATTTCCTATGATGATCCTTTCCACAAGTCCAACACTGTAAAGGCTTCCGGCCTGTACCCTTGTTTTTCTCCTCATACTGAAACTCCTATCCTTTGTTATATGCATTGAACTTCTTAAGAAATGTTTCATTCTATTTTTTACCTATGTCCCAAGGCCTTGTTCGCTTATTATCCCATTTTCATTTATTCTTATCATTACCTTTCCAATCCTACTTAGTCTCAAATATTCTCTTTGATTTCTCATAACAATGCTTTAGCTTCCGAATGGCTTCCTCCAATGATCTAGGCTCATCAACCTCAACCCTATCTTTGAATGCTACTGAAAACCCACTGATGAATCTATAAATATTCATTTTCTCCTCCTTCAAATAAGGAACATACCTCAATAACTCTAAGAATATGCTAGTGTACTCCTCATCAGTCATATGACCCATTTTTAGATCATATAATTCCTTTTTCTTGTCATCATAGTATCTCTCAGATAGATACTTCTTCCTGAAAAGTCTCTTGAACTCACTCCAAGTCAACTCCTCTTCCTGGAATCCTCTGACGTTATTTAAATATTCCCACCAAATGTATGCTTTACCTTTAAGGCTGAATGTAACTATTTAGGCCTTCATGTTTGTTGAGTAATGATGCACTATAAATAACTTATTCATTCCAAGGAACCAAGATTTTGCATCCTGTGACTTCTTCATTTTTCCATAAAATGTAGGTGGCTTTTCTTTCTTGAACTCATCTGACAAATATACCTGTCATTCCTCCTATAAGGATGATACTGATGATGACCATGACACATATCCAAACTAGAACTAAAGTAAATCCCATGTCCACTGCCTCGTCTATCAGGTGTATCCAAGAATTTTCCATCTCTGACCATGCCATCTCTATCCAACCTGTACCCACCATGTGACCTGATACCATAAGCTCCATTAGTCCTATCCTACTTTTCATGAATGATTCTAAGTGGTCTCTATCTCTACAAGTCTCATAAGCTCTAGAGGATAACTGCATTGACCTCTACTTGTTTCTCCTGTGCCCTATCAAGTCTCTCTTATGATTGAATGATTCAGTCATTATCTTCTTTGCAACTTCTTATTTATTCCTTCAAACTTCTCAAAGTGTCTAATATGTGAGGGGAGTACTCATCATCATGATGCTCATATGATCTATAGGGATAATCTTGTGAATTGTAGTCTACCATATTTCCATTCATCTTTGATCTTCTCTTCCTACAAGTATATCATGTAATCTAACCAAAACATAAACATAACTAACATACCTAAGTGTAGTTCAGGGGAGGATATCTCATCTACAAGATCAACCAGATTAGCACAATACATGTATAATCATAATCATAATAGCATATAGACATCATCTCAATCATCATCCAGTACCATGCATGATGCCACAACTATAACACCAACTAGACACAATTCATGCATAACAACATATGTATGTCACACATGCATACACAATACATACAAATGCTTACATGCATTCATGACGAACACATTCCGACAACAACACCATAAATATTTTGCATGACATCACAACGAAAATAATGACAACCACCATGCATACACAACAAGCACATAGACCACAAGCATAAGGACACATATGCAAACAATATGTACATATGACAACACATTCATCCAAGGAGAATGAAAACCAGACGTCACTGAAGGAGAACGAAACCATGCTCTGATACCACCCTCGAAACACCTTCTCCCACATTTACGCAAGCTAACGGTCCACCAAGGTAAACATATGACAAAGAGTTACTATGATATGTTTCTACTCCCCAGGTAAAATTAAGGAAGTGGAATTGATAAGAAAAGACCAAAATAACCTTCCTTTGAAGCTACAAGACCGCTAGGAGCCAACCAACCCTTCTAGGTGCACAAACCCTAATAAAAATTGATTTTTGACTGATCTAGAGCCCTAGTCGCACTGATGAAAATCCATCCTTGCGACTGAAACCCTCCAGTTTCATGAAGAACAAGGAATCCATGCGACTGTAACTCTTTTAAGGTAGTTTTGTGCCAGTGACCTCGGATTCCGAGCCACTTTTTTAGGGCCAAGACTCAGGTCACTTCCCATAAATTCATGAAACTTCCATAAATGATAAATAAAAAGATGACAGTGCCTCTAATGAAAAACTTGAACAAGTAACTGATCCAGCAAGGCCTAGACATGACATACATTTTGTCAAACACATCATGAAAATGTAATCTATAGGTCATATAAACACATTTGAACATATAGATTTTATACTTATCTGAGAATCACCAAGAGGATTGATGTCCTCTCATAATACCTACATTACAATACATTAGTTCATACATTCATTTTTCATTCATGTACTAAACAAAACATAATAAGAGCCATGAATAAGATCTGTCATAATCCATGCTTATAACCAACATAATAACAATGATAGAACAAGCATTAAGATCACATAATAACAAGCACATTTACACATAATACACAAGAGGAAAAAACTCTTATTAGCATATGAAAAATGCAATGAGGAATGGGAATTTCACATAACACCCGACCATAGATTGGGTTGAACCAAATATTTCTTTCAACCAATCACCCCCGTGCCATACTCCAAGCATGAATGTGGGATCTCATGAAATAAACCAAAAACACCAAACCAAAGCTTCCATAGGCCAAACCACCTCAGTCCTTAACCAGTGATTCCACCTCACGTCCAGAAATCACTAGCCATCACCAGATCAGTCTCTACCGAAGTTGTCCATGGGTCTAGAGTGTTTATTCCAACCAGGGTTTCTGGGACTAGTAACTCAACCCACAACTATTGTTGATATTCTAGAGTGTTTTTCTAACCAGTGCTTCTAGGACTAGTAACTAGACCCACCAAGGGCTTCCAGAGAATTTTTCCAACCAAGGGTTCCAGTACTAGTAACTCAACCCAAGATGTTAAATGGCTTCCATAACGTTTTTCCAACCAAGGCTTCCAAGAACTAGTAACTCAACCCACAACCATAAGGAACATAAGCACCAATCATAAAAAAAAGGGAAAACCCACAACACCATGGCTATCTAGGAAATGGAAAGGGCACTAGGAAAAACCACTGTCAATCCGGGAAATCCTCCATGGCAATGATATATCATAACCAAATAACTACATGTATGCACCATGCATGCCAAAACTAGTAAGGAAATCATACATGCAACTCGATACCTATAAGAAAAACCCGTTGTAGTTGTTGATCCCATTGTCCTCTTACACTTTCCTGATTTTCCTTTTCCTTCTTGCTCCAAATCACAAGCATTCCACACTCCTCTAGGAGTGCTCCAAGAAAACTCTAAGTGTCCAAGAGTATGAGAGAGAGAATATAATGAGAGTTCCAAAGACTAAACTGATAAAATCTAAACCAAGCAAAAGCCATAAATTGATCCTCATAAGCCTTTTTATCAATGAGGCTTCTATTTTCTCCATTTTCCATTATTTTCCTTCATTTTCCTCCTCACATGCAACCTTTGACCTTTCACCTTCCTTTTCCCCTAGTTTTCCATTATTTCATAAATTAAATGCCAATAAATGCCACTTTGCCTTTCCAAATCCTTTGTCATTGCCTTTTCGAATTTCCATAGCCATCAATTAATCACAAGTGATCCCCATCACTATGTTTTTTCCCAACATTCAACTTGGAATACGTGTCCCATGACCATGGTCTTATTTTTTCTTTATTAAATTTATTACATGAATTTTTAACCCGAGGTTGTTATAGCATGAAATTCCATGATCATGAGGGATCCATTCTTCAAATTGACTTGTTAAATTCATATGATCGTGTAAGATAGATTTATATTCAAATGCTTCTCACTCATTTAGTCTTCAAACTGAATTTCATAAATTGGGTGATGAGTTTTATTCATCAACCCCTATTGTGGTGCTCATTAACGGGGCCACTTCCCCCTTATTTCATGCAAAGTGAGGACTTAGATAAGGATTCCCTTTGTCCCCTCTATTATTCCTGCTAGTGGCTGAGTAGGCTGGTGGCGGAAGCTAAAAGGAGAGGTGATTTACAGGGATCGTTGGTGGATCGTACTCTTTATTTGACTCATATATTATTCATGGACCATATTTTGATATTATGTAATGGTTCAACTAGTGACATCCTCAAACTAAAATAATTAATTCATATTTTTTAGAACGCTACAAGGATGTTAATTAATGAACGTAAGTTGGTGATTGTTGGTCATGGTCTGTCTATGAGAGAAGAAGACTTGATCTATCAATATTTTCCCTTCGACTTTAGCCACCTATACGAAGGAGTAAAGTATCTTGGATTCTTTTTAAAACCAAATTTCTATGCTAAGGAATATTATATGTAGTTAATGGCCCGAATAGAAAAACACATTAAGGCATGGTTCTTCAAATGGATCTCAAGAGCATGAAGGTTGGTTCTCATCAAGACGGTATTAGAAGAAATTCTTGTATATTGGTCATCTTTGGATTAGATCCAAAAAGCGATATTATAGAAAATTAGGAGATGATGTTCCCATTTCATTTGGATAGGAAAACAAGAAAGGAAAGTGCTTCATTGGGTTAAATGGGAAATAACTTCCATTCCTAAAATTCAGGGAGGATGGGGTCTAAAGAACATATTTATTTTTTCTAAAGCTTTAGCAGCCAAAGTTGATTAGAGGATGATCACAAAAAATATCTTGTGGTCTAAAAAATTAACCCAAAAATATATCTCCCTGCTCTCTTTGGAGGACTGGGTACCTAACACTATCAAGCCCAAGAATAATATATTGTTGGCATGGAGAGCGTTACTTAACTCTTTCTCTATCATTTGGGATGGCTTGGCTTAGCGAGTAGGGAGGGGCATGAAGGTAAGGGTTGGGGTTGACCCCGTACTGGGGAGTGGTCAAAGGCACAAAATCCATCCAAATTTGGTTGAATAGTTAATAGATCGAGGGTCTACGAGTTTAGATTAGATTGCAAACCCAAATACCACTACCATCTAGAGATAGGGTTGGAATTCAGCCTAATTGATAGGATTGGAGCATCTTTTTTATCAGACCTGGGAAGAATATCTAAATGCACTGGAAGATGGACACATAATAATTTCAGATCGGGAAGACGAGCTGATTTGGAGCTTTTCTCCATTTGGATTCTATACCCCCAAGGAGGTCTACATGTTCATGTTAGCTAGCGTAGCCCTGCATAATCATTCTTGGTGGTGGAAAGGGTTGCATAAACTGAAGATTTATGCCATTAAAAAACTCTTCATTTTTTGCATCATGGAGAACAAGGTTCTAGTATGGGATATCCTTCAGATAAAATTTATGATTGGTTCGGGTTGGTGCACCTTATGCAAAAATGATGCAGCCAATATCAATCATGTTTTCATGAGTTTCCCCCTTTTTATTCATTTATGGGAGGTGCGCACAGAGGCAGTAGGAGGATTGAGCCAATGGAAATGATTACTAGTGGAGGAAGCTTGGCGCAGGTGGCTAGCACAACCACCTAAAATGCCTTTCAAATATCTCCCTTTGTTCATCTGTTGGAGAATCCGGTAGGCTCGAAATATGGAATTTTTTAGGACTAATATACAAACCCATATCACACTGCTACAGAGTCCTTGGCGATCATGAGTCATTTTCCCCAAGTAAAAGGGATATGAACCCCAAGAGTGATTACTGTAGAAAATTCGGACCATAGTATTCCATTGTCATTTTTTGATGGTGCCTTTGTCGAGGAAGGGAAACATAATGGGGGGGAATTTATTATTCATTTCTCATATAATCACTCATTTCAAGTTAAGTTGGGGATTGGAGGTAAAACCAGTGATGAAGAAGAACTGATGGCTTACAAGATCTTGTTGATTTTTGCATTGGAAATAGGGGTGACACATCTCCAAGTGTTCAATGACTCACTATTGGTTATAAACTGGCTCAACCAAGTTCAAATTTGCAGGAGAATTATCTTAAAACCATCAGTGTATGAGTTTTTGTATCTCAAACTAATGTTCCTCTCTCTCACAAGTGCCCATGTCTTTAGGGAACGAAATCAAGCAATGGACCATCTATCCAAAGAAGCTTTGTTGTTAGAGAGGGGCCCATGGAAGATTACTGAGCTCACTTTTGATGGAACATAGTGGTACAATGATCGTCCCTATGAGGCTGAAGCTTGATTATGGTATATCCTGCCCAAGGAGGGTTTTTTTGTCCTTTTATGATGGTTTGTATACGTTTTTTAAAGATTGTTATGTATAAACCCATTCTTGATTGTACTGCAAGGTATTTTGATTTCCTTTTGAGATATGGTTCAAAATTTTTTTTGATGCCTTTTGAAACATACCCTCTGGTATGTATGCAGAATGCAACATATTTCATTTCTCATGAATAGAAGTCATGATTTTTTACTCCGGAAAATAAAAAATAAAAAAAACACAACATCGAATATAATATATATATATATATATATATATATATATATATATTAATTAGATTCAGTAAGAACTGTATTTAGAATAAAACGTCAATGACGGTGGCCATATGATATTTCTTTGTGTAAAGCTTTCACTCTACAGAAGAAAATTTCTCTGTACAAATACACTTTTCATTGTAGCCTCTGCGGAATGAGAGATCTGTATAAGGAACTAAATAACACAATATTAGGAAATGAATCTCAACAGTATCAAAAGTGTAATACCGAGAGTTATTTCGTTGTGGGCAAAAAGGGTGTGTCAGAAACATACTTAACTAATTACTCCGTTGATTGAAATTTGTGTAGGTGTCAAGACATTGTGTCAATATTCTATTAATAAAAGGTACATGTCTAAGATACGAAACTATTTTTAGATGTTTAATTTTGTTTAAAGCAAAAACACAACATTGAATGTAATAGAAAAAATAAAATCATATTTCTTGAATGTTATAGAAAACATTATCATAACATTGATACAAAATCAGATTCAGTAGGAATTATAATTAAAATAAAATGTCAAGAACCATGGCCATATCTCATATTTGTACGAGATCATATTCAAAACATAGTCTTAAAAGGAAAATTTGTTGAATAGAATCGGAAGTGTGCAAAGAAAATTGTAAAGTACATGTGTCTTGCTTCCTTGAATGGTATATGCAGTCACAAAACAAAAAAATGTAACCTGTATTATGATTCCATGACTCGTTGAAGAAACATTTTCACCACTTTTTTAATGTATTCTTTGTCGGGGGAAAATGTAACTTCAATTTTCATGTTTTATTGGAAATCTCTTTTTCAATTTCCCTAGTTTCTTCTTGCCCCTCGACAACCAAGTTAGCATTCTTCTTATTGACCTTGGAAGAATTAATTATCCATGTGTCAATAATTTTTGTAGTAAAATCAATTATGCTGTCAAACTCCCCTACCATTTTCTGTTTTTTCTCCTCCAATTGAGTTTGTCACCTATCATTTGAAATGAACTCAGAATCCTGCAGCATGTGCAGATTATCTAATCCTTTTATATATCCAATTTCCTGAGATAGACACTACCTCTCTTTTTTCAAAGGTCACTACAGGCATAATTTATATTCTCAAGTTTAGTGATCCTTTCCACCCATCCAGTGTCCAATTGCTTCATCATTCACTATCTGGTAGCTGTTGGTTTTGCTTTTTGAAAGAAGAGAGTAGTTGTAGCCTCTGCTTAAAAGTATCTAATTCATTGTCAATGAATTTCTTGTCTCTTGTAAGATTATTGTTAACCAAGTTTGTAAATATTGTCAGTTGATTTTGCAAATGCGTTAAATTGAAAACTGTTTTCCATGCATCATGAATAATTTCTAATATTTGGCATATGTTGTCGAGGATATATACCTTCACTGCATTAAGCAGATTCACAACCTTGTTAAATTCTTGCAGTTTTGCAACAACATAACTTGACAATGAAGGTGATTGTAATGCTAATAGAGTCATTAACAAAGGAACTAGATTTGCAATGTCTTCTAGTTCTTTTAATTGTTTTTCAACATCTGATTTCCTACAAGCACATTGTTAACGTTTTGAGTAATTGCATCATTTGTAGATTTAGTTGGAATACCATGAGCCCCATCGTGTCAATTTCAGATAGATCAATAGAGCACGCGTTATTGATCAACAATATTTTTATTTTCAACCTTTACCTTTTCGACTCTCTATTTTTTTCGGTCTTGTCATAATTTTCATTTTGCAATGTGAAAATACATTCATCGAAAATAATTTCCTCTTGTCTTTTGTAAGATTTTTGTTAACCAAGTTCGTAAATATTGTCAGTTGATTTTTCAAATGTGTTAAATTAAAAACTGTTTGTCATGCATCATGAATAATTTCTAATATTTGGCATATGTTGTTGAGGATATATGCCTCCACTGCATTAAGAAGATTCAAAACCTTGTTAAATTCTTGCGGTGTTGCAACAACATAACTTGAAAATGAAGGTGAATGTACTGCTAATGGATTCATTAACAAAGGAACTAGATTTACAATGTCTTATAGTTCTTTTGATTTTTTTTTCAACATCTGATTTCCTACAAGCACGTTGGTAACATTTTGAGTAATTGCATCATTGGTAGATTGTTGCAATACCATGAGCCCCATCATGTCAATTTAATATAGATCAATATGACATGTGTTCCTGATAAATAATATTTTTATTTTCAACCTTTACCTTTAAGACTCCCAATTTTTGTTGGTCTTGTCATATTTTTCATTTTGCAATGTGACAAGACGTTCATCGAAAATAATGTCCTCTTCTTCAATTTACTCCATTATTTGTTGGTTCTTTGCTAAAAGAGTAGCAACCTTATTAGGTGGTTCACCGCTATTAGTTTCCATGTATATAACTTGTTGAATTCTCTCTCTATTCATGAAAATTTTGGAATTGGAAATTTGAATTGTATGCGTCTAGTTTGGAAAGAATTTGTGAAAATTATCTTTCTCAATTTGATGAATTACTAGGTCACCAATAACCAGTTTTCCAGAACAACGATTTCTCCTCTTTCCTTGAGTCATGAATTACACAGAATTGGTAACATGTGTGGAAGGTGAAGACTGATGTGCAAGATCTAGGGATTTTTTTCTATTTTTCTTCAAATACTCTTTGCGCGTCCATTGTCAATAATTGATACTTGATTTTCTGCAAATTTAATAAAATATGTGCCATGTAAACATATTTTGAATTAGACAAAGATTTAGTGACACTATTTTCTTACACAGTGTGACATGAAAAAATTACATAGGTCCTTTGCTCCGATGCAATTTAAGTTATTAGGGAAAAGTGGATGTAAATACGAGAAGAAAAATATAAAGCAATAGTAAATTGATAAGATGAAATGACTAATGTATTTGTTAAAACTTTTGATAAAGTTGTTGTTTTCATAAAGTGTGAAACGAGAAAATACAAATCCCTAAATAATTTTGCATAAAAATAAATACAATGTAGAGAAAATTGGGAAAGAACCCGAGCAATTGAGAAAATGAATTGTTGAATAATGTTGATTTCGTTGAGATGTGATATTAGGAAAGTATTCTCTAGTGAAAATTTCTATGTTTCTCACTATTTTCTTACACATTATCACAAGAAAAAGTTTCATTGGTTCTTTGTTCAGATGCAATTTAGGTTATTTGGGAAAAGCACATGAAAATATGAGAGGCAAAAGAGAAATAAATAGTAAATTGATAAGATGCACTGACTACTGCATGTGTTAATAATTTTTCTCAAGTTCATGTGTTCATAAAGTGTGAAATGCTCAAACGCAAATCCCTAAACAATTATGCAAAAAAATAAATATGTTGTAGAGAAAATTGTGATAGAACATGAGAAATTGAGAAAATTAATTGTTGAATAATGCTGAATCTGCTGAGATGTGAAACCACTAAAATATTCGCTAGTGAAAATGTCTATGTTTCTCTTCTTTTTTGGCGGCAAATTCAAATACTGTTTGGTTGATTGCATAGGTACAAATAGCTTGCTTCATTTATATGTTACTTATATTCATCTCCAATGTCCCATAGTTTTCCAATTTGCTGCTCCGGTCCCAATTACCAGTTGTTGCTATTCTTCTTGTGGAAACTACCATATATGGCACTCTTAATAAATATAAATTGAAAATATCAAAGCCAACATTTATGGGAAGTAATGGAAATAAATATTGATATTGCAAAACCATATTTTCCACTTATTGTGTATATTGCTATTGATTTAATATCATTGAAATACATGTCATAAAACAAAAAATTGTGATACAATATAAAACCGTTGTCTATCTGCACTACATTTTGAAAGGTTTTCTGGTGCATTTTCCACTTAAATTTCCCAAAATATGTCAATGATTTGTTTGATTGATGATTCTTTCTACACATCGTGACAATCATACAAGTTTTAAAAATGGATAAGTACATATATGCAATAATAATAAAAAATCTCATGATAATAGATTTTTCTATCATGAATTGATTTAGTCACTGATCTAGCCCCCACCACTCAATCGTTAGCTATTTGTTTTATTTTGATAGTGTAATACGAAAAACGGTGAAGGGTACATGATTTTCAATATCACAGTATGAAGTTAATTGCCACAACGCATTCCAGTTAGTTGTGTATACATTTTCTCATGATTTCTGACAAAGGTTAATTAATTAATTATTATTATTATTAGTACAATTCCAGTAGTCCACATTGCCATTTTTACTTAGCTGTTATCGGATTCAAATCTGATTTATAGATTTATTGACATGTTTAACACTTTCAATAAATAACAATTGAAAAATTCAAAGAGAACTTTAACGGTAGCTGGTAAAAAAAATCTTGAAATTCAAGAATTATTTGCTTTCTTACTTTGGCAATGCTTCTTGCTTTAATTCTGTCGATATATGTATGTCGTGGTCTAATTGACCTTCAATTTTTCCTTGAAAATCATGGAAATTCCTGCAAGATATTGATAAAATCCGCGAGGAATTTTTATAAATCTAGGTTAAAGCTGTCAAAATTCAAGATTTTGGGTGCCCCAAGGGTTTTTTATGGTGTTGAATCCATTTTCACCATTAAAAATTGATTTAAACACTCCCAAGATTGGATTTCTTTAATTTTTTTCATCGGATCTCGTATATAAAATTGTTATATGGGTGAAATTGTAGCTTCGGTAGAGAATACCATAAAAAATAACTGCAAATAGTAAACTTTGAAATGAAATTCACAAATATATATTATGCCAACACACATTTAGCTACTCTCTGTGAAGAATTGAATTAACAACTGGTCTCGCTACTTTGTAAAACCCAACCAAATTTAATTTATGAAGATCCTGACACAAATTTTTCTCGTAAAATTTAACACACATTTGTGATGTAGTGCAAACTTTATTCCACATAGACGCATTTAAATTTAAACTATTTTATTTTTTCAAACATAACAATTTCAAATATGTGCAGAAGGATGGTGTGTGGAACAAGGAACATAAACCTCTACACCCACATACATTTGCATTTTGAGTACGCTCGACATAATGAAAGATCTGCACAAGAGTTCATGGAGTATTGGCATGTTAACTTTAAGTTTATGCTCTTATGATCTTACGTGAAAATATTTTTTTCTACACTAAGTACTTTTCACAATGTATTTTTTGTCTGAATACCTATGAAAATTCTCTTTCAATTCAAAGAGAGTGAAAAATTATCAAATCCATATACAATATCAATTCTCAATTATCAAATTTAGTGTTGCGAGAAATATGCATGTGCATTTTTTCTCTGCACACGCTTCCTTTATGTTATGCAGAATTATGGATTACAGATAAAACACATTCCCTAAATGTGGTGCTATGCATTTAGAACAATAGATCAAAGACTTTGCATGTACTTTTCCTAATAGTAAATAGACACACAGAAAGATGGAGAAACTTACTTGGAGTGCAAGCACTTCCTATTCTCCTTCTGTCGCTCTTGCTGTAGCTTCCAATCCAAGCTTGATCGCCAGACTAGTTCCTGCAAGTATAAACACTAAAAAACAAAGAGATTGCAATATACAGATGACTATTCACTTTAATTAGTTAAATCAATGAAACATGAAACATATACATTAGATACGAATCCATAATATGAAAGATATAAGCTTATACAGATACATATGTGGGAAAGTAAGCAGTAATATTTATTAACGGATAGAAGGGGAGGGTTTTACCAGCGATTGATTTGATGTCCCCAACTCCAGCATCATCCCAACCTCATCACAATGAAAATCTCTCTAGCAACATATTTCTCAAATCAAACACTCAATTGAGATTCCAACAACATTTCTCTACCAAATTTCTTCCTTTTCAAGCACTAGGATCTATGCTCAATTTATAGATGAGCTAAAGGTAGTTTCACAATCAATGAATTTCTAATAATAGGCAGGACATGTTCCCAAGCTTAGAGGTATTGAATGGACATATGGATTCGAAGTTTGACACATATGCACTCTTCTAGAAGGCACTGGCCATGTGGAGATTCTAGAATAATGTGAATTTCACTCCCAATTGACCAACGCACCCTTGAGTGTCGGGAAGTGCTTTGTAGAGAACCCTTGAATAGAGGTAGCTGCATATGCAAAGTAGTTAGTCCCTTGAGAGACTACGTTGGTGAGCTCATAGGTGGTATAACTATTACACTAAAAATTGTCATTCTGAAATTCTACTATGTGTATGAGCTCATTATTACTCATAGTTCTCCCTTTGCAAGTCTAACATATCAGTTCCTCATGTCAAGCCTTGAAAATCAAAGAAAAGTTCCTAAAAGTCTCCTAAAATTCTACATTTGTGACTTTCTCACCATTCCCGTTCCATGTCCTTTAACAAACAATGTTAAGCTTATCTTGCGTACTCGAATGCAATTTCTCTTTCGTTATAGGTGCAAACCTCGTAAGATCAAAAGCGCGTTAATTTCCAAAAACTTGTTAAAAGTAATTTAAGCCTTAAATAATTTTGCTACATAAGAACCACTTATGAGGTTCATGTATCTCACCTTATGTGAGCTAAATCCCTGACAGGGGAGGGAGCTGGTCCTTTGAAGGAGGATCATCCCTTCATAGTTAAACAGAAACATCCCCCTATTCTAACACATAAAAAGAGGCATTTGCAGTCTCAAAGGGAGTTGAAGCTTTAGAATATTTGGGTTAAGTGTCATGGAGATTCGGGGACTCGCTAATTAAGAATTTTGTGAGAAGATTACATACCTCTACTTGTCTTGGTTGGAGGAGTGAAGAACTTGTCAAAGTAGAGGAGACTCCTTCTTCAGACCCCGGAAAGTCCTGTGCAACATCAAGGCTCATGTTGTAAGGATTTTCTACTTTTGAAATTAATACAAATATACTCGTTTTTCTCATTAAGCTTTCAATCAATGGTTTATTTCATAGATTCCTTGATCACTATGATAAGCATGGTTTATGATGATTTCTATACAGGTGCTATGTAATATTTTGTTTGTTTGTGACTTCAGGTTTATGAGGAAAACTCCTTCAAGCGCGCGAAGGACAATAACGACTTCAAACAAGCACTGGACAAATGGTAAGTCCTTAACACCTCTATAGAGCTTTTCATAGATCATATATGCTTAGAGAAAGATTATTTTATTTGGCTGTTTGTTGCTAGATACTTTTAGTACTAGGGAGATCGGTCTTGTCCGCAAGACGGATTAATCCTCCAACAAATTGGCGACTCTGCTGGGGAAAGAACTTGTTTTTTTTGGTTCTCTTTTATTTTGATTTGAGGAAATGTTTTTCCTAGTTTTTGATTGATAGAAATCTGCCTGGGTAGCTTAGGTTTTCTCTGTTTTTGAAAATTTTGAGATCTTTTATGTTTTTCTCTAATTTTTCCTGGGACCGCACTTTGCCTTCTTTGCACAGTGCGGGAAGTTTCGCATCTTTGCTTTAGTAAACAGTGCGGTACCGCACCTGTTACTTCTACAAGCCTGCGGACCCTGTTAAAATTTTGAAAAACCTTTGGATTTCTTTCTGTAGTTTATCTTTATTGTGATTTAGAGTTTTTTGGTTTCTGCCCAGATTGATGATTGTTTCTGTCAAAAGCTTTCTGTGAATGAATCTTAGCAGTATTGGTGTTTTGATGATTTTCTAGAAGTTTTGCGTTTTGGATTGTCTTTCACTTGGTCTTTGTAGTGATTTGAAGCATTGACTGTTTAAAATACCTAAGATTACATTGGTATTTTGTCTTTTGCTGAATCTGGTTTGATCGTGAAGTCATCCTCTATTAAGAAATAGAGTTACATGTTTCTTTGCAAACCTTCGAAAAAAAACTTTGTTATTGGTTTTTGAATTTCATTTTTTTATAAAAACATAATTGAGTGTTTTTGATCTTTTTGTTATTATGAACGAATAGATCCTTAGTTCGCTGAACAGCTAAGTAAAACCTTCTTAAATTTTTTTTTCTTAAAGCTTTAATTCAATTAGATTATTAAAATTTGTAGGTCTCAGAATTAGTTTGATAGTTTTGAGTGTTTTTCATAGAATTTTGTAGATCTATTTTGAAGAAAACTTGTTTTGTAGCTTCAAGTTTTTGAAAGTGAAAGGATTTTATTATGAGCTTTGATAGTTTGTTTCATTTTGTGTTATTTCCGAAAAGACAAAAATATTTTCTTTCAATTTCTCTTAATGTTTAAAGAAGGAATTGTTCATTAAAAGAATTGCATTCTCCAACTTTTCCTTAATTAGGACTTCATTGAAAGGAAACGATTTGATTATAATTTTTTTAGGTGCATTTTTAGTGTTTTTTGGAAGTCGAGTCTTCACACCATCAGAGTTTCACTTCCGCACCCATTGACTTAAGAAACAGCTCTTAAAAGTAACGCTTAATTAAAATCCATCTAGCAATCTTTTTATTTTCTAGGGCTCTTATCACCAACATAGCTTAGGATAGTATCTTGGAGTAGGGAGTAATTAACTCTCCAAGGTAGTAAAACAAACAAGTAGACAAATCTTGTGGTAGGAAATAAACCCAATAATAATTTTTATAATCTGGGAAGCTTCTCTTAAAGAAGTCAATCACGAGATCATGTCCGAACCTTTAGACAATCAATTCTGTTTCATTGGGGAAGATAGAAGATTTTGCGCGTATTACAAACGGTAAACCTCGGATTAACCATTTTCAAGGAGCTTGGGGTCACTTGTCGGTAAACCTCGGATTAACCATGTCGAGGAGCCTTCAAGGGGATTGAGCTTTGTTACTCTGCCCTTGCACGTGAGATCGGATTGTAGACTGTTCCCCCAGTTATATTTGTTACTGTTGGTAACCTTAGTGTCTACAAACTTAAGATTATTTCCTAAGGTGACGGTGAAGGAAAGATCTCACTGTACCTGGAGGAGACGTCACCTAGACTCACTTGGACTCTCTGGGGGGTTATCTTCACATGAGATGGTTTTTTGAGGAAACTTGTGCCAGTATGTTTCATTAAGCAGGTTTTCGGGGTAACTGTTCCAACCGCCCTTTCTGTATTAAATTTCTACTAAGTTGGATTTCATCACCAACTAGTGTTTTTAGTATGGGAAGTTATTGTTTGTGTGTGGTTTGAACTCCTAGATTTTTAAGCGTGTGATTCAGCTTTTTGTTTTTTAGAGACTTTAGGTGTTTTCATTGAAATTTTCTTTGTTTGCGTGTGATTAGTTAAATAATTAATCGCGGCGGAATTGCCGAGACAATCCCGGAGACTACAAGGGAAACCCCCTGAATATTCACCAAGTCAGCTTGAAGGGCTTCGTGCTCTGGTATCGTCTAGTAGCGGTAGGATTAAACCAACAGAAGTTGGAACTTCATCCATAGTAGTTCATCCTGATTATCAAACACCCATAACAGAACACATTCAAGAGCCGATTTCAGTTTCTAAAGTTACTGGTAGTATTTTTTCTGCCAGTGAATGGGCTGACGAACCTGCAATCTGGGAACCTGAAACTGGACCTTATGTTTTGGAAACATCTTCCGGATTTATTTCACCAACTTCCAACGATCTTGGTTCACCTAGGGTAAGAAATATTGTCATTGACGATCTTCCATCTGGACTGATTTCTATTGAAGAACTCACTAATCCAGACGAAGAGTTATCTCTTCCCAATACCCCTCAGTCGTTAAATCTTAGGGAACATGAATCAATTTTCTACAGCCCTATTCGACCTACTGCTTGGTACTTATCCTTAACAATTTTTTTAGAGAATCCGGGTCTTGCTTTTTCTCCACCTCGAGTTCCATTTCATCCAACACCCAGAGGTTATTATCCGTCATCCATTATGGTAGGAGAATCATCCATGTTTTCCCAGACACCGGAATCATTTTTACATGGTGGTCCTTCTGTTCCTTCGGGATATCAGGCTCTGTCTGGTACTTTCTCGGGGCAGCTCCTCAACCGATTGAAAGCGTGTTATCATCTGGTTTAAGTGGAATTAAAACTGAAACGTCGAACGAAGGGCAAATTTTTATGATGTCTGGTAATATTCCAAATCCGCAACCTCAAGGCAGTCAGGTACCACCTGGAGGGAAATCTCAGGGAAATCAGTTACTGCCTGGGGGGCAACCTCAAGGTAGTCAGCTACCGCCTGGGGGGCAACCTTCATGAAGTCAGTTACCACCCGGGGGTCAAACTCAAGGTAGATTTTTCCCAGGAAAAACTGTGGAATCATATTATTTTGGGGGACAACCCCAAGGGCAGTACATACCTAAAGGTTATCAACCTTCAGGACAATACACACCCCAGGGTCAACCCCAAGCTCAATATGCTCCTCAGGGTCCTTATCAACCCCAACTTCAGTACGTGCCTCAGGGTTATCAACCTCAAGGTCAGTACCCAATTCAAGGTTACCAACAACCTTCTGGTCAGTCATCTTTTCAAGGAGCCGGAAATTTACCACTTACTTATCAACCCTACGTTCAACCAGGTTATGGTCCTTATGTTCAACCTTCTACGGGAAAATACCCCGAAATGAATATGGTGTGGGATCTGTCCCAATATCAACAGCCTATGCAGCCTAATGTGCAGTTACCTTTTCAACCTGGACAGCCTTTGGTTTCTAGTCCAACCCAGCAACCTGTCCAGCCTACTATTCAAACTCCTGCACCTAGTTCTGTTCAGCAGTCTGCACCTAGTACACCTCACGTACTCGCTCAACCGCCACAGAATCGCTACGTCCGTCCAACTCAGAATACTTATTTTCGTATATCCATCGTTTTGTCTATCTATCCTCGCATCCGGCAACTTTGTTCGTACCTATCAGTATTTTCGTTCACTTTTGCTCGTACGTTCGGAGGACAGCCAGACGAGACAATTATTACAAGTCAACTTAATTACCGTATCAACCGTACTGGTGTGATATCCTTAATTCGGTCCGTTTGTTGTAATCCAAATTATTGCAGATTAACCGCATCGGCTAAGAATATCAAAGAAATTTCAACAACCCTGAAGCAGGGCGAAGAACCTCAAAGTTTTGCAAGAGGTTACACGATTCTCATCGCAAATCCAATTTTCCAAGTTATCCCGGGTATCCACCTCCGGAATCGCTGGATACTCAAGGCTTTTGACCCTAACCGCGGCTACTATTTATTGCACCGGATTTACCCGATCATCCTACCAGATCCATTTTCTATTATCCGTACTGGCCGCCAATGCCACATAAGTTTCCCAGTGATATACCGAAGTTCGAAGGTAAGTCATGAGAGGATCCATAAAATCATGTCATGAGTTGTCACCTCTGGTGTGCGTCTAATTCAATTATTGATGATTCGATTCGCTTATGTCTTTTCCAAAGAACTCTTATTGGTCTTGCAGCCAAATGGTACATTGAGTTACCACGAGGCTCGTTTCATAATTTCAGTCAGTTAGCAACTGACTTCTTGACTCATTTTCAGTTGGCTGTCAGATACGACAATGGCACAAAATTATTAACTTCACTGAAGCAATCTACGTCTACGTATATTTATGATCATATTCATGAATGGCGACGTAGAAGGCGTTTGGTGAAAGTTTACATTCCAGATCAAATTTTGGTAGAATGGTTTGTTAAATCATTGTTACCCAAGATCACTAAAGATGTAGCTAAGGCCGGTGTTGTTATTGAAGAGCAAGTTATTTCTCAAGCTCAGTACCTTGACCTCGTTTACACGCAGTCAGGTACTTTACACGAAAAAATCCCCGACCTTATAAAACAAGGTTAGATAGCTGCTGCTCCTTCAGGGTCTCATGCTGCTGATGGCATGATTGGTACAGTCAATACGAAAAGTCAGAAGAAATATTCAAAGAATTCTTCTCCTATTATAACTTTACCAGATTCCCCAAAAGGAGAATCTTCCCTCGAAATTTCTGCCGACATTCATGTTGTAGAGACATCTACAGCTAAATCTAAATCCGGTGGTAAAAATAAAGGGAAGAGTAAAAACAAGAAAAATTCGAAAGAGAAAACTGATAAAAATGAATCCAATGAAGAAAAGCGCAAACCTCGTTACCCTTGTTACATTTGTGACGAGGATCACTTCACTAAGGAATGCCCACATCGTGCAGAGGTTGCCAAATTTGTTAAAGGTTCACAACAACCTGCTGTCTTGAAGAATCCCTTTCCGACTCAAGATAGCAATATGGTTGGTTCTACTTCGACTGCTTCAGAAGAACCTATTTTGATGATGTCTCATGTAAGGATTGCGGCGCGATCACAAGATTATGGTACTAAGAATCCTATTGATGGGAAAGAAGCAGAATATTCTAATGCAAATGCATCAACTACACCTCCTCCTGTTTCTGGTCCGCTACAGATCGAGAAACAAAATCCAGAATTGATAATCAAACTGCCTGCTAAAGGTGTTCTTCGTAAATCAGCTTTCAATCCACATGCGAGAGCTACTCAGAATTACAACATTGTTGAAGACTTAGCTATTTACCCTTCAACAATGTCGGCTTTGGAAGTGCTGCAATGATGCCCAACACAGTGTAAATTGCTTTTGTCTGCTATAAGAGTTGTAGATGTTCAGGATTCTAATCTTATAATCTTTGATTTAGAAAATAGTACACCTCGTCTACCTCATCAAATGGCTTTCCAGATACCAGTGTTAGTAAAAAACAGACCGATCTATCGGACTAGATTGATGAGGGAGCTTCAACGTGTATTATGTCGATTCAGTGTTGGAAATCACTTGGTTCTCCTACACTTAACCAATCTCCGATGATTCTTAAGGCTTTTGATGGTCGAGGTTTCCACCCTTTTGGTATTTTGCAGGATTTACCCATAGGGGTCGAAGGTAAAACCGTAAACCTAGATGTCGAAGTGGTTGATGCCCCTCTAGATTACAACCTTCTTCTAGGTCGCAGTTGATCTTATGCGATGACTGCTGTTGTTTCTTCGGTCTTTTGACTCATAAAATTTCCATATCAAGGAAAGATCATCACAATAGATCAGTGAAATTATTTCTCTTCTGACCCAACCTCTACAGAAACAATCCAGCACGTTGGTAAAGCGGCTATCCCTTATAAGGATGTTGGAGTAGGATTAGTTAAAGATTCTGGTTTACTAGGAACTTTTTCCTTTCCTCCTCCTAATGTATCGCCTGTTGTTGCAACTATTCACATGATTTCGTCAAATACTATTATGTTTGATGATCCTTGGATCATACCTTCTGATTCCGAGTTAGATTCAATTGATGGCATGATGCCTTTGATTCCATTTGAACTTGCATACCAAGCCGTACAGTCACTTTCCGACACCTCTTCAACCAGAATTGATCCAATGAATGGGATCCTTGAGGAATCACTTTCTATATCTGGTTCAGCCACAACGACAATTCCGGACGTTGTTCATACTCATGAGCAGATTCGTGAATTTTTGTCTGTTGATGATTTACCATGGGAAGATTTGCATCATCGATATTTGTTTTTACCTGAACTAGATCATTTGGAAGATGATTTCGCTTCAATTTTTACTGCTGAATATGTCAAAGAACCCCAGAATCCATTGCAAAATCCTGATTCTAAGTTAAATTTGGAAAATATTTCTCGAACGGTTCCAATTGACATTTCAGTAAAACCAGGAATAATTGAAAAAATTCATATAGGTGCTTGCTGTACTAAAGATGAAATTAAAGCTTATAAATCCCTATTTCAAGAATTCCGTGATGTGTTTGCCTGGTCTTATGAAGAAATGCCAGGAATTGATCCGTCAATCGTCTTACATGAAATCAAGACTTGCCCAGATGCCAAACCTGTTCGTCAACGTTTACGTCAAATACATCCTAGAAAAGCTGCTACTATCAAAGCAGAAGTTGAAAAATTACTTCGTGCAGGTTTTATTTATCCAATTCCCTTGACGGATTGGGCATCAAATATTGTTCCTGTGACTAAAAAACAAGGAACGATACGAGTATGTATCGATTATAGGGATATTAATCGAGCTTGTGCCAAAGAAAATTATCCAACTCCCTATATCGATCAGATAATCGATAATTGTGCCGATAGCGAAATGTTTTCCTTTATGGATGTCTTTTCTGGGTATAATCAAATAAACATACTCCTTGTTGATCAGCCAAAAACAACTTTTATTTGTCCATGGGGGACATTTTCTTGTCGCAAACTACCCTTTGGTTTGAAGAATGTTGGAGCAACTTTTCAAAGGGCAATGTCTTATGCGTTTCATGACATTAAGCACATTGTGCAGCCATATCTCGATGATTTACTTACTCATTCATCACGTAGGGCCGACCATCTCACTCATTTACGAGCTATCTGTATGAGATGCCGTCATTATAAGATTAGGCTGAATCCACACAAATGTGTTTTTTGTGTAGATTCGGGTCATTTACTGGGCTTTGTTGTCTCGAAATCAGGCATTCGTGTCGATCCGTCGAAGGTTGAAGCTATTGTTAAATTACCTCCTCCAACTTTACGCCAACTCTAAAGTTTGCAGGGGAAAGCAAACTTTTTACGTCAGTTCATTCCTAACTATGCCGAGCTTACAAAGGGTTTCACCCGGTTGTTGAAACAGAACATTCCATTCTTTTGGGACGAGATCGCTGATCGATCTTTCGATGCACTTAAACATGCGTTGACCCATGCACCGTTATTGCATCCTTCCAACTACAACCAGGATTAAATTTTGTATCTCGTTGCTTCTCATTCCACCATTGGGATGGTGTTAGTTCAGGAAGATGAACCTCACACTGAACATGTGATTTACTATCTTAGTCGGAATCTGCATCCGACCGAGATCAAATACACACATGTGGAGAAAATGGCGTTGGTAGCTGTTCAAGCTGTCTAGAGATTTAGGCACTACATCTTGTTACGAAAAACCACAGTAATTTCTGATTGCAACCCTATGATGTATATTTTAACCAAAAAATTTCTAGGGGGCAAGTATTCCAAATGGATAGTCATCCTGCAGGAATTTGCCTTGGAGTTTGAGAAATCCAAGGCAAAGAAATATTTGGTATTTGCGGAACTGATGTGTGATTTTCCCTCTACTGATACTGAAACTGTGGCAGAAGAGCCCATTGCGGACGAATCTCTGTTTCTTATCAGTATGCTAGATCCATGGTATGGATATATTATTGTTTATCTCCAAACCCAATCTTTTCGGCTTGAAATCTCACAATCTTAGCGACGGAAAATACGCTTCCAATCCCAACAGTATAATATTATTGGTGAAACACTCTATCGTCGTGGAGCGGATTCTGTTTTCAGACGCTGTCTTGTTCATGAAGAAGCTGAAAAGGTCTTAAATGATTGCCATTCTGGAGCATGTGGTGGTCATATGTCTGGGTATGCCACAGCCCAAAAGATATTGCGCGTTGGTTATTTCTGGCCGTCGTTATTCAAAGATTGTATTTATGCAGTCCGGAAATGCCACAATTGTTAAATTTTTGATCGTAAGATGCGCGCGCCACCCGCTCCTCTTCATCCCATAATTGCTGTTGGTCCTTTTGAAAAATGGGGTATCAATTTTATTACATGTAACCCTCACTCGGCCGGGGGGTATGCATATATTATCTTACCAGTAGATTATTTTACGAAGTGGGCTGAGGCGATGCCTACATTTTCGGATGACGACAAGACTACTACAAATTTTGTATTTAATCACATAATTGCTAGGTTCTGTGTTCCTCAAGCCATTATTACAGATCATGGAAGTCATTTTCGCAATGTCATGATGACTGAACTGACAGATCAACTTGGCCTGCATCACGATAGTTCCACTCCGTATTATCCACAAGCCAATGGTCTGGTTGAAGCCATAAATAAAGTTTTAGTCACCATGATTAGACGAATTATTGGTATTCACAAAACGAATTGGCATTCCATTTTATTTTCATCACTTTGGGCATATCGAACCTCAGTTAAAAAATCAACTGGTTTCAATCCCTTTCCACTCGTTTACGGTTTAGAAGTTGTGTTGCCGATTGAATGCGAAATTCCGTCACTGAAATTAGCCATATAATTACTCCCAGCTACGTTTGAGGGGGAGAAACGTTTCATGTACTTAGCTCAGCTGGATGAGAATCGACGAAATGCCGTAATAGCAAACGAGGCTCATGTTAAACGAATAAAAGCTCAGTACGACCAAAGTGTTACCCCTCGAAATTTTTCAGAAGGAGACCTAGTCTTAGTTTATGATCAAGCCAATGATAAGCTAGGAGCTGGGAAATTCGTGCCCATGTGGCATGGTCCTTTTATTGTCAAGTGAAAGCTAGCTAAAGGGGCCTATGAGCTAATAGATTTTGACGGTGTCCCTTTAGATAAACCCCAAAATGGACTTTATCTGAAGCGATACTATGCTTAACTTGGTATGGAGATTTATTAGATTATATTTCTTTACTGCTAGGGTGTTTTAGATTAGAAAAGCGTGCTTAGTTTAGAAGTGTGTTTTTATCACTATTCCTGCTTATCTGAGTTTTACTCCTGATATTGCAGATGTCAACGTCTCTTCAAACCTACATTGGTTTTGCTGATGGTGCTTGTCGTAGTACACAGAACATTTCTTCCGCAGCTTGGGTTATTTATTCACCCTATGATGAGTTAGTATCCAAGCATGGGGTAAGCCTTGGTCAAACAACGAATAAAATTATTGAGTATAGTGCAGTGATTGAGTTATTATCCAAATCCATATCATTTGGAATTCGGAGTTTGATTGTTAGGTTGGATTCTAAACTTGTTGTATTACAATTGAACCGAGTTTATGCCATTAGAAATCCAGTATTATTACGGTTATTTTTAAGAGTTCGTCTTTTGGAACGTGAATTTTATTATATTGAATATCAACATATTCCAAGACATTTAAATACATTAGCAGACACAGTTGCTTCTAATATGATAAATCGACATTTGCAATAATCAAAGCAGTAAAACAAATAACATCCATAATATGTATACAGCTAGCCAGTAAATAGTGATATATCATAGTATAGAAAGTTTTCAAAAAATATAGATCGTCTTCGATCATAGGTTGGAAACACCTTATGATCGGTAAAATGGTAACACAAAAAGTCAAAAATATGAGTCTACAACATGATCATCCCATCACTGATGGTGATCACGATAAGAAACCACTGCCCGATCCACCCTACACAGGAACCTTCTAAAAGGTCCTGGAACACCAATCACGTATCTCTGCAATCTGAGTGGGATCTCATCTATGTATGTCTCTGGAATATCTAGAGTCAGACGCTCTAGATGATGCTCTAAATCAGACAAAATTTCCGCTGATTGGCCTACTGGGGCTGGTGCGGATGCAAATGGTTGCTTCTGTCATAAGGCTGGAGATGGGCTGGTCACCGTGGACCCACATCTGCATTCATAAAAAACTTTTCGGTTATTAATTGATAAGGCGATCAAAAAAAAAAAAAATAGAATTTAGAATTCGTTGAAAATGTTTTACCTGATTCATCCCACTGTTCCCCGGCTGGGAGAGTCATCTCCCGATCGCCACGGAAGTCTATCCCGACATACGAAAAGTCCTCGATGACAAAAATTTGGCAGCCCAGCCAATGAAAATACGAAGGAGGAAATCGAACAATCTCAGCGCCCTCAATACCGTGACGGGCTATCAATGCAACCCAACGAACCATCCTAGGTTCTCGGGGTCGACCAGCATCAACAGGAATACTTTGCGGAGCTAGCATGGGTACCCTCTCTAGAGCAAAAGTGACCATGATGGATCCATATCCAAAGTTATTTAGTTTTCCATTTTTCGCTCTAGTCAGTTGGCCTTTTACATTGGCCAACACAGCTTCGCACCAATTGAAAATGGTGCCTTGGAAACAGTTTACAGCAATACACATCTGGGAACCGGTAGCCACATGCAGTGCCACACTCCCACAAATTCTGGTAACAGTAAATGCAATCACTTTCAGCTCGGGACAGATGATAGTTTTTATATCAATCTGTTTGTCCCTGGGGTCTGCTTCATCATTACAGAACTCTTGTCGAAGACTAGCGACAGTTTGGCCACCTGGCCTAGTCCCAAACAAGGAAAGTTGTTCGCCCCTCTTGGAAAAACCAGTCAGAAAACAAATATCCTCAAGCTCAATTTTGAGCCAGTGGCCGCCAATAATGAAACACTAGTCCTGCGCATTCCACCTGTTTACCAGCCATGTCAAGAGGTCTACATGTGCCCTCATGCCCTGAATGGCCCAAAATTTATACAAACAGCATGCTTTAAAGCCTGCATTGTGGGAAAATGGAGCATCATGGCGTCATCCACATCCTCATGCTCACGTTCTCTCCAAACCAACATCTTTCTAATCCTACAATGCATAAAAATATAAGTTAGAACAATCTAATTTGAAAATTTTTGGGCGGGAAATGGAAAATTTGATTTTGAAATTCAATTGCGCGGGGACCACACTTTTCTTTTGTACACAGTGCGTAGGAACGCACACGTTCCATAAGTAAAGTGCAGACCCATGACCTTTTTCTACATAGAAAAAGGTCGGGGTCCACAGGTCATGTGTGTTGTGCCTGCGGACCCCCACAGGTAACTTCTTAAACATAGTTTTCCCTTAAAAAATAAAAACTAAACCTAAAAAGAATTGTAAACTGATGAAAAGCAAGATTAAGAGGTCATGGATTACCTGGGACTGACGGTTCTCGATTTCGTCGGACGGATCTTCCGGAATCTTCACAGGAACTTTTTACCCAAAAGCTTCTACTTTTCACTTTGAACTTGAACAGTAAAAATGAAGTTGAAAAATTCCTTTTTATAAGTTTTTTCGAATAGATGAATTTTTAATTTATTTATTTTTCACTTTAAAAAGAGTATTTTGAAAGAATTTTTACTTATTTTAAACAGGTATGTGTAATGTTTCAAGTTTTTGTGCAGAAATTGGATTTATTAGGAGAATTGACCATTTTTCAACAAAGAGCATACTTTACTTCTTTTAATTTTCTGTAAAATTTACGAAACAAAACATTGGAGTTCTCTTTTAAGCCCTTTTTAGACTCTCTAAACATGAAAAGATTGCCGAGTACTTGATTGTTCAAACTCGTTAAAGTAAATGAATAATCATCCCTTCAGTATAAGTTTACCCCTTTTACGGACTGAAATGGACTATTTACGAAAAAGGTATACGTTGACTAATTACGGTCAATAGAGTTCTCTCCCGCATTATTTTATCTTTTTTCGGGCTCGAGAGACTAAATTTATGAAAAAGTACACCCATGGAGTTTTCTTAAGTTTTTTCTTCTGACTCCCTAAAATTGAAAAACACCGAGTTTCTCCTATACTGGATTCGTTAAAATTTAACAGTAAAGGACCTGTTCAATTTTTAAAATAGGAATGAACCACTCCTTCATAGGGTTCGAATCTTAAAATAAGGTCGACTCATCCGAAGGATGAGCTTATAAACAAGCAAATGTTATCCTCCTCAAGCTTGTCAAAAATAAAGAGGTACTTGCCAGAAATGGTGGGGGAAAAGAGAGAAAAATGACTTGTTTGTGGTATTTTGATTTTTCGAAAATCTAGTTAACCACTCTTGAACACGACACTTTCAATCACCTGGGTTGGGAAATCCTTTGCCTAATAGTTAATTGAAGCACATTTGGAAGTCTTCATCTAGTTTCTGAGTATTAGCTTTGGGTCAACTGCTACCAAGCCATCTGCAGTGTCGTTATGTGTTCAAGAGGATAGTTCAAATAAACCATTCATCTGTAAAATATATGTCATCCATTTTTGACCATCCCTGAGTCAGTCCTTGCCGATATATTTTCAAAACTTGATCTATGATTTCATGTTGTGGGCTTGCCTATGACAGATCACTTTCTATCGACGACAACTCATTATCTAGGAAGTTGATCCAGAAATCGTCAGTACCTTGAAATCTGCATGCCTCAATGGAAGGTTTCTCGCTTTCGACGACAGGTTGCATCATCAATTCCTTGATTGAATGATTCCCACATTTGTTCGACTTCAGCTCATTCATTCACATTTCATGGATTGTACCGGGTACTTTGAGAGCCAATAACATCATCAAAAATACCCCACACTTGTCAACAGCCTTTACAACATTGACCCAAATCTAAGTGGTTTCTACCATGTTCGACTTTGTTACATATTTATTCACATGGATAGAATGATATAAGTTCGAGATACTTGGAAATCATGACCGGATCTGTCACCATCCATGCTGTTTATGAATTTTAACATTGCCTATACAGATATACCTTTAATATGGTCGTATCCAGCATATTTATATTGGTTCATACATGTCTACACTGTGATGTACTCAAAATCATTCCTTACTTAATGAATTAGTTCTAGTTAATTGATTCCATATGAATGCCATCAACGATGATATATATATATTTTTCAGTGAATGTTTTTACAGGTTCCGACTGGGGTGACCACAGGATGATCCTTGAAATGATAAAGTACTGCACTCTTCATATATGACAGACTTCAGCATCATCTATTCCAAACTTTGCACTTTAGGGGGCAATCTGTTACACTGAAAATTGTCATCCTGACATTCTGCTATGTGTATGAGCTCATTATTACTCATACTTCTCCCTGTGTTCAATACACGCTCCCCGTTGTTTCCTCGAAAACCGCAGAAAGTGTTCCCAAAAGTCTCCCAAACTTTGGTATCGTACTTTCTCGTTTATACTTCGCGTCCACCCAATGTTAAGCCATCTCATGACCGAACGAAACTCTTCTTTTCGTTAAAAGGTACCGTAAGATCAAAAGGCGGCACAATTTAAAACTCAATAACAGTGAATTTCAGAAGCTTCCGCAAAATATCTTTGCGTGATGGAACCGCTCTTATGAGGTGCATGTATCCCTTACCTTATGGAGCTAACCCCTTGATGTGAGGAGCTTATCCCTTTGAAGGAGGATTCTATCCCTTCATAGTTGGAACAGAAAACCTCCTCTATTCTACTATAAAAAGAGGCATTGGGTAGCCTCAAGGGGAAGCTTTAGAATATTTGAAGTTAAGTGTTGTTGAGATTCAGACTCAGTTAATTAAGAATTTTGTGAGGAAAGATTACATACCTCTATTTTGTCTTGATTGGAGGAGTGCAGAACTTGTCAAAGTAAAGGAGATTCTTGCTTTGGACCCCGGAAAGTCCTGTGCAACATTAAGGCTCAGGTTGTAAGGATTTTCTTCTTTTGAAATTAATACAAATATACTCATTTTTCTCAATAAGCTTTCAATCAATGGTTTATTTCATAGATTCCTTGATCACTATGATAAGCATGGTTTATGATGATTTCTATACAGGTGCTATGTAATATTTTGTTTGTTTGTGACTGCAGATTTACGAGGAAAACTCCTTCAAGTGCGCGAAGGACAATAACGACTTCAAACAAGCACTGGACAAATGGTAAGTCCTTAACACCTCTATAGAGCTTTTCATAGATCGTATATGCTTAGAGAAAGATTAGTTTATTTGGCTGTTTGTTGCTAGATACTTTTAGTACTAGGGAGATTGGTCTTATCCGCCAGACGAATTAATCCTCCAACAATAACATGTACTTCAAATCTTGGAAACCTTGCAATGGAAGTCATGGATGATTTGTTCTTTTTCTTTGTCTTAGGGCATGTAACAACTAAAATTATAGGGGATGATAGACCCTATTCATTGGTTCTAGGGATGATGTCCAGAGCCCAAATTGACCTATAACAATTGCTCCCTAAAGCATGAAGTGAGAATAATAATAACAATATTTTTTGAATGAGATGCTTTACCCTGTGATGGGTTGGAGTTGAAATGGAGTGGTGACCTGCATCAATCTTACAATACATTATGTCATGATCATCATGATATATCCTCTTGATCATGAATTTATGAGGGAAGGCATTTCCACACTGAACAAATAAAATATCTAATAACATGTACATAGTGAAAAAAGTCTTCTATATTGGATTGTTTCCCAATACAGACATGCCTATAGATATATGCCCATGTTCAGATGAAGATCTGTATGTAAGGTCACCGTACAGATGATGTGTACAACAATCCTGAAATCACAACCCAGATGGATGAAACTAGATCTGGGGTCTTCTTATCTCATTCACTCGATCGTTTGGGTACAAGTCTAGCCATGCGAATATATGATTTGTAGTCGAACATGGTAAGACATCGTTTGATTACCATCCAATGATGTGAGTTGTTTAAAAAACACAAGAGAACCACCATTAATGTCAATGGCCATCAAGGTATTGCAGTACATTTTGTAAGGCGTGAATAGATGATTTGATGTTGAACGCCAAACAAAATATTTCAGTAAAAAGTTCAGAAGCGAGGATCTTGTCAATGCTATAACAAGCCTCATGGTACTGGAAGATGATCTTTCTAAGTAAAATTCCTGGATGATGATTTGACGCCGACAGGAAATCACTTTATTGCGAAACGAGAGTTACCAATTTCAGAGACAAATTATGACTTGATATAGCAATGTTTAGGGATGACTGTCATGAGAATGAAGGTTTATGAGTATTATAGAAGGATGAGTATTCATTGCATGACTTCTCTTGAACATATCAACGACACTGAGATGAGTTGATAGCATTGAACCAAAACCAAAGTGAACGTATAATGAACCATATGTATGAATGAACTATTAAGAAGATTACCCAACCAAAACAGTCACAGTGATGGAGTGAAGTGTCATGTTCAAGAGTGACCTGCTACTGTAAAAAATTCTGTTCACTTTCCCAAATTTTCCCCAGTCATTTGTCGACCAATACCTCTTTATTTTTTAACAAGCTTGAGGAGGATAACATATGATTGATCTATAATTAAACATTTTAGGCGAATAATGTATCACTATTTAATAATTTAATGAGTCTAGCGATGAATGAAACTTGATTCTTGCCATGATCGACAAGCCCGTCGCTATTTTATGTTTTAACGAGCCTAACGACAGAGACAACCTGGTCCTTTTTCATATTTAGAGAGTTTTAAAAAGAGGACGAAGGAAAACTCCACAAGTAATTTTTTGTAAAGTTGTCACTCAGATCCGAAAAAGTGTAAAATAATATATGAGAGAACCTCCTAGCCATGTTCAACTAAGGCATTTCTTTTTTGTAAATAATCTATCTCAGTCTAGAAAAGGGTTATAATTATACTGAGTAGATATCAATTCATTTACTTTTACGAGCTTGAAAAGACAAGTGCTCGAAAATATTTTCACATTATCGGAGTCTGAAAAGAGCTAAAAGAAGACTCCAAGGGTTCCTTTTTCACTGTTATCAAAGATCAAAAAAGAGATAAAAGTGTGCTTCAAGTGCTTTTTCATTTTTAAAAAAGCTTGAAAAATAAGGATAAAAGTATGCTTTGTGGTCAAATCATTCTTGAAATAAATCTGCACGACTAATCTCTTCATCAGTTGTAAAACCTGTTCAGAACAACATCAAATGGATTAAAAATACCTGTTTCATGATAAAAATAGAATAAAACCATAGTCACAACAATAAATATGATTTGCAAATAATCAAATGACCAATAAAAAGAGTTTTACTGTTCATTTTCACCATTTGAAAGTTACTGTTTACATTTTGGAGCTATGAACCTGTTTCCCCCCCCCGAACTTTAGCCATTGATTACGACCAATTCTGTGGATGGTTTTCATCGCCGTTTGATCTAGGTTGGTGCCATGAACCATATCTTTCTTTCAGTAGTCAATTCATTTCCTTTCATTGCAAATTTTAGGGATTTGGGCCCCTTAGGGTAAATTTTTTTTACAAAGAGGGAAATGCACCCTTGAGCATCGAAAACTACATTTTTGGGCACCTAAATTGAAGCCTAGGTGCATATGCAATGCATTGTCCCTTGTTCGAGACTGCGTTTGGCAATTCACATTTTTTATTCTTGCAATGTACCCAAAATTTGCCTAATTTTTTGTATGAAAAGGACTCTAATTAGTCTTATGGTTATGTTTCAGGATTTCATCAGACTAGAATGACGATTAATTGGAGAGAAAGAGAGCATAAAGAACAAAATATGTTTCCCTAAATGATCCGGGTACAATAAGAGCCCTAAGAGAATGTGGGTTGTTAAAGTACTTTCACTTGTCAGGGATGAGGCAACAAATATAACTCTTGGAGTTCCTAGTTCTAGCATGGATCCAGCTATTGAGGAATTTCACATTAGGAACAAAGTGGTTCTTATTACAGTGGAGGATGTATACTTTCTTACAGGCTTGTCAAGGAGAGGCTTGCCTATTTCCCTCGCAGGGTCTGCTCTCGGAGGAGAGACTGTAAGAGATTATGTTTTGCAATATTGCTACCCAGGGGAAAAGCCAAGCAAGGACGGGAAAATAAAAATCCATGACGTTAGAGATTTTCCTTTGAGAACCATTCTTTTCACGATCGAAAAACTTTCCAACACCGTTACACTACATGTAGCGAATAGTTCATATATGCAGTATGCGCTAGAGTGCATGGAGACAACAATCTTCATCTGGTCTAAAGCTATAATTTCTCAGATAAAAGAACAACTGAACAAGGAAAAGGGAGGAAGGAAGAAAAAATTCAGTTATGGTTTGATCCTCATTTCATTTTCCTTAGAGCGGATTCCACTGATGCAGCCTCAGCATGTGACACTGGGTGTGCCTAACCTTAGAGATTCGAGGATGCAGAGATGGGTAGAAATAATGGCTAGGCATGTAGGCCAATCATCCATTGGGTTCTCGATTGCGTTCTTTGCCTGCTTCAAGCGACAGGTTGTCGCCATCGATGAGTATGCATATGCAGGTGTTGATTTCCGAGGAGATCCAGACTTAGCTCTGCCAGAAGGCGCTCAGTGGGGTGCAATAAGTAAGAATGTTTTAACCATGTTTTTGATTTTTCTAAGGTTTATACAATGTTTTTGTATTTTGATGTTTTCCCAAGTCTAAACTAAAGTTTTAATGTAATGCAAATGTTGGTTGAGTTCAAACGGTGGAGGAGCTAGAGCAAGGAGCGGATGAGCCAAAAGAGAGGGTTGTTTGGAGAGAAGTCCTTCAGGATTTAGACATGGCTGAGATTTTGTCTGAGCTTCGGTAGCACGTAGAGGGATTGAACTTCAGGATTCTGAATTTCTAGATCGAAGAGTTACCCATGCGACTACAACACGACACTATATGCATTCCTAACCACTGGATGCGGTTACTGCGTAGGATAGCTAGATCTATAGCATGTTACCATGAGCATCACTAGTTTACTTTTGACATGTTGCATACATTTTGAGGTCAGATGACAAATGTGGCTTGGGCACAAATTTTTGTAAAAACCTATAACTATCTCTCTATTTTATTTCAGTGTTTTCCTATGTTTATTGCGTAATCCTATTCAGTTATGTGAATGTATCTTTACATGTGTTGCAAATTTCTGTCTAAAACATGATTAGCTAAAGAATCAGTTAATGTGTTCAAGTTTATGGAAATGTGTTGATATTGAATAATATCAAAATGTCTTTCCAAAAGTTGAACTCTTAGGAACAAACGATGCAGTCTTGGATTTCTAACAGTATAAACACTAGTAATTTGTAATACCACAAGTTGTGAGTCTAACCTTATAATGATGCAGTTAATACCAAATGAAATGGCATCAAATAGAAGTTCGATCAATGCACTATAATCAACAATATTTTTTGTTGATCTACTGATACAAATCCCTTGAAAACTCACTAACTCGCCATTCAGAGCTAAAATGGCCCATGCTGTAGAGGATAAATTCTACGTACTGTGACTAGCACCATCAGTATATCCAACAAATGGTTCCAAAGATTCAAACATCTGCGATGAAATGTAAAGTGGATTACTAACATCAAGAAAACTCTAAAAAAAAAAAAAACTAAGATAGTGAATGCAAATAAACAACATATATATACAATATAATACAAAAAATTACTACACTCATGATTAAGCATAGTAACGTTTAAGATACAACCCATTTTGGGGCTGCACCAACGAAATTCCATTGTAATCAACCAACTCGTAGGCACCCTTATTAAGAAATCTTTTGAAAATATAGGGGCTATGCCATAATGGCTCAAATTTCCCTGTACCTATTACATCAACTTCTTGATCATAAAGAAGGACTAAGTCGCCCTCTGAGAAAATGCGAGGCTGGACATTTTTATCGTATTGTGCCTTTATACGTTTCTTATGCACTTCGTTGGCCAATTGGGCTTCACGACGCATTTCATCAAGATGGATGAGGTTAAAAAGACATGCTTCTTCTTCTGAGGTGTCAGGTAGCAAGTCGATTGAGAGTTTTAACAACGATATTTCACATTGGATTGGTAAGATAGCTTCCAAACCATACGCCAATTGAAAGGGAGTAAATCCAGTTGTGTTTCTCACCGAGGTCCGGTACGCCCACAAGGCCAAGTATAGGATCAAATGCCAGTTTCTTTTTCAAACTCCTATCATTCGTTGAAGCATACGTTTAAGAATCTTGTTGATAGCTTCAACTTGTCCATTTTATTGTGGATAATAAGGAGTAGAATTATCATGTGACAATCCTAACTGGGCAGTCAATTCAATCATCATATGGTTGTGAAAATGCTTCCCGTGATCTGTGACTATAGCCTGTGGGACCCCAAACCGTTCAATAACATGATTAAAGAAAAAAAATGCAGCTGTTTGTCTTGTGTTGTTGAATGTAGGCATTGCTTCGACCCATTTGGTAAAGTAGTCTACTGCGATAATAATATAACGATGCCCCCCGGACGAACGAGGGTTACAGGTCATGAAGTCAATACCCCATTTCGAAAATGGTCCCATAGAGACAACATGATGCATTGGTGCTGGCGGTTTGTGGATTTTACGATCAAATATTTCGCACGCATGACAACTTCTGACCACGAGGATGCAGTCGCAAAATATGGTAGGCCAAAAGTAACCAACGAGAAGTATCTTCTACACAGTAGCATATCTAGACAAGTGTCCACCACAAGCCCCAACATGAAAATCATTTAAAACCTTTTCGACCTCCTCATGAGTGAGGCACCTTCTTAAAATTGTATCGACACCACAGCGATAAAGCGTATCACCGACGATCAGATAATATTTGTCTTAGTATCGAATACTTTGCTGGTTAAAGCGAGAGGTATTAGGTCGAAAATTCTGGGTTTGGAGATAAATGATAAAATCCCCATACCAAGGATCAGATGATTTGATTAGAAACATAGACTTGTCTGGAATAGATGGTTTTGACGTAGTAGCAGTACTATTAGAGGGAAGGTCACAGAGAATCTCAGCAAAAACTAAAGACTTCTTTGACTTGGATTGGACGAATTCCAAATCAAATTCCTACAAAATGACAATACATTTTGAATACTTTCCCCCCACCAATTGACGTGATAATATATAAGTCATGGGGTTGCAATCCGAAAAGACAATGGTCTTCTAGAACATGATATAGTGGCGAAATATTGGATAGCTTAAACAACTGCCAAGGCAAGCTTTTCTACATATGAATACTTCACTTCTGTATGATTGAGATTACGACTCAAATAATAGATCAGATGTTCTATCCCATTTTCTACTTGGACCAATACCATATAAATGGTCATATCAACCGCAACGATATATAAGAAATAATCACTCTGATAATTGGGGGGGTACATTAATGACGCTCGGGCAAGAGTATCCTTGACAACATCAAAATAAGCTTGTGCAACTTGGTTCCAATGGAAGGGAACCCCCTTCTTCAAGAGTCAAGTAAATCCTTTAGCCATTTCGACGTATTTGGGTATGAACCTCCTTAGGAAGTTAGCCTTTCCTTGAAGCTTCTGTATCTAAATTAAATTTGATGGCATAGGAAAATAAAGAATGGCCTGAACCTTCAATGGGTCAATTTGAATTCCTTATTTTGAGACGACGAATCCAAGAAAATGACCAGAACCAACACAAAAACACATTTATGTGGATTTATTCATATTTTGTAGTGTTGGAAATGTATGAAGATGGCTCTCAAATGCGTCGGACGATCAGTCCGATTTCATGAATGCGTGGGTAAATTGTCTAGATAGGGTTGAACAATGTGCTTGATGTAATTGAAAGCATAATCCATTGCTCTCTGAAAATTTTCCCTAGCGTTCCTTAAACCAAACGGTAGTTTCCTATAAGTGAATGTGCCCCAAGGACAGATGAATGTTATCTTATATTGATCCTCTGGACAGATATTGATTTGATTATAGCCGGAAAATCCATCCATGAACGAAAATATTTCACATTCAGCACAATCGTCAATAATCTAGTCGATAAAGGGAGTAGGATAGCTGTCTTTTGGACAAGCAAGATTGATATCTCGATAATTGACACACACTCTGATGGTTCCTTGATTTTTCATGACAGGAACAATGTTGGAAACCCACTCAGTTAGTGGAATAGGGTAAATGAAACTAGCATGAAAAATTTTCTCAACTTCTTCTTTAATGGCAGAGGCCTTCTTTGGATGAACAGGACGAAGGCGTTGACGCACCAACTTGACATCAAGATACATATTAATAGTGTGTTCAATGATACTAGTATCTATGCCTGGCATTTCCTCGCAAGACCAAGAAAATACATCATGGAATTCACAAAAGAGAGAGCGATATGTTTCGAGTTCTGATGGAGAACAAGATATGCCGACATGAATATTTTCTACAATGCCAGGCTTGGTTGAAATATCGATAGAAATGGTTTCTTCAATATTTGACAAATTTCTCTCAGAATCGATTGCATTAATAGGTAAAGAATTCGAAAAGATATTTTTTGATCGATGGGTGATATAGTTCACTAAGATTATTTTCTTCATAATCAGGAAGATGGGAACGATGATGATAATCCTCCCATGGTTCTCCTTCTGACATCATGGTTTCCAAAATATTCTCATCTATCAAGAAATTTGAGGAAAAAGGATCAGATGGAGTACCAAAATCTAAGGAACGATCAACCTAAGAAACTGGCGACGATGATTTCAAATTCGCCACCCAAGCCAGATAGATTGATTTCTATGCCAGCTCAATAGGGCTGGGCATCAGAAACTCATCTAACGTAATAATTTCAGAATCACCCATACTCTTCCTTAAGCTAGATGGAGTGGAAGAGATCATGTAGAAGGTCTCTATATTTGCAATTTCTGTCGACGTCATAGGCGGCGATAATGAAAAGGTTCCCATGATATTGGAATCCTTTAAGAGTCCTACGCCAATGTTTCTAAGTGTGAGTTGGGGTGCGTGAAATAATAGAACACTTCCATTTACTTGTGAAGCGGAGGAAAAGAAGGATAGTTGATTGATGACTGTGATGGCACCTTTATATGGAACGACGATCATTCTAAAATATGTAGAAAAAATTACAGCCATAGCATATACCCATGGCCTTCCAAGTAGAATATTGTAGTCAAGGGGTCCGTCAACAACCTCGACATCAACATTCATTATTTCCCCCCCTAGTTCTACATGTATGTTATTGATAATGCCACAAGGATTATATGTATGTTTGTCGAAAGCCTTCAACATCGTTGATGATTGAGATAAGCATGGCGAGCCAAGTGACTTCTAACAGTTTAGAGACATAATGAACATAGATGCTCCCTCATCAATAATAGTATGATGAACAAGGTGATTGAGAACATTTAATTGTATGGATAATTCCAATTCTGCTGGTAATTGTGGCACACAGCCCGTATGATTAAAGACTACAAGATTAGAATTAGTCGAATCAATTCCACCAATAGCCGACAATAAAGCCTGTTTTTTGGAGGGAGAATTTTGTAATACCTCAAGAGCTGACATAACTGAAGGGGATTGAGAAAAATCTTCAATGATATTATAATTTTAAGCAACTCTTGCTCGAGGATTATATGTTGATTTATGAACGAATCCCTTCGGTGGCTTGATTGTGAATTCAAGAATAGCAGGTGGCGGTACAAATTATGTGGACGGATTCGTGGTCGAGGTAGTAGGTTGATTATAGGCCTGACTACCGTAATCTTTATTACACGTTGACACCAAAAGATCTGTTGAAGGTTTTGTGAGAGATAGCATAATCACTTGGGAACTAGAAGCTCGATCCGTAGCAACCAAATTTTTGTTCGGATTCAGAAATGGATCTGTTAACACAGCTGATGCATGTGAAGTCTTAACAATTTTTTAGACTTCAGCGCGATGAGGAAAATCCCAAAAAAAGTGTTCCTCATTACAGATTATGCATGGATAACAAGGTTTCCTATTTCCAAACGATTGATCAGATGATCTTTCCTGCGGGTTAGAAGTTTGCTTTTTCTTAGATTTCCCTTTTTTCTTACTTCCGGGTTGCCTGTCACTTTTGCCTTTTTCAAAGGACATGACATTGATTTCGGAAGAAGGTGAAGGATCAGATGCAGTAGTATGATGTGTGCTTGCAATACCAATCAAATCGTCTCCGTCATGAGAGTCCTTTGATGGAGGAGGAACAGTAAAACTAGATAATGGTGTGTTACGAATTTTTTCGTAGAGCATGCCAGACTGAGTATAAATCAAGTTTAAATATTGGGCATGAGAAATGGCCTGATCTTCAGTGACGACACCACCCTTAGCCACATTCTCAGTTATAGATGATAACAGGGAATTAATGAACCACTTAGCAAGAAGCTGATCAGGAACAAATGTCTTAACCATTCTACGATGACAACATCACTCATGAATATGATTAGAAATGTGAGTAGCATTAGTCTGTTTAAAATTAGTCAAGAGTTCCATTCCATTTTCATATCATATGGGTAACTGGAAGTGAGTCAAAATTATAGTAACTAGGGTAGTGAAATTATCAAAATAAGCTCTAGGTAACTCAATGTACCATTTTGCAGCGGGACCAATGAGCGTACACTGGAAAAGACGTAGTCGAACAGAGTCATCATTTAGGGAGTTTGATGAACACCACAAATGATAATTCATAACATGAGTCGACGGGTCTACCCTAGGGTTTCAATTGAACTTTGGAATATCCGAGGGTAATTTATGGGGTATCACCAACCACCAAGGAGCATAGTTGATTGGATCATTGGTGAGCCGATTTAAATTTGGTAACTCTAAAGTTGCAACAAAGGGAAACTGTCGATTAAGGTCAGGTTGAGCATAGCCAGGGTATGATGGAATTGCTTGGGAAACAGGACTTTGAGCACCAACATAAGAAATCTACTGCCGATAACCAAGATAGGGTTTGTTTTGGAAAGAAAATGCTTGAGGATTCTGTTGACCAAAAAGCTGGGTACGATACTTGTTGAAATGAAGGTTGAGGCATTTGCACCTGGGGCTGCCAAGGGGTTTGTCCACCAATGTTATAACCCAAAATTAGGATAACTTGGATTCGGTTGAGGATATGTATAACATGGTTGTGGCTGCGACATCCCAAAATATGGTAATCTAGCTTGTGAATAAATGATTCCGGGTATAGGTTGTTGTAAATTAGCTGAAGGAGTTGGAGTCTAAGGGCCCAATAATTGAGGGTACTAAGTTGAAGGACCCCCATGAAATGGTTTTTGGACAATAGTTTGATTCTGTAATAGGGGTAAATATGTATTAACAAGTGGAATTAATATGGGTGCAACAGGTTGAACCGGTTGATACGTGTATACAACTGTTTGTGGTTGGATAGGCAAAGTGCACTGCCATTGACAAACATTTCTTTCGACATTAGGCTGACCAAAAAATGACAGAGTACTATCAAAGTGGGTGACCAAAGGTTGCCGCCCAGCATGAGGAGGATAATAAGATGGAGAATATTTTTCTCCAAATGCAGGGAGTCTAGTTGATATGGTACTGGATGGAATAGATCGAGAAGGTCCAACTTTATATTTCCCTGATGATGTATATAAAGAATCAAGGTGTTCAGTACTCAATATAGGTTTACTAGTTATAATACCAGATGATGACATTGGTGAAGTCCATGGGTTTGAAGATGCACCAGAGAAAATTCCAGATAAGGATTTATAACTTGATGGGACCAAAGGGCCACCATGAAAATATGACTTTAGTGAAGTTGTGAACATCGACGGGGTAGCGAGAATAGGTGTTGATGCAATTGGAACAGATGGTCCAACTGAAGATGTTTGTTCAGGCATGGTTACCTGACCAAATGTATACCCTTTTGAATTGACGAGAATTTGAATAGGAACAGGATCAAAAAAAGCAGAGGATGGTGATTGAGGAAAAGACTCGTATAGGTAAAGATCCTCCCCAAAATGGGTTGGAGTTAAAGGTGTTTCATCTTGTGGGATTTATTCAATCGAAATTAAACTAGGTGGAAGGATTTTTCCGTAAGGCCCAAAGTATATTTCAAGAGGTTGACTGTGCGATATGGGAGACTCAATGGCTACAATAGTTTGTGGGGTGGCCGATACAGGAACAACTTCTGGTCGTTCGAATTCAGGATGCAGATGTTCCGGAAAAAAAGAGACGGGATTTGGTTCAAATTCCAGTTGACAACGTTAGGTTTAGGAGGTATGGTCTCACTGATTGGATGGATCGTGACCACGGGTAGCTGTGAGGGCTCCGTCTCGACAACAGTAGACAAACCAGGATTTGTAGAAACAACTTGTGCCGAATTTGATATATGGGAAGATGATGCTTCAGTAGAGGTACTGATGGTATTGGTTTCGGAAGAACGATGTCACCTTCACCTACCAGAAGTGACTTCCAGTGGTAAAGGTGGTTTCAATGAAAGTCTATGTAAATGATGGGGAAAGGGATTTTCTTCTTCCATGATGACTGATTTATTTTATGACAAAAAATAAATAAACAAAATAAAAGGGTAATGCTAGGCAAAAGGTTTACCAAGAAACTGTGAACTGCAGAATACCTCCTGGCGAACCAAGAAGTACGGGCAAGAAATCTCCTCGAATGATGTGTTCAGTTTATCAAAATTTACAAGGCGGTCGACTCGATTTAGTATGGATGGATAGAAAACTAAAGTTTTCCTCCCAAATATACCTGAAGGTGTGTGGAGGCCCAAGTCTGTATTAGTGCTGTTTGATGCGAAACTGCACAATGAGAGCACCCCTTTATACTTTGCGTACTATAACACCGCCCAATATACCCGAAGGTATGTGGACGTGCTACGATATACTTACGTACGTAGAGTGAGGTATCACACTTGGAATGTATCACAGATAATTAACGATAGCTGCTATGTTTTATGACGCTAGAACATGTCTCTAGCCTAGACCTTCTAAATGTTATCGTTATGGTTCCAATGATTTGTTAGGTAAATTGATGTAAATTTTAAGTTGATCTTGTTTATCAATTTGCCTTTCAAGGTTCACCGTGATGATGTGATGGAAATTCATAAAATTCAAACTAAAATGATAAGCAAACTTTTCACTTTTAGCTTTTTCAATGAAAATATTAGCTACTAAAGGGAAAGAGAAATCAATTTTGAGAGCAAACAACAAAGAGCACAAACTAATATGCAACTTTCATAATTTTTTCCTATGCAAAACACACAATCCACTATATGCAAATGCAGGTTTTTCTTTTTATTCACCTTAATGTCAATGCAAAAAGGAAACTATATGCATTAAATAAAAAAAAAACAAATGTTTTCTTCTTTGAGAAATGATGAATTGAACAACAATTTCTCTTTTAGGAAAAATGAAGAATGGAACTACAATTTTTCCTACAAGAAACGAAGAATTTAACGACAATTTCCTTTACGAAAAAAAATGGATCTAATGCAGTAATAAAAATATGTTGAATTTGATTTATCGATGATAAAGAAAAACACTTAAAGAGACATTGAACAAACTTACTTTTCAAAGGAGGAATATTCAGGTACGTTCATTGGTCTCTATGAGGTATCAGACAGTTGAAAACACAACAAACAAACTGTTGAAAGTAATGGCAATGACAAATTCAAATGGAATTTGGTTGGCTTAGGGGGCAACACAGTCTCTAAGGGGAGACAGTGCGTTGCAAATCACCCCTGAGTGGGAGACAATGCTATGCAAAGAATTGTTTCTTAACCAACAATGTGTTGGGTGCAGCAGAGAACAAAAAAACTCAAGCTACTGACACACTTCTAATGCAATTATTAGTTTCAAAAGCCTAATAATTGAGAGTAGATGCTACTGGGTGGATAAGTAGAGGCAAAATACACCAAGGATGAAGGTAAACTCCCTAGTGGAGTCACCAATTTGTTATGCGGAATTATGGATTATGGATAAAACACATTCCCTAAATGTGGTGCTATGCATTTAGAAAAACAGTTAAAATACTTTGCAGATACTTTTCCTAATAGTAAATAGACACATAGAAATATGGAGAAACTTCCTTGGAGTCCAAGCACTTCCTATTCTCCTTCTGTCGCTCTTGCTGTAGCTTCCAATCCAAGCTTGATCACCAGACTAGTTCCTCCAAGTATAGACAGTAAACAACAAAGAGATTGCAATATATAGATGGAAATTCACTTTAATTAGTTAAATTAATGAAACATGAAACATATACATAAGATAAGAATCCACAATATGAAAGATAGAAGCTTATACAGATACATATGTGGTAAAGTAAGAAACAATCATTATTAACGGATAGAAGGGGAGGTTACAACCAACGATTGATTTTATGTCACCAAATCCAGCATCATCCCAGCCTCATCACAATGAACATCTCTCCAACAACATATCACTCAAATCAAACACTCAATTGAGATTCCAACATCATTTTCTACCAAATTTATTCCTTTTCAAGCACTAGGATTTGTGCTCAATTTATAGATGAGCTAAAGGTAGTTTCACAATCAATGACTTTCTAATAATAGGAAAGACATGTTCCCAAGATCAGGGGTGTTGAATGGACACATGGATTCGATGTTTGACACATATTCACTCTTCTAGAAGGCACTGGCCATGTGGAGATTCGAGAAAAATGAGAATTTCACTCCCAATTGACCAACACACCCTTGAGTGTCGGGAAGTGCTTTGCAGAGCACCCTTGAATGGAGGTAGCTGCATATGAAAAGCAGTTATTCCCTTGAGAGACTACGTTGGTGAGCTCATAGGTGATATAAGATGTACTTAAAATCTTGGAAACCTTGAAATGGAAGTCATTGATGATTTTTTCTTGTTCTTTATCTTAGGGCATGTAGCAACTGAAATGATAGGGGATGATAGAACCTATTCATTGGTTCTGGGGATGATGTCTAGTTTAACCAGGTCATTGGAAATGATGCCAAAACTGACCTATAACACTTTTAATAGAACATAGGTCATCCAGAAATCTTAGAATAATAAGGACACCTTCATATAGCTTCTGCCAAACACAATAGTCATTAGGTTCATTGTTATTATTAAATAATAATTATTACAATTGGATCAGAATTCAGTCTTCTTTTTTTGAAAAGATAACATAACGGTTTAAAATATGTGTGGAAGGATGGTGTGTGGAACAAGGAACATAAACATATGCACCCACATACATCCACATTTCTAGGTCTCTTCGCACAGTGAAATATATATACAAGAGCTCATAGAGTTTTGGAATGTTAAATATAAGTTTATGCTCTTATGCTCTTAAGTGAAAATATTGTTTTCCATACTAAGTACTTTGCACTCTATATTTTTTGTCTGAACACCTACGAAAATTATCTTTGGATGTAGAGAGTAAGTGTCGAAAGATCAAAGCCATATACAATATCAAATCTCATTTATCAATTTTAATGTTGTGTATTGTAATGATTTTTAGAGAAATTTATATTTGTTTTTATGACATTGTATCTCGTAATCATCACAATAATAGCAGGAAATGTACAAACCGTTGAAATAATTCTCCACATTTACGATACTAAAACTTGGTATTTTCACTTAGCATGCAAAAATTAATCAATGTTAGGTACTATTATTAATATCTATTCAGTAAATACATAGAAAATGATGTTATCATAACTAGTTGCAAATATATCGATAAGGCCATATATATTAACATTATAAAATACCCTTTTCAATATTTATTTGGTGAATTTAAGTATATATTTATTTTAAAATATTGGTATTTATCATTCGATTGATTCATCCTGGATTACAGAAAAAGCTATGAGTTTTGGCTAGAAGTGCTATTGATGTTGGTGTTGGCATGCTCCTTGATATTATTGTTGTTGTTGGTATTGTTGGTGTACTAATGAGTATCTTGTATCTATATGTCATTAGTTTGAGAATTTAGTCATAGACAGAGAACATGTGTAGAAAGTATAGTTAACGAATTAGAAATTAGGCTTAGAATATTTGTTGTCTGAACAGTTTGAGACTCATTTCTATTATGCAGTGTTCAAATGAGGATGCAATATGGATATGGATGGTCATTTTTTTTAGAGTTTTCAGTTGCGAAATACTATTTGGTGTTATCTTCCTGAAAAAATTTGTGCGGAAGTGGTTGTGCGTATACAAAACTAGTTGTTATTTTATTATTTGTAGATTGTGCAAAGTGAGAAGGTTAGTACAATGAAAGCTCAATATATTTTTACGCATTATGAATTTTTTGTGCAATTTTGCACGTATTAATTTGAGTTATGTTGTTTTTATTTATTTATTTATTATTATTATTATTTATGAGTGCATTTCGCAATTAAAAAAATAGCTAGGTGAAGAAATTTGTGATGGTTTTTAAGCTTATGTGGTTATTAATTGAAGAAGAATGACTCAGATTATTCAAAAATTTCTGTACCGAAGATGGATCCCTGTTGGGATTCAAAACGTCGACAATTTTCAGGTAACATTGTGGATAATTCGAGTCATTCTTCTTCGAATAAAGTTGTGCATAAATGGTTGTGCAAAACTGGTTGTTCAAAGAAAGCATGTGTATGAAAAGAAAAAATACCTGTGCATAAACATCAATAGCTTTGCATACACCACAATTTCAAACTTCGATAAACATGCCTCAATTGTAATGTTAATTATAGCTACAATGTTCAGTTTTAGAATTGCTAATGCCTAAACCATTTGGAATATAAGTCTTTTGCAATTTGATTTCATTGTAACCTTTACAAAATGTAATGAATATTATTTATTTGTTTTCTTAAATGATTTACTACAGATCTTCAACATGGACATGTTATCGATGCATGATTTTTTTAAATTATTGAGAATAATAGTTGCAGCTCTTAGTCTCATTGTATTTATATTGGAGGGCATAAAAAAATTGCAAATAATAAAATATCATAAGTTGTAATTCTACAATTAGAAGTGTCTCTCTACTTTGTGGAAAGAAACTATATAAAATGTAATTTTTATTATTTATTTGAAGAACTAAGTTCAGTTAATATTGAATAATATGAGTACAATGGCGAAATGTGCATTTATCTAATACATAATTGGAAAATACTAAAACAATTTTACGTAGTGAATGTCCTGGGGTGAATTCTTGAGGATGGGTTACACTTTTGGGCCAAATGTGGTGATGAAATTTCAAAATTTTACTCTTTTATTGAATTGAAACCATAAAAATTCATATAAGCATTGCGAATTTTGATTCAGAGTAAAAAGCCAATTTGTGAAGAATTACGTTGTTTTCCTAATGATATTTTTTGCAAAAAAATAAATTAGTGTCATATAATATGTCAATTTTCCATCAAATTAAATGTTTGTCCTTGTAATTTTTCACACATCTTAAGAGGTATGTGTGTGTTCATGTAGCATAACTTAGTCTAAAATGTGTAATTTAAAAAATTACATTTATGAGCATGATCTACACATATATAACCGAGTTTTTCATATTAAAATTTTATTTTATTATAAAAAAATGTATTTTTTATTATTTTTCGAAGTTTGCAAAGCAATATTTCAACTAATTTCAATTACATTTTGTAGACACGTGTTCGCGTAAGGTTTTTTTCAACTATTTAAATAATTTGAAAAACCAAGAGTACCCTTTTGAAGATGAATCATAAATGAAGATAGTGGTATTTTTTGAAATTTTTTCATTGTATATATTTTATGTTATTTATTTTTTATTCAACCTCTTTAAAACTATACAAATTTTTTTTAAGCATTATGTTTAAAAGAAATTAGATGAAAAATATCATATGAATTCGAAAATGTAAAACTCATATGCCATTAGATATAGGATTCCTTCATGAATCCAACATGATCAACTCTACCACCTAAGGACAATTGTTTCCATAAGTCCGCTTGGATACAAAATGGTGTTGTAGAAAATTTTGCAGAGGGGGTGCTGAAATTATGGATTTTAGGACCTTAGAAGGTCGATCAAGTGCTTAAAACACTTGATAGAGTGCTTAACTTTTAAATTCAAATAAATTGATCAATATATTTTTTTAGTGTTTGAGGAGCTTGATCGAGCCCTCTTTTTTTCACCTAAATGTGCCCTCTCTTGCCAAAAAGTGTAACCCAAATCCATGTTATCACCCCTTGAGTACATGCTACTTCACCAACTTGTATGTATTGATAGGAGAGATTTGGTTAATCAAAATAGAATATGATCTAGCATGTTAATAAAATAAGCTGCCTAGAGTAGCTAAATGTCATTTCATATCATTAAAATCGATAGTATTTGAATGTCATTTCATATTTGATCTGCTCAATTATGACAATTTTAAGGTGGTTGCAAGTTCTTTACAAAAAGGACGACGTGACAGGAGGGGAGGGGAGTGGGGCCAGAGAGTTGAAAGAAAATATTTCATCATACATAATAAAGAATGGTTTAAGACATTAGATGTCAATTTCTGTTGTTTTTTAAAACAATTTTTGATTGTTCATTTTCTATATTATATAGATAAGAGAATTGAGCAAGTTACAAAGATTGGTCAAAGCTACGTGACAATATTCAAAGAAATAATGCACTTCATTATGAATATTATAAGAAACTAAAATATGTCATTCATGTAACAACAATTGTATTCGGGTTCAAATTGTAATTACCATAACTATGATTAAAATAAAAATCAAAGTCAAAACATATTTCCGTCTATCTAAATAATTTATTGAATTCTATTTTCATTTCTAGTAATAAAAGAGCAATTATGTTAGAATTGTTCACAAAATTGGTAAACAGTGTTAGAATTTGCACAAAGCAATGGGTTTTAACAATAAGGTATATAATTCGAATAATAATAAGAGTATATGGCTACTCATAATAACTATTCCATCGAAAGCAACACGTTTTCTCATATCACATTTCACTAGCATATTCACGACTGCTATTCCAATTCTTTTGCTTCTTTAACTTTGCACCCCTGCATTGTGGAAAAAGCAATAATTGCTCCATAATTAATTCAATGTGTAAAATAAATGATAATGCGACTATGAAACAAAGTTATGTGGAAAAAAAGAAGAAAAACCATGCGCAAATGTAAGACACCTCAGTAATTTTGGATACATAAAATAAGACTTTTCTTTTTAAAGAGTTTATAAAAAAAATTATACCTAAGCACAAAAGTAGAATTGGAATCCTGTGAACCCTTGTATGAAAAATCAATTTTCAATGAAAAAAAAAAAAAAAAACATTAAGAGATTGTTTGAATTCATAATAACATATATAAAAATCTGAAAATTTCATCACTAGTAAAAGAAAAAAGAACATTCCAAGATTTAAGGGAACTTACACTATGTAAAAGAATATGTCCTTATTGCTTAACTGTGAACTATTTTCATAGCTTGCATCTTCTTTAAGCAATTTCTTTAACTTTGCTTGTATGCAATGTTTTATAGGTGCAACTGTAATTTGCAATTTGACACTTTGACTAAATATCTCTTTGTTAATTTATGTGGCAACTTTGCTTGTATGCAATGTTTTATAGGTGCAACTGTAATTTGCAATTTGACACTTTGACTAAATATCTCTTTGTTAATTTATGTGGCTTCTACTTGCAACTGCGTAACTAAAGTATAGTTCTATTTATTAATATTAACAAAGTCAATTAGTCATTCCATGCTTTCATGTGTACTAAAATAAATTATATCGTCGAATTTTGTTACCTTCGATTGTTTCATATTATTCAATTCAACTGTTAACGATTGTCTTGAAATTAATCTAGAGTCATATGTGTTACATGGGTCTTTCATGGGTCGTTCAAATTCTAAACAATTTGTACAACTTTGACGTATGCATCTGCAATTGAAAATGTATAAACCATTTGGAATATAAGCCTTCTACAATTTGATTTCATTGTAATATTAACAAAATGTAAATATTATTAGTTATATGTTTTCTTAAAAAAATTACCATAGAGCTTCAACATGGAAAGGCTATCGACGTATGAATTTTTTCAGTTTCTAGGACTAATATTTGTAACTATTTTTCTCATTGTATTTATATTGAAGGACATCAAAATATTTGCAAAGAAGAAAATATGATAAGTTGTAATTCTACAATGAGAAGTGCCTCTCTACTGTGTGGAAAGAAACTTTATAAAATGATTTTTTAATTATTTATCTAAAGAACTAAGTTATGTTAATATTGAATAATAAGAGTACAATGGCTAAATGTGCAATTATCTAATCTAGAATAGGTAAATAGTAAAAGAAATTTACAAAATCAATGTCTTGACTACACGTTACTTCACTGAATAAATGGAAAAAAACAACAACTTGTATTTATTGATAGGAGAGCTATGGTTAATCAAAATAGAATAAAATCTAGCATACTAATAAAATAAGTTTCCTGGAGTAGCTAAATATCATCTCATATCATTAAAATTTATAGTAATTTCATTTCATTTCGTATATGATATGCTCAATTATGATAGGATTAAAATGGTTGCAAGTTCTTTGCAAAACAACAACGAGATAGAGGGGTAGAGAGTTGAAAGCAGAGATTTCATCATACGAAATACGAAATGATTTAAGACATTAGATGTCCATTTTTTTTGTTTATGAAAACAATTTGTTCATTTTCATTTTCTATATTCTATAGATAAGAGAAAAAGTCAAGTTGCAAAGATTTTTGAAAGCTACGTGACAATATTCAATGTAAAAATGCACTTCGTTACAAGTGTAATAAGAAACCAAAATACTTCATTTGTAAAACAAGAATTGTATTCAAGTTCAAATTATAATTACCATAACTATGATTAAAATAAGCATTGAATTTGAAACAATTTTTTGACAATAAAAAATACTTATTGAATCATTAATTAATCAAGGGAGCAGAATGAGTACATATCACACACTACACAAAGAAAACATAAAATAAAATATGAATTGTTCACAAAATTGGTAAACATTGACAAAATTTTCACAAAGCAATGAGTTTTAACAACAAAGTATATGATTCGAAGAAAAATAATACTATATGGCTACACATAATAGTTATTATGTATAGAAACACTTTTTATGATATCGTAGTTTACTAGCGTATTCACGAATGCCATTTCGATTCTTTTTGTCTCTTTGACTTTGCACCCTATGGAAAAATAACAAAACTTTCTCCACAATTAATTAAATACAAACAATAAATTATAATGTTCCTATGAAACAAAGCTATGTTGGGAAAACAAGAAGAAGATGAAAAACTTCCATGTGAAAATGTAAGGCACCTTAGTAATTTTGGATACAAAAAATAACATTTGATTTCTAAAGATTTTATCAAAACGTTTATACTGAGGCACAAAATTAAATGAATTGGAATCTTATGAACCGTTTTATGTAAAATCCATTTGCAATGAAAAGTTAAAAACGACATTCAGATATTGTCTGAATTCATAATAGCATATATAAAAATCTAAACATTTGATTGCTAGTAAAAATAAAAATGAGCATTCCAATATTTAAAGAAAGTTACACTATGTAAAGTATATTTCCTCATTGCTTAACTATTAACTATTTTCAGAGCTTCCGCCTTCTTGAAGCATTTTCTTTAACTTTACCTGTATGCGATGTTTTATAAGAGTAACTGTAATTTTCAATTTTACACTTTGAATGAATATCCATTTGTCAATTTCTATGTTGAAACTAAAGCAATTTATGTTCATTAACATTAACAAAGTCAATTAGTCATTCCTTGCTTTCATGTGTACTAAAATCAGCTATATTTTTGAATTATGTTTCGTTTGACTATTTCAACTTATCTAATTCAATTGTTAACGTTTGTTTTGAAATTAATCCAAAGTCCTGTGATACGTGTACCATTCAAATTATGCACAATTTGTAAATCTTTGACATATGCATTTTCCCTTCATTTCTCTATGTTTTGATATTCAGAAATAATGGTCTCCATTCTTCTGATTCTCTACATCCATGCAACTTTGAGTCTCTTCATTCGATTGGAATTTGGTAGTTTCTACTCTCTTTTCTCTACAGAAAGTAAAGTAAGTCAAGTCTCTATCTAAAAGAAAATAAGTCATTGTTCACGAAATACCTATCTCCTTCGAGATCACGTTGAATGCACTCAAAAAATGGCTTAGCTCTTTGTCCCAAATTCTCTAGATCAAAAGTTGCTTTCCATGAATGTTCAATGATTTGTAATCATTGGTATATATTGCTAATAATATATGTTTTCACTGCATTAAGGAAGCTGATAGATTTAGAAAATTTATATAATGTGTTGCGAATAGTAACTGCAGGCACTACTGTTGGTGTTGCTAATGAAGCCATCAACAAAGAAACTAGATTTAGATCATCTTCTAGGTCCTTTATTCTTGTTTTTAAGATTAATTTTCTTGCTTCGTGTTGAATAATAGAGTTTGAAAACACGTTAAAAGTAACTTGATGTAGCTCCATGAGCGATGTGATTGCAACTTCAGACAAGTCAACTTGCATCTCTGTTTGGTCTAAAACCTTATTCTTGTGAAGCTTTACCTTTTCAATCTTCATTTTTTTACTATTTATTTGATACTTTGTTAATCTGGATCTTGGGGGGAGACCCGCTAGATCTAAAAATTTGAAATTCTAGAAGAAAAGAGGAGAACACGCAATAAACAAAACCACCAAGAAATGTTTTTTTAATTAAAATAGAGAATAAACTGCAAAGAGCTACATTGTGGTGGAAAATCAGTCCTTTTACAAAATGCGACTTGTTACTTCTAGTATTTTTTAGTTACAATACCACAAGTAAATTCCATGGGTGGATGTTACTTACAATACCATGTGTAAATTCCATGGGTGGATAAATACCATGGGAGGATGAATATCATGGGTAAATACCATGGGTGGATGCCACTTACAATACCATGGGTGGATGCCACTTACAATACCATGGGTAAATTCCTTGGGTGGATGAATACCATGGGTGGATGCCACTTACAATACCATGGGTAAATTCCTTGGGTGGATGAATACCATGGGTGGATGAATACAATGGGTATATGCCACTTTCAATTTGGGTCATTTCTCCCTCCTTAAGAATCAATGGTCCCCATTGCGTGAAATTTCCTCTTGAGAAGCCTTCGTAAATATGAAGAGCCACTGACGAAGGTCTAACCTCCGGGTGTGATATTTCCGTTCAACCACGTGGCTTCGTTAATAATATAAATAAACAAACACCAAAACTTTGATGTGATATTTGTGATTTCGTTTGACCATATAAAACCCTCCGGACTATGGTTTCAACAATGGGTATTATGACTGTGCTTTACACGTCATCCTTCGTATTAAACTCGGAATGTATGTTGGTTTAATGGATTTATGTGCTGATTCAATGTCGCTTTTAATATGCCATTGGTCACGTCCTTGGCGCATTTACTGTGCACCGAGTTTTGTGCTATGCTCTTTCAATGGTGAACAATGGTTTCATTGTGGTTGTTTTTCGTCGAATGAGGGTTCGAGAAGAGAGGTTTTCCTCGGCCCTTTGATGGCCTCTGGTTCTTGCGAATACTCTCCACAAATCTGCGCGTTCTCTTTGTGGGTAACCTCTGTGGGTTACTGAGCCTTCTCCAATTTCTTTAATGGCGCTAACTGTCGGGCTGTTGTGGGCTATTTCCTGGTAACTTGCTGTCGGTAACTCTTTATTCTCTGTCAGTTTTTGGTTGGTTTGCAAACAGGTTAACTTTCTCTCTCCGTTCGTTTCCTGTTGAATGTCATTGTGTTATTGAACCCATTTTTCAGGTGCGACAGGGTGAAAACATCAAGGGTTCTTTCGGCATCCGAAGGAGCAATAGGTAACTTACTCCTTCCGATTTCACTCCGCGCCACTGTTTTTCTTAACCCTAACCCCTCGGCTCCTTCGTGTACCAGTGATGGCTGCTCCGGTGGAAACCCTGTCGATTTTCCTCTGCTCCAACCCAAAACCCTGGTAAGGTTCTGCTCTGACTGTGTTTCGTTTCTTTGTTTTCCTGTAGGCTTAAATGAATGCTTATCTTTGGACCACGCTCTAACTCAAGTTCTGGTGGTTGTTTCCCATGTGTAGGTTTCTCCTGGCGAAACCCCGGTTCGTTCACTCGACGTTTCAAACCCTCCGGTAGGGTCTCTCCTTTCGAACCTCGTGGTTAACTGTTCTCAAGACTTGTTTCTCTTTCTGGTATTTCTGCTCCATAGCCAAACTCTGTTGGTGGGAAAGTTTTCTGGGTGTACTCTTCTGTCGGTTTGGAAACGCTGTATCTATGCGTTCGTTTGTGACTGTGGCAACTTCTGGTTTCAAACCCTTGCTAGGGTTGTATGGTTTTTTTTCCTTTTATGACTGAAGCGATAAATTTCGGGTTTCAAACCCTTATCTAGACTGTGTTGGCTTGCTATACTATTTGACTGAGTCGGAATTTTGTTGAACTTATTTTAAGGACGACTGGTATATGAAAATAAGATGATTATCTGCAAAGTTTCTTGAATTAAATGCTTCAGTGTTTGAATGTATAAATCTCACCTGGTTCGCTGTAGGTTGCTCCTCCTTTTGTTTGTCTTGACGAACAGAGATATTGTTTGCTCCGTGTGACTGCGTCTGTGTCACTTCTGTTCCCGTGTCCTGTTAATGCATGATGTAAAAAAAAACAGCTATTTGCTTCCCTCACACACAACACGTATCTACTCAATTTCAAGTCCAAAAACTTATTTCGTTTGTATAAAAACACATTCTGTGATTACAAATAATTTAACAGGAAATAGAATACTTCTGAGTTTGAAATGCACATTCATGTATTGCACTTCTGGCAGAATATAATACTGGTTGCAGAGTATAACGTTTTTCAATATTCTCTCCTCTCCTTGAAAACAACTCCGAATCCCTACCTATCATTTCTTTTCATTTTTATAATAGCAGGTATAAAACCGTTTTTCAGTTTACGGTTACCCTGTCAACCGAACTTATCCTACCCAATGTATTTTGTTTAAAAGAAAACCATCTCTAACTAATTAAAGAAAAACAGTTTATGTTCCTAGTCTTGCAGTTTCTATCCAACTGTTAAACTAAACTAATTAATAATAGAAATAAACACAGGCTTAACAACCTGTCCATAAACTTGTAAATAAAAACAATCAACTGAGACGGTCAACCATCTCCTGTCTCCTCGGCGCTGGATGCTCCTGCATCAGGCTCCCGGGGTGGTAGAAAGTCATGGCTCCGCTCCATGAGATCATCGACTGAGTAGCCTGCCTTCTGTATCTGCGTCGCGTCGAGCCACGAACTGTCCTCAATTGGACGGTTCTTCCACTTGACTAAGTATTGCAGATATTCCTTCCTACGTGTGCGTTTGGCTACCTGTGTGTCGAGAATACTCTCGATCTCAAGGGGCTGTGCCGTAGGCATCTGTCTCATCCAAGAATCCTCATCAAACTTGGTGTCCCGCGTTGGCCTTCCTGTTGCATTATCTTCAGGATCAGCAACATAAGGAAATAGATCTGCCACGTTAAAAATGGGTGAAATCCCTATCCCTGGCGGCAACTGCAACTCATATGCGTTTGCAGAAAACTTGCGAATAATCTTGCAGGGGCCAATTTTCTTGAATTTCAGCTTGTTATATTCCCGTTTCGGAAACCGTTCCTTGCGCAGGTGTGCAAGGACTTCGTCCCCCACATTAAACTGAACTTCCCGTCTTTTCCAATCTGCCCTCTGCTTATATTTCTGACTGCTGTCCTGCAACTTCAGTTTCACTTGTTCATGTAAGTCGCTCATTGCTTGGGAAAAATCTTCCCCATCTGCACTTCGTTTTTCAAGTTTTCCCAAGTCTCGCAGTTCATGCACTTCGCGAGGATGCATGCCATACAAGATTTGGAAAGGACTGTAACCTGTGCTGCGATTCGGCGAATCGTTATACGCGAACTCCGCCTGAGCAAGCACATGGTCCCACATCCGCGAATTTTCTCCTATTAGACTCAGCAGCAGATTTCCCAGACTCATGTTCACCACTTCAGTCTGCCCGTCAGTCTGAGGGTGGTAAGCAGAGCTGAACTGTAACTGAGTATCCAACTTTTTCCACAAGGTTCGCCAAAAATGCCCGGTGAACTTCACATCCCTGTCGGAAACGATGGATCTTGGTAGACCATGCAGTCTAACGATCTCTGTGAAAAACAAGTGCGCTACGTGAGTAGCATCACTGGTCTTCCTGCAGGGTATAAAATGTGCCATTTTTGAAAAACGATCCACTACCACCATTACTGAATCGAAACCTCGCTGTGTCTTAGGCAAACCCAAGACAAAGTCCAGGATGACTGAATCCCATGGTCTGCTCGGAATGGGTAGTGGCATATAAAGCCCTGCATTTTGACTGTGACCCTTCGCCAATTGACACGTTTTGCACCTGCTCACATATCTCTGCACGTCTCGTCGCAACCTTGGCCAAAAATAAAAGTGTTCAACCTGTGAAAAAGTTTTGTCTATACCGAAATGTCCGGCTAGACCTCCACTATGCTTCTCCCGAATAATGTTCTCCCGCATTGAACAGTCGGGAATGCACAACTGTCCTCCCTTGAACAAAAATCCCTCCTGTAAATTATAGTCCAACCAGGGACTACTATTTCTTAACAGAGGGTTTTGGCAGGCCTCATAGGCCTCCTTAAAATCGGCATCTGTCTGATACAGATCCCTCAGGTGTTCAAAACCCAGCACCTGCATTGTACTTTCCTGTAAAAGTAAACTCCTCCTACTCAAAGCATCTGCCACCTTGTTGGCTTGCCCACTGATATGTTTCAACACAAAAGTAAAACTCTGCAGATACTCAACCCATTCTGCATGTTTCTGGTTCAGTTTATGCTGCTGCATGATGTACTGTAACGCAGAATTATCTAAAAACAAAACGAACTCATTACCCAATAGGTAATGTCTCCAATGCTTTAACGCTTGAACAACTGCGTAGAATTCCTTGTCATAAGTTGAGTACCTCTGTCTGCTCTCATTCAGTTTTTCGCTGAAATATGCAACTGGTCTATCTTCCTGACTAAGTACTGCCCCAATGGCTGTACCACTGGCATCACAACAAACTTGGAAAAGTTTGTTGAAGTCAGGCAGCCTTAATATCGGCCTTTCTGTGATCTTTCCCTTTAAAGTCTGAAAACTCTTCTCCGCTGCCTCTGTCCAGCGAAAAGGCTGATTTTCCTTCTTGATCGTATCCAACATAGGTGCGCAAATCCCACTGAAATTCCTGATGAATTTCCTATAAAAACTTGCTAGTCCGTGAAAACTTCGGACTTCAAACAAACTCTTTGGGGATGGCCAGCTAACTATAGCTACAATCTTTTTCGGATCCATCTTCAGCTCGTTTTCTGCTATTAGAAACCCCAAATATATTAACTCCTGCTGAAAGAAGGTACACTTCTTCAGATTAATCAGCAGCTTGTTTTGCTGCAGCTTCCTCATCACACTTCGAACATGTCTGAAATGTTCTTCTCTGGTTTTGCTGAAAATCAGTATATCATCTAAATAAACAATTACAAACTTCCTAATGAATTCTTTCAGCACTTCATTCATTAGGCGCATAAAAGTACTAGGGGCATTACTTAGCCCAAATGGCATTACCAGCCACTCGTACAGCCCTTCATTCGTCTTGAAAGCTGTTTTCCACTCGTCTCCCTCCCGAATCCGAATCTGGTGGTATCCACTCTTCAAATCAATTTTTGAAAAATAAGCTGCCCCGCTCAAACAGTCCATCATATCGTCCATTCTGGGCAATGGAAACCTGTACCGAATAGTGATTTTATTAATGGCTCTTGAATCTGTACACATCCGCCATTCGCCTCCCTTCTTTGGAGCTAAAACTGTTGGGACTGCACAGGGGCTCATGCTCTCTCTAATCAGCCCTTTATCCAGCAACTCCTGTACCTGTTTCCTAGTCTCCTCGTGGTCCTTGGGACTCATGCGATAGGCTGCTTTATTCGGCAAACTAGCTCTTGGTATAAAGTCAATACAGTGACTGATACCTCTCTTGGGGGGCAGTTCATCCGGAAGATCATCCACTATGATGTCTCCGAATTCCTGCAACACATCCTGGATCTCCTCGGGTAAGTCTGAAATCTTTGTGTGCAGTACCACTGTCCTCGGTCTCCGCACAACAGCAAAATTCACATCATTATCTTCAATCTGTTTCAAGAATTCTTTTTCCCCCATCAGTAGTGCTTTTACTCCACTAGCTTCTGCTGTACCTTCCTCTTTGATGGGTACAAGTGTGTGCTTGACTCCATCTTTAACAAACTTGTAACAGTTCATTCTTCCGTCATGAACCACTTTCCTGTCAAACTGCCAGGGCCTCCCTAACAGTATGTGACAGACATCCATTGGCATGACATCGCAGACAATCTTGTCTTTATATCTGCCTATCTGGAACTCCACCTCGCACTGTTCATCAACTAACAGTTGATGTCCTTTCTGCAGCCACGACACTTTGTATGGAGTGGGATGTTTCAGCTTCTTTAATCCCAATTTCTCTACCATTTCCGTAGCCACCAAATTGTCAGTGCTCCCGCTGTCAATAATCAGTTTGCAACACTTTCCCTGTGATTTGCAAACTGTCCGGAACAAAGCTTTCCTTTGATCTGGGTCCATAATCTCCTTTGCTGGTTTTAACAACACCTTGTTCAACACCAAGGCTTCCCCTGTCTCTGGTGCATTTTCCACTTCCTGAGGTGGTGCTTCCGCTTCCTCAGGCTGAGCAACATAAGCTCCTCTCCCACTTGCTGGTTCGCCTTCAGGACATTCATACGATTTGTGCTCCCACTTGTGGCACCTGTAGCACTGGACAGTTCCTCTGCCCCGACCATTTCCTCTCCCTCGCTGGGCTGGTCGTCCTCCTCTAGTGCTGCTGTCCTTTTCTGCTGTCCCTGCAGTTTTGGAACTGCTGCTCTCCTCATTAGACCCTATTCCTCTGCCTTTACCGAAAGCCTTCCCCTTTCCTCTGCCAGATCCACCTCCCCTTCTGGCATTTTGCTTCCTGTTTATTTTCTCCTCTGCCTTCAAAGCAAACTGGTATGCTTCATCCAAAGTTCCGGGTGAGAGGATGCCAATTTCATCCAGTATTTCCCCTCTCAGTCCATTCACGAATCTAGCTGTTTTCTCTGGGGTATCCTCCATGTACCCTGCCCTCAAATTCAACTTATAGAATTCCTCGGTATATTCCTTGACTGTCATTCCCCGTTGTCTTAAATTATGTACTTGCCTGTACAACATGATCTGATAGTCCTTGGGCAGAAACTTCTCTTTCAGTTTTGCCTCCATTCGGGCCCACTTCCTTATAGGCTGTTTATGTAGCCTTTTCCTTTCTTCCTGAACGCTGTCCCACCATAAGGACGCATGTCCTTTCAGCTTGGTGGCAGCGAATTTCACCTGCTTGTCTTCACTGGTTTCTTCAAACTCAAAGTATTTGTTGACTTCACTCAGCCAATCTAATAACACCTCTGCCGACAGACTTCCGTCATAAGTGAAAAGCTCATGCTTTGGCTTATGACTGGACATCAAAACTGACTTCAACAACCTGAGTTTAGGTGTCACCCCTTCGAACTCGTCTTCAGGTTCTGCCGCATCTTCATCACTATCATCTACTGGGTTTCTCCTTCCCCCAGCTTCCACTGCTGCCAATCTTTGATTCAAAATCCGTATCTCTTCTCGCAACCCTTCTTCTACCACTCTTTGGACTGCTCTCCCTCTACCTCTTGCTCTTCTGCCAACCTCCATTTTCCTGTTCTGTACAAACCCTTTGCTTTGATACCAAAATGACGAAGGTCTAACCTCCGGGTGTGATATTTCCGTTCAACCACGTGGCTTCGTTAATAATATAAATAAACAAACACCAAAACTTTGATGTGATATTTGTGATTTCGTTTGACCATATAAAACCCTCCGGACTATGGTTTCAACAATGGGTATTATGACTGTGCTTTACACGTCATCCTTCGTATTAAACTCGGAATGTATGTTGGTTTAATGGATTTATGTGCTGATTCAATGTCGCTTTTAATATGCGATTGGTCACGTCCTTGGCGCATTTACTGTGCATTGAGTTTTGTGCTATGCTCTTTCAATGGTGAACAATGGTTTCATTGTGGTTGTTTTTCATCGAACGAGGGTTCGAGAAGGGAGGTTTTCCTCGGCCCTTTGATGGCCTCTGGTTCTTGCGAATACTCTCCACAAATCTGCGCGTTCTCTTTGTGGGTAACCTCTGTGGGTTACTGAGCCTTCTCCAATTTCTTTAATGGCGCTAACTGTCGGGCTGTTGTGGGCTATTTCCTGGTAACTTGCTGTCGGTAACTCTTTATTCTCTATCAGTTTTTGGTTGGTTTGCAAACAGGTTAACTTTCTCTCTCCGTTCGTTTCCTGTTGAATGTCATTGTGTTATTGAACCCATTTTTCAGGTGCGACAGGGTGAAAACATCAAGGGTTCTTCCGGCATCCGAAGGAGCAACAGGTAACTTACTCCTTCCGATTTCACTCCGCGCCACTGTTTTTCTTAACCCTAACCCCTCGGATCCTTCGTGTACCAGTGATGGCTGCTCTGGTGCAAACCCTGTCGATTTGCCTCTGCTCCAACCCAAAACCCTGGTAAGGTTCTGCTCTGACCGTGTTTCGTTTCTTTGTTTTCCTGTAGGCTTAAATGAATGCTTATCTTTGGACCACGCTCTAACTCAAGTTCTGGTGGTCGTTTCCCATGTGCAGGTTTCTCCTGGCGAAACCTCGGTTCGTTCACTCGGTGTTTCAAACCCTTCGGTAGGGTCTCTCCTTTCGAACCTCGTGGTTAACTGTTCTCAAGACTTGTTTCTCTTTCTGGTATTTCTGCTCCATAGCCAAACTCTGTTGGTGGGCAAGTTTTCTGGGTGTACTCTTCTGTCGGTCTGGAAACGCTGTATCTATGCATTCGTTTGTGACTATGGAAACTTCTGGTTTCAAACCCTTGCTAGGGTTGTATGGGTGTTTTTCCTTTTATGACTAAAGCGATAAATTTCGGGTTTCAAACCCTTATCTAGACTGTGTTGGCTCGCTATACTATTTGACTGAGTCGGAATTTTGTTGAACTTATTTTAAGGACGACTCGTATATGAAAATAATATGATTATCTGCAAATTTTCTTGAATTAAATGCTTCAGTGTTTGAATGTATAAATCTCACCTGGTTCGCTGTAGGTTGCTCCTCCTTTTGTTTGTCTTGACGAACAGAGATATTGTTTGCTCCGTGTGACTGCATCTGTGTCACTTCTGTTCCTGTGTCCTTTTAATGCATGATGTAAAAAAAAACAGCTATTTGCTTCCCTCACACACAACACGTATCTACTCAATTTCAAGTCCAGAAACTTATTTCGTTTGTATAAAAACACATTCTGTGATTACAAATCATTTAACAGGAAATAAAATACTTCTGAGTTTGAAATGCACATTCATGTATTGCACTTCTGGCAGAATATAATACTGGTTGCAGAGTATAACGTTTTTCAATATTCTCTCCTCTCCTTGAAAACAACTCCGAACCCCTACCTATCATTTCTTTTCATTTTTATAACAGTAGGTATAAAACCGTTTTTCAGTTTACGGTTACCCTGTCAACCGAACTTATCCTACCCAATGTATTTTGTTTAAAAGAAAACCATCTCTAACTAATTAAAGAAAAACAGTTTATGTTCCTAGTCTTGCAGTTTCTATCCAACTGTTAAACTAAACTAATTAATAACAGAAATAAACATAGGCTTAAAAACCTGTCCATAAACTTGTAAATAAAAACAATCAACTGAGACGGTCAACCATCTCCTGTCTCCTCGGAGCTGGATGCTCCTGCATCAGCCACTGAAGAGAAGGATTTTGTGTGTTTAACCCATAACCATGATGAACGAAGATCCAAGGATAGAGATACTCTGTAATGCTTGTGACCAATTGTGATACTGATAGTGTGCGGCCTAGAAAATGTACTTCGACGAAGTGTGGGTTTGTGGATGACCCATAACTATGATAAATGAAGATCCGAGGATAGAGATAACCTATAATTATTATGACCAACTATGACACTAATAGTTTACGGCCTAGAAAATGGACTTCAATGACAAGGATTTTATGAAGTTGACCGATAACCGTGATGCTGACTATTGATGAAGTAGCAGGTGCCTACATAGCTTGGGGTGGGAGGGAACATCTCAAAAGAATCCAATCCGTATTCTGCTACGCTGAAACTGATGAAGGTGAAGCAGGTGCCTACTAAATGGGGGTGGGAGGGCATGTCTCCAAACTAAACCCACTCCAAATGTTGCTCCAGATATAAAAACTCATGGATTCTGGGTGGGGTATATAACCAAGACACACTAGATATGTACCTAAACTATAAATGTATTACATACTTGTAACAAAAGTGTACATGGGTGCTGTAGATTTTCCTATCTAATGAGATGTTGTAAAGGATTATGTCACATTATAGACCTCATGCTACAACTTTGCTAAGAAATTCTGCTACAGGTGATGAAATCAAATTACGTGAAAGGCCCATTTGAGGTATTGAAGAGATATTTACATTGCTATAAGACACTTGAAATTTTATGACATGTGAGGTGAGAAAATGATTCCATAAACTCATAGGACGTGTGACGGTGAAATGTTTTAGACACGTGTAACTTCAATTGCTCATATCTCTCAATCCGGGAAACGAAATCAAATTCCGTAAAAAAACCATATGAGTTAACTAAAAATAATTTCAAATGAGCTATGTTTTACCTTATAAAATGATATGTGAAGGTCATTTAATTTGCATGAATTTTTCTTAATATTGCTGCAAATTTTTCAAACTAAAATATGCTTCAAACCCTCATTCCCATGGAGTTGTAACTTGAATCTAATACCAGTGATCCGGATCTTGGGAGGAGGCCCCAAAGATCTAAAAATTGAAATTCCAAAAGAAAAGAGGAGAACACGTAATAAAAAAAACCACTAAGTTTTTTTTTTTTTCTAATTGAAATAGAGAATAAATTGTAAAGAGCAACATTATGGTGGGAAATCTATCCTTTTACAAAATGTGACTTGTTACTTATAGTATTTTTTAGTTACAATACCACAAGTAAATTCTATGGGTGCGTAACTACAATGGGTGGATGAATACCATGGATGGATTTTACTTACCATACCATGTGTAAATTTCATGGGTGGATAAATACCATGGGAGGATGAATACCATGGCTGGATGCCACTTAAAATACCATGGGTGAATGAATACCATGGTTGGATGCCACTTACAATACCATGGGTGGATAAATACCATGGGAGGATGAATACCATTGGTAGATATCACTTTCAATTCAAATCATCTTCATGTTGCAATGTGATAGAACTGAGAAAAAAATAATAAATTCCTTGGCAATTTGTGTTGTAGTTTCTTGATTTTTAGTAAAACGAACACTAATCCAATCAGGTAGAAAAACAATATCAACTTCTACATTTATAACTTCTTCAACATTTACTATTTCCATAAGACTTCTGGAATTAGAAATTTCACCAGCATACACTTGTTTTGAAATAAAACTACAATCAGGCTCTTTGTGTTTCCCATTATCTCATAGCTTGTTGTGAATCAATTTTGTATTTGCAATAGATGTCGTCTTGTTTTCACTTGACGATGAAATAACATCGGTATCGTCTATCTAGTATAAAAATTTCTCTATAGAAGTATTGATACTTAGTTCGTGGATGATATCTACAACATGCATGGTTAGTCCTTAATTTCCAAGAGTATCATTTATGCAATGTACATATTGATCTTTAGAAATATTTATATTTTATACTTTCAAGATATTTTCACCATCTATGATTAGCCACTGTTTTTTTATCTATGCTTTTTTACATTTTTTTCCCTGCTCTGTATTTTCTCGAAACAATTTTTGGTATCCAATTGTTTCAGAGTGTGAGTGAAATAGACCCTCCTAATTAAAGGATTTAATTTCTTCAGCTTTACTTAACTTAAAATAATTCAAAGTCTCTGTGAACTCTTCAACATCAGCCACAATTTTCTCTGTGATTTCTCCAACAGTAAACGATAATGGAATGAACTATTTTTTCATTTTCATTTTAAATATATTTAGCTAGTAAAGGTATTGCCTACAAAATTCAACAACAAAATATATATCTATAACAAATTTTGGTAATAGCAATGTCCATATTCAAATCCATATATTTGAATTAGCATATTAATTTCTCTTTCCTCATGCATAACTTTGCCCCATATGAAAACCTGTGCCTATCTAGATATACAATAAGGCTCTTATCTAGTTATCATGTAACTGATCTGCCTTATGAAAACATCTGGAATTAGACAAAATTTTAAAGAATCATTATTCTTCCACAATATAGGATACCAGAATTGCATTTTTTCTTGATTCATATTGAATTTAGGTTTACATGGAAAAATGCTAAAGTCATCACTATAAATCAAACCTATTATGAGATACATTATCATGAAGAACCTATTGGTCTTGCATAAATTGGTTAACTAAGAAGATAATTCATTAGAAATGATATCAACTTAGTCGAATACACAATCCTTTTTGTATACGTGATAAATTATATAGACAATGCATTTTGGAACTATTGTTGTAGTTTATTGACCCATGACATGTGCACCAAGCCAAAAAAAATTCTCTAAATGGTTGTTTAAACAAAGATATTTCTAGAGAAAAAATAATTTTAAAACTTCCATGAACATATGGGAAAATTGTCACACAAAATGGGTATATGGGAAGAAGATATGCAAAGTATCTTGTGTGTATGGAAAAAGGAAAATGAAAAAAGACAACAACACTTCCGCACATTTACAAGTTTTGCACATTGTTCATGCATTTTTTCCTATTTTTTGCAATTGTGCAATCACTAATTAGCATAAGTTATAATAATACAAATAACAAATCTGAAATTGTTATTTCCTTGTAATAGTTAAATAAATTACCTATTCATTTTTTACTCCACATGACAATGAATAAAAAAATCTATGGTTACAACATATACAAAAATAGCTAAAATTTACGAAAATGTGTTGTATTTCATTTACAATTTCTAATGAACTTTATTGCTTCAAAACAAAAAACGTATAGCTTTTGTAGTCTTACATTCACTCAAAGTATAATGAAGCATTTAATGCATCATGGTCACTCCAATGCGAATATGAAATATGAACATGGCATTGTTGAAGAGGGAAATTTATCTAAATGTGATCAATAATTGTCATATTCCCAGAAATAAAATTCCTCGTTGTTTCTAATAATTTCTCACACCTCATACATTCTAATAAGTGTTTACTTATTTTTTTATTTGAATTAATGTTGATATTGAAACCTCCAATAAGTATAAAAATGTAATCACCTAATGTGAATTGTGCCTTTGCTATTGTTATTTCTTCAATGATTGCAGAAACATGTATAAGCAATGGAACATATACATTTATTATGCATATTCGACATTGGAAATATACTTCAAACAAAACAAGTTTGATTTTTTTATTGTAAATTTTTTTCGTTGATTCGATTTCTATGTTTTTTTGTATGAAATTACTCCATGAAGATAATTTGATATGTTGAAATTGAATTTATGAAATTCAATATTAGACGGTGGAAAATTTAAATGCGTTTCTTGGATACAAAGAATCATAACATTCATTAAATCTTCATCACACACAATTTCATTCACATGAGCACATATACTTTGTGTAGTCAAAATTGCAATCGTTAAATTATTTGCACTTGCGATTGGCTTCTCTATGTATCACAATTTCCATGATGCTTTAGTTCTTAAGTGTTTTGTTTCTTCTAATAATTTCTTATTTACAAAAATTTCTTCTATGTTAGTCTTTGAATAATATACAACGATTCCATTTTTCTAACATGCGAGAGTGTGGAGTAAACTAGCCCATGTGTTGATATGCCACTTTGATAAAACGGAAGTCCATTTAACGTTAAACCATGTGATCGGTGAATTTTTTCTAACATAAGATAGCTGTATAAAAAATTGTTTGTGCACTATAGCTGTAAATATCTTGCTATTACATATAAATGGATTTGAAACACACAATATTAGAGTCCAATCAGATGAAATGGTTTTTTCATATAGTTCAAAATACTTACTTCGTTGAAGTTTCTCGATATCTAGATTTACGAAATCTATCCATAACATATCAACATTATTGCTATTTTTCATATTTTTTTTCATGTTCCATCAATGAAATTAACAATACCATCCTCTGTATTATATTTTAATATACACATCTCAACAAGAAAATTACATTTGATAAGTATTCTTAACGGTAATCTCATTTTCTTCTCATATGCAAGAAATCCTATTTCCTTATTGTGAGATTCATCAATTGCATCAAGAACTATTAGCTCCTCATTTTCATGTGACAACATTTTCTCATTATTATTTTGTACATACATGTTTCTATAAAATAGGTATGGAAACAATGGATCCATTGGGGTAGGCCTATAGCACTTATCGTCTATATATTAATGTCTTCACCAGATTGTTGATTGACTCATCATTTTTTAAGGATTTCAATGAACATTTTATCGTGTTGACGAATTGTTGTATGAAATTCATAGCATTTGACTTTCTCTTTTGAAAAATAATATATATATATATATATATATATATATATATATATATATATATATATATATATATATATATATATATATATATATATATATATATTTTACCCCCATTAAAATTAATAATAAAAAAATCAAAGAATATTTGATTGGTTGTGCTTGGAACAAGCCACCTGAAAATATTACATCATTATTTCCAAAATGAGCCCATGAAGTATGCTTTATTTTGTGCAAGCATTTTTAACGTCGTATAATAATGTTGAACCTATCATAGATGACTCATCAATTAATAGAACATGAAGTTGTTCCCAATGTTTTGTAAATGTGTCTCTTCCAATTTGTTAAATGGTAAATGGAATGCAAAATGAAATTTTATACCGCCTTGACATGGGTCATATCCGAACATGTTATTGTATATGTGAATTAGATATTGGAATATTGTTATAAAAACAAAAAAATTTCCAATGCCTACACCACCTGTAACAAGTACATACAATGAGTCTTTTGGATTTTTTTAAATTTTCGTCAACAATTTCGTTTACTGTTTTTTCTCATTCTAGGTTAAGCATTCTCATGATTTCATAGAATGCCATTTCGTCTAATACTTGTGGTTTCTTTAAAAGTTTATAAGGTCTCTCAACAATTGATTTTTCATTTTAGCCTTTTGGAAATATTGTGTATATTATTCGATATCGTATTCTTTATAATGTTTTTCATTTCCTATTTCTGAATCACATGGAGGAAAATTTATTTCAAACAATTTTCTCTCTTTGTTTTCAAGTTGAGTAACTATGCTAGCAATATCAGTCCACCTTGTCATTGTTTCGTTGGTGATTTTTCACCCATTACATTTTATGATTTTCTCAAATAAGAAATATGTATTTTCCCAACTCAAATATAGATCCCTAAATACATTTTCATTAATATGATATGGGACATACAACATCAATTTTTCTTTGTGATAGTTATCATCATCAATATTTTTATTATAATTTACATAACTTATAACATATGGTCTCTTAGTGCTTCCTCTTTTTTTTCCTTGTAGTGTATAATAGGATGCAAATCTCAGTAAAAATACATATTTGATGTTTTCTGGTTGTTGCAGATAACAATCGATAATTGATAAACATGCTATGTTCTCTGAATTATCTAGTTCATGTTCTAGGTCTCTTGGTTTATTTAGTGACAAAATTTGGATCATCTATTGTTGAAGTATTAATAAATATATATTTTCTTGAACTAATATTTAATGGAATTGACAACACTATATATAAACTGCTTATTGTATAAACATTTTTTATTTTGATGGTAAAAAAGATTTCATTATATTATCATAGAATAAGCATCAACAAAATACATATTCATATCAACCAAATACATCGTCACAAGCTTATGAGTTGGCTCAAGCATTGTTGTAAACAACATGAATCTTGGAAAGAAGTCGAGGCAACTGGTGTCATTGGTTATTGTCATCTGTCTTGTATGCCATAGTTTACAAAACACAAAATGAGTATAATTACATTTCACAAAATTGCACATTGAGGGGGATGGTTCAGAGGAAACATTTGAGGCGCAACAAAGAGGGAAACACGTTCATGCATGTGATAATATATATGTTCCACCCGAACCTCTAGGGAGCAGAGATGGTCATTTGTGCGTCTATGCTATCGATAGAGACTTTCCACTGAATCCAGGATCTCATTTTGCATATGTTGGAGGCCATTGATATAAGAAACCAATTCATTTTTGTCATCATACCTCTGCTCCTGCATCATGTCAATGTTGATTTCAATGTTGTTTAGTTGGGCCACCATGAAATCCAAGGTGACCGGGGATTCCATATGGCCCAGGGAGCGAGCTAGAGACATAGCCATGTTTGCATTTGAGTGGACAATCTCGGTCGATTCAGAATTAGAGCTAGGATTCCTATGTTGTTGGAGGTATTCCATACATGGGCCGATACCCCCTTTGCTGGAACGTCCCCTCTGTCAAGGCATGCAACCAAAACCACCACCACCGGTCGTGATTCCTCGAGAGGCATACCACCTGACCAGAAGAACACACTAAAGAGTACTGCAAGGAAAATTTTGAATTAAACGACAACCTAATTTACCATATCCATTTCTCAACATGAATTGATGAGTCTTATGCCCTAAAATTCCAAAATATCAAGCGTGTGTGAGGAAGCTACAGGTAGAGAAGGAGCAGGGTGACACAATGGAGACCCCAGGGTTTGAAGAAATCTGGAAAACCTATAATTCACACCTTCAAACTCTTTCCCCATATAGATGATTACTCATTGTCGCTTCCTCATGGAAGAAATAGGACCAGACTGAGAAGGACCCTGAAGCTACTCCCATCCCCACAAACTAGGCAGGACACTGGAGAATTCACATTGCTGGAAAGGAAAACTCTCCCTGGGATCCCACGACCATGCTTGAAACAGGTGCAAACTCCATTCCTAGATGATTTCGACACTCACGACCTATCCTACCACCCAAGCCATAGCTTGAGCAAGGGCACATACAGACCAGACCAATTCCTCTCTAGACACTCTCTCATCATCGCCCAAGGTCGTTGATTAACCCACCGCATTGTCTCGATCGAAATAAATCTTTGATCGCAGTGGGAGGGATATGGGGTATTGATCCCCATTTAATTCCTTCGTGTGGCGCATGGAGGCCCATCAGGCTCCACATACCAATGCGATTCCATCTAGCCCCAAGCATGGCCACCCCCATCAAGGAAGCTTGTTGTGCATAAATTTGTTGTAACTTTAATAAATATTTTCCATGTCTTGTAATTGTTTCAAAGATATCACCATCATTTTTTTGACACTTAATCCACACATGTTTAAACATTGATGTAGCATATGAATCAAGTACAAATTGAGAATCAATATTCTCACCACAGATTAAAAGAATAGGTTGAGAAATTTTATTAGTCCAAATGTCTGTTGTTTCTCTTTTCAAAATATTTTTTCTTCGTTTTAGAGTACACTGAATTGCATGGATATAATCAGGTTCACTTATACCTGTTCTTTCCAGAAAACTATCAAATGTATATGTCTCATCTTGTTCAATATGTTCTAGTGCATCAAATATTGTTCTTGCATTCACCTTTGTTTCTACATTTTCGAATTCCATAGGATCAAGTAATTGTATTCTTGGCATTAGTGGTATCAAAAAATTGAACCAATGATGCATCTATTTTCCTTTCCTACAAGTGCTTATGTGATGACGATGTTGGAAAATTTTAAGATTTGTAGGTGGTTTTGTTGAATAACAACACAAGTAATTTTCAAAAAAAAATTCGATTTCAATATCCATACTTGTTCCACATATGGCATCATTTTTAATCCATATCAATCCATGTACATGATGGCTTCCTCAATTTTGGAATTCTGTTACAAAAAAAAAGTCAACGAAATCACCAAATTACTTGGAGTCATGTTGTTACACTGAAAATTGTCATCCTGACATTCTGCCATGTGTATGAGCTCATTATTACTCATAATTCTCCCTTTTGCAAGTCTAACATATCAGTTCCTCATGTCAAGCCTTGAAAATCAGAAAAAGTTCCTAAAAGTCTCCTAAACTTTGGTATCGCACTTTCTGGCTATCTTGCCTGCGGTCCCGCACCCAATGTTCAGCTTGCCTGCGTTCCTGAACGCACTTTGTATTTGTTATAGGTGCGGACCCCTGTAAGATTAAAAAGGCGCAAGTAAAATCCCAAAAAGCTCAATTAAAATAAATTCTGGAAGCTTCTAGAATGGATTTTGTGGTGGTAGAATCGCTCTTGTGAGGTGCATGAATCCCTTACCTTATGGAGCTAACCCCTTGATGTGAGGAGCTTATCCCTTTGAAGGAGGATTCTATCCCTTCATACTTGGAACAGAAAACCTCCTCTTTTCCACTATAAAAAGAGGCATTGGGTAGCCTCAAGGGGAGTTCAAGCTTAAGAATATTTGAGGTTAAGTGTTGTTGAGATTTAGACTCAGCTAACTAAGACTTTTGTGAGGAGAGATTACATACCTCTATTTTTCTTGGTTGGAGGAGTGCAGAGCTTATCAAAGTAAAGGAGACTCATGCTTCGGACCCTGGAAAGTCCTGTGCAACATCAAGGCTTAGGTTGTAAGGATTTTCTTCTTTTGAAATTAATACAAATATACTGATTTTTCTCAATAAGCTTTCAATCAATGGTTTATTTCATAGATTCCTTGATCACTATGATAAGCATGGTTTATGATGATTTCTATACAGGTGCTATGTAATATTTTTCTTGTTTGTGACTACAGTTTTACGAGGAAAACTCCTTCAAGCGCGCGAGGGACAAACAACGACTTCAAACAAGCACTGGACAAACGGTAAGTCTTTCACACCTCTATAGAGATTTTTGTAAACCTTACATGCTTAGAGAAAGATTAGTATGTTTGGCTGTTTGTTTCTAGCTACTTTTAGTACTAGGGAGATCGGTCTTGTCCATAGGACGGATTAATCCATACAACAAATTGGCGACTCCACTGGGGAAAGAACTTGTTGTTTTTGGTTCTCTTTTATTTTGATTTGAGGAAACATTTTTCTTGGTTTTTGATTGATTGACATCTGCCTGGGTAGCTTAGGTTTTCTCTGTTTTTGAAAATTTTGAAATCCTTTAAGTTTTTCTCTAGTTTTCCTGGGACCGCACTTTGCCTTGTTTTCATAGTGCGGGCAGTTTCGCACTTTTCCTGTGTAAACAGTGTGGGACCGCACCTGTGATATCTTGGAGCCTGCAGACCCTGTTAAAGTTTTGAAAAACTTCATATTTCTTTCTTTAGTTTATCTTGATTTTGATTTTCAGTTTTTGTTTTCTGCCCAGATTGATGATTGTTTCTGTCAAAAGCTTTCTGTTAATAAATCTCAACAGTATTGGTGTTTTGATGATTTTCTAGAAGTTTTGCGTTTTGGATTGCATTTCACTTGGTCTTTGTAGTGATTTGAAGCATTTGACGTTTTGAAGTACCTCAGATTATCTTGGTCTTTTTGGTCTTTTTCTGGATCTGACCTGATTGTGGAATCATCCTTTATTGAGAAATAGAGTTACCTGTTTCTTTGCAAATCTTCGAAAAGAAACTTTGTTATTGGTTTTTGAATTTCATTTTTTATAAAAACATAATTGAGTGTTTTTCGATCTGTTTGTTATTCTGGACGAATAGATCCTTAGTTTGCTGAACAACTAAGGTAAAACATTCTTCAAAAAAATCTTAAAGCTTTTATTCATTTAGATTATTAAAGTTTGTAATTTTGAGTGCTATTAAACTTTGTAGATCTCGAAATTAGTTTGTAGTTTTGAGTGCTATTAAACTTTGTAGATCTCGAAATTAGTTTGTAGTCTTGAGTGCTTTTAAAATTTCTAGATTTATTTTGAAGGAAAATTGTGTTGTAGCTTCAAGTTTTGGAAAGTGAAAGGATTTTCATTGTGAGCTTTGATAAATTGTTGGAAAAGACAAAAATAGTTTCTTTCAATTGTTCTTTATGTTTAAAGGAGGAATTGTTCATTAAAAGAATTGCATTCTCTAACTTTTCCTTAATTAGAATTTCATTGAAAGGAAACAATTTGATCATCATTTTTAGATGCATTTTTAGTGTCTTTTGGAAATCGAGTCATTTCACACCATCAGAGTTTCATTTCCGCGCCCATTGACGTAAGAAACAACTATTAAAAGTAACGCTTAATTAAAATTCATCTAGCAATATTTTTATTTTCTAGGGCTCTTATCACCAACATAGCTTAGGCCAGTATCTTGGAGTAGGGAGTAATTAACTCTCCAAGGTAGTAAAAACAAACAAGTAGACAAATCTTGCGGTAGGAGATAAATCCAATTGTAATTTGTATAATCTGGGAAGCTTCTCTTAAAGAAGTCAATCACGAGATCATATCCGAACCTTTGAGACAATCAATTCTGTTTCATTGGGGAAGATAGAAGATTTTGCGCGTATTACAAACGGTAAACCTCAGATTAACCATTGTCGAGGAGCCTGGGGTCACTTGTCGGTAAACCTCGGATTAACCATGTCGAGGAGCCTTCAAGGGGATTGAGCTTGCTACTCTGCCCTTGCGCGTGAAATCGGATCGTAGACTGTTCCCCCAGTTATATTTGTTACTGTTGGTAACCTTAGTGTCCATTATGTTAAGATTATTTCCTAAGGTGACGGTGAAGGAAAGATCTCACTGTACCTGGAGCAGACGTCGACTAGACTCACTTGGACTTTCTGGGGGGTTCTCTTCACACGAGATGGTTTTGTGAAGAAACTTGTGCCAGTCTGTTTCATTAAGCAGGTTGTCGGGGTAACTGTTCCAACCACCCTTTCTGTGTTAAATTTCTACTAAGTTGGATTTCATCACCACTAGTGTTTTTAGTACGAAAAGTTACTGTTTGTGTGTGGTTTGAACTCTTAGATTTTTTAAGCGTGTGATTCAGCTGTTTGTTTCTTTAGAGACTTTAGGTGTTTTCATTGAAATTTTATTTGTTTGCATGTGATTAGTTAATATTTAATCGTGGCAGAATTACCGAGACAATCTCGGAGACTACAAGGGAAACCCCCTGAATATACACCAAGTCAGCTTGAAGGGCTTCCTGCTCTGGTATCATCCAGTAGTGGTAGGATTAGATCAACAGAAATTGGAAGTTCATCCATAGTTGTCCATCTTGATCATCAAATACCTACAACAGAATACATTCAAGAACCGATTTCAGTCTCTGAGGTTGCTGGTAGTATTCCTGCTTCCAGTGAATTGGCTGACGAACCTGAAATCTCTGAACTTGAAACTGAACCTTCTGTTTTAGAAACATCCTCAGGATTTATTTCACCAACTTCTAGCGATCTTGATTCACCTAGGGTAAGAAATATTTTCATTGACGATCTTCCAGCTGGTCTTATTTCCATTGAAGAACTTACTAATCCAGACAAAGATATATCTCTTCCCGACTCCCCTCAATCTTTAAATCTTAGGGAGCGTGAATCTATTTTCTACAGCCCTATTCGAACTAGTGCTTGGTATCTATCTTTAACAAACTTTTTAGAGAATCCGGGTCTTGCTTTTTCTCCACCTCGAGTTCCATTTCATCCTACACCCAGAGGTTACTATCCGCCATCCATTATGGCCGGAGAGTCATCTGTGTTTTCTCAAACACCGGAATCATTTTTACATGGTGGTCCTTCTGTTCCTTCAAGATATCAGGCTTTGTCTGGTACTTTCTCGGGAGCAGCTCCTCAACCAATTGAACAAGTGTTGTCATCTGGTAATAGTGGTGTTAAAATTGAAACGTTGAACGCAACGCAAATTTATATGATGTCTGGTAATGTTTCGAATCCTCAACCTCAAGGCAGTTAGTTACCGCCTGGGGGGCCAACACAGTGAAATCCGTTACCGCCTGGGGGGAAACCTTTAGGAAGTCAGTTACCGCCTGGAGGGAAACCTCAAGGTAACTTTTTCCCAGAACAAAATATGGAATCATATTATTTTGGGGGACAACCCCAAGGATAGTACACACCTCAAGGGTATCAACCTTCAAGATAGTACATGCCCCAAGGTCAACCCCAAACTCAATATGCTCCTCAGGGTCCTTATCAACCCCAGCTTCAGTACGCGCCTCAGGGTTATCAACCTCAAGGTCAGTACCCAATTCAAGGTTTCCAACAGCCTTATGGTCATCCATCTATTCAAGGATCCGGAAATGTACCACTCACTTATCAACCCTACGTTCAACCAGGTTATGGTCCTTACGTTCATCCTTCTGCGGGGAAATACCCCGGAATGAATATGGTGTGGGATCCGTCCCAATATCAATAGCCTATGCAACCTAATGTGCAGTTTCCGTATCAACCTGGATAGCCTTTAATTACTGGTCCAACTCAGCAACCTGTCCAGCCTACTATTCAAACTCCTGCACCTGGTCCTGTTCAGCAAGCCGGTCCTAGTTCACCTAAGACTCCGCCTCAAACTGCTGCAATAGCCGCTACGTCTGTTCAACCTGTAACACCTACTTCTGGAGTATCTGTAACCCCGAGTTCGTCTATCCCTGCCTCCATGAAAATCCCTCAAGTCTCTGTACCCCAGCCAGGATCTTCGGTTCAGACTTCGGTTCAGATGCCCACGGGACAAGCCGGTACAAGTACAATTGTCACAAGTCAACCGCAATTCACGTATCAACCGTACCAGGGACAACCGCAATTCGGTCCCTATACACAAAATCCAAACTATCAGTATCAACCATACCCTGGCTATACTTATCAACAACCTCAACAACCCCATTTTGGTATGATTAATCCTAGTTTTCCAGGAGGTTATACAATTCCTAATGCTAATCCGATTCCCAGCTACCTTGGGTATCCACCTCCTGGAACTGATTTGGCTACTCAAGGTTTTCGTGACCCTAACCGTCAGTTACCCTTTATCGCAACTTTGGATTTACCTGATTTGACGCGCCTTACAAATGATCCAATTTTCTATTATCAGTACTAGCTGCTGATGCCGCATAAGTTGCCCAGTGATATACCAAAATTTGAAGGTAAGCCAGGAGAGGATCCATCAAATCACGTCATCACTTATCACCTTTGGTGTGCATCTAATTCAATCATTGATGATTCGATTCGCTTACGTATTTTCCAAAGAATTCTTATTTGTCTTGCAACCAAATGGTACATTGAGTTACCACGAGGCTCGTTTCATAATTTCAGTCAGTTAGCAACTGCCTTCTTGACTCATTTTCAGTTGCTATTCAGATATGAAAATGGCACGGAATTATTAAATTTGCTGAAACAATCCACGTCTACGTATATTTCTGATCATATTCATGAATGGCGACGTAGGAGACGTTTGGTAAAAGTTTACATTCCGGATCAAATTTTGGCGGAATGGTTTGTTAAATCATTGTTACCCAAGATTACTGAAGATGTAGCTAAGGCTGGTGTTGTTACTAAAGAGCAAGTAATTTCTCAAGCTCAGTACCTTGACCTCGTTTACACACAGTTAGGTACTTTACATGAAAAAATCCCAGACCTTCCAAAACAAGATCAAATAGCTGCTGCTCCTTCAGGGTCTCATGCCGCTGATGGCATGATTGGTACAGTCAATACTAAAATTAAGAAGAAATCTTCAAAGAATTCTTCTCCAATTATAAATTTACCTGATTTCCCGAAAGGAGAATCTTCCCCCGAAGTTTTTGCCGATATTCATGTTGTGGAGACATCCACGGTTAAATCTAAATCCGGTAATTAAAAGAAAGGGAAGAGTAAAAACAAAAAGAATTCAAAAGAAAAAACTGATAAAAATGAATCCAATGACGAAAAACGTAAACCACGTTATCCTTGTTACATTTGTGACGAAGATCATTTTACTAAGGAATGCCCACATTGGGCTGAGGTTGCGAAATTTGTCAAAGGTTCACAACCTGCTGTCTTGAAGGATCCTTTTCCGACTCAAGATAGTAAGATGGTTGGTTCTACTTCGACTGCTTCAGAAGAGCCAATTTTGATGATGTCTCATGTAAGGATTGCGATGAGATCAAAAGATTATGGTACTAAGAATCTTGTTGATGATAAAGAAGCAGAATATTCTAATGCAAATACATCAACTACACCTCCTCCTGTTTCTGGTCCGCTACAGATCGAGAAACCAAATCCAGACTTAATAATCAAACCGCCTGCTAAAGGTGTTCTTCGTAAATCAGCTTTCAATCCACATGCGAGAGCTGCTCAGAATTACAATATTGTTGAAGACTTAGCTATTTCTCCTTCAACAATGTCGGCTTTGGAAGTGCTGCAATCATGCCCAGCATAGCGTAAATTTCTTTTGTCTGCTATAGGAGCTGTTGATATTCAGGATTCTAATCTTATAATCTTCAATCTAGAAAATAGTACACCTCGTCTACCTCATCAGATGGCTTTCTAGATACCAGTGTTCGTAAAAAACAGACCGATCTATCAGACTGTGATTGATGAGGGAGCTTCAACGTGTATTATGTCGATTCAGTGTTGGAAATCGATTGGTTCTCCTACGCTGAACCAATCTCCGACGATTCTTAAGGCTTTTGATGGTCTAGGTTTCCACCCTTTTGGTGTTTTGTAGGATTTACCCATAGGGGTTGAAGGTAAAATTTTAAATCTAGATGTGGAAGTGGTTGATGCCCCTCTAGATTACAACCTTCTTCTGGGTCGTAGTTGGTCTTATGCTATGACTGCTGTTGTCTCTTCGGTCTTCCGACTCATTAAATTTCCATATCAAGGAAGGATCGTTACAATAGATCAGTTAACTTATTTTACTTCTGACCCAGCCTCCACAGAAACAATCCAGCACGTTGGTAAAACAACTATCCCATATAAGGATGTTGGAGTAGGTTTGATTAAAGATTCTGGTTTGTTAGGAACTTTTACCATTCCTCCTCCTAACGTATCACCTTCTATTGCAACTATTCATATGATTTCGTCAGACTCTGTTATGTTTGATGATCCTTGTATCGTACCTTCCGAATCCGAGTTAGATTCAATTGATGGCATGATGCCTTTGAGTCCATTTGAACTTGCATATCAGGCTATACAATCATTTTCCAACCCCTCTTCAACCGATATCGATCCAGTGAATGGGATCCATGAGGAATCACTCTCAATATCTAGCTCAGCCACAAAAACATTTCCTGAACCTGTTCATTCCGATGAGCAGATTCGTGAATTATTATCTGTTGATGATTTACAATGGGAAGATCTACATCATCGATCTTCGTTTTTACCTGAACTAGATCATTTTTAAGATGATTTCGCTTCAATATTTACTGCTAACTATGTCAAGGAACCACAGAATCCATTGAAAAATCCTGATTCTGAGTTAAATTTGGAAAATATTTCTCAAACGATTCCAATTGACATTTCAGTAAAACCTGGAATAATTGAAAACATTCATATAGGTGCTTCCTGTACTGAAGAAGAAACTCAAACTTATAAAGCCCTATTTCAAGAATTCTGTGATGTGTTTGCCTGGTCCTATGAAGAAATTCTAGGAATTGATCCGTCAATTGTCGTACATGAAATCAAGACTTACCTGGATTCCAAGCCTGTCCGTCAACGTCTACGTCAAATGAATCCTAGAAAAGCTGCTGCTATCAACGCAGAGGTTGAAAAATTACTTCGTGTAGGTTTTATTTATCCGATTCCCTTAACGGATTGGGTATCTAATATTGTTCTTGTGACTAAAAAGCAAGGAACGATACGAGTATGTATCGATTATAGGGATATTAATCGAGCTTGTCCTAAAGACAATTATCCAACTCCCTATATCGATCAAATAATCGATGATTGTGCCAGCAGTGAAATGTTTTCCTTTATGGACGGTTTTTCAAGGTATAATCAAATAAACATACTCCCTGTCGATCAGCCAAAAACATCTTTTATTTGTCTGTGGGGGACATTTGCTTACTTCAAACTACCCTTTGTATTGAAGAACGCTGGAGAAACTTTTCAATGGGCAATGTCTTATGCGTTTCATGACATTAAGCACATTGTGCAACCGTATCTCGATGATTTACCTGCTCATTCATCACGCAGGGCTGACCATCTTACACATTTACGTGCTATCTTTATGAGATGTCGGCATTATCGAATTCGGTTGAATCCACACAAATGTGTTTTTTGTGTAGAGTCGGGTCGTTTACTGGGATTTGTTGTCTCGAAAGCAGGTATTCGGATCGATCCATCGAAGTTCGAGGCTATTGTCAAATTACCTCCTCCTTTGAATTTATGCCAACTCCAAAGTTTGCAGGGGAAAGCAAACTTTTTACGTCGATTTTTTCCTAACTACGCCGAGCTTACAAAAGGTTTTACCCAGTTGCTGAAACAGAACATTCCATTCTTTTGGGATGAGATCACTGATCGATCTTTTAATGCAGTTAAACACGCGTTGACCCATGCACCGTTATTGCAGCGTCCCAACTACAACCAGGATTACATTTTGTACCTCGCTGCTTCTCATTCCACCATTGGGATGGTGTTAGTTTAGGAAGATGAATCTCATACTGAACATGTGATTTACTATCTTAGTCGAAATCTGCATCCGACTGAGATTAAGTATACGCATGTGGAGAAATTGGCTTTGGCAGCTGTTCAAGCTGTCCAACGATTTAGACATTACATATTGTTACGCAAAACTACAGTAATTTCTGATTGCAACCCTATGATGTAAATTTTGACCAAACAATTTCTAGGGGGAAAGTATTCCAAATGGATAGTCATCCTGCAGGAATTCGACTTGGAATTTGAAAAATCCAAGGCGAAGAAATCCTTGGTTTTTGCGGAACTAATGTGTGATTTCCCCTCTACTGATACTAAAACTGTGGCAGAGCAACCCATTGCGGATGAATCTCTGTTTCTTATCAGTACTCTTGATCCATGGTATGGAGATATTATCATTTATCTCCAAACCCAATCTTTTTGGCCTGAAATCTCGCGATCTCAGCGACGGAAAATACGTTTCCAATTCCAACAGTATAATAGTATTGGTGATACACTTTATCGTCGTGGAGCGGATTCTATTTTCCGACGTTGTGTTATTCATGAAGAAGCTGAAAAGGTTCTAAATGACTGCCATTCTGGAGCATGTGGCGGTCATATGTCTGGGTATGCCACATCCCAAAAGATATTGCGCGCTGGTTATTTCTGGCCGTCGTTATTCAAATATTGTAATTATGCAGTCCGGAAATGCCACAATTGTCAACTGTTCGATCGTAAGATGCGCGCACCACCTGCTCCTCTTCATCCCATAATTGCTGTTGGTCCTTTCGCAAAATGGGGTATCGATTTTATTACATGTAACCCTCACTCGGCCGGGGGGCATGCATATATTATCTTAGCAGTAGATTATTTTACTAAATGGGCCGAGGCGATGCCTACATTTTTGGCTGACGGCAAGACTGCTGCAAATTTCATGTTTAATCACATAATTGCGAGGTTCGGTGTTCCTCAAGCCATTATTACTGATCATGGAAGCCATTTGCAAGGTTCGAGGTTTGGTGTTCCCTTTCAACTCTTTTACGGTTTGGAAGCTATGTTGCCGATTGAATGCGAAATTCCATCTTTGAAATTAGCCATAAAATTACTCCCAACTACGTCTAAATTGGATGAAAATCGGAGAAACGCTGCAATAGCAAACGAGGCTCATGTCAAAAGAGTAAAAGCTCAGTATGATAGAAGTGTTACCCCTCGAAAATTTTCAGAAGGAGACCTAGTCTTAGTTTATGATCAAGCCAACGATAAGCTAGGAGCTGGGAAATTCGTGCCCATGTGGCATGGTCCTTTCATTGTTAAGTGAAAGCTAGCAAAAGGGGCCTATGAGCTGATAGATTTTGATGGTATCCATTTAGATAAACCCAAAAATGGGCTATATCTGAAGTGATATTATGCTTAAACTTGGTGTGGAGATCTTTTATTTTTTAGGTTATATTTCTTTACTGCTGGTGTGTCTTAGATTAGAAAGGTGTGCCTAGTTTAGAAGTGTGTTTTTTTATCACTATTCCTGCTTATTTGAGTCTTACTCTTGATATTGCAGATGTCGATGTCTCTTCAAACCTACATTGGTTTTGTTGATGGTGCTTGTCGTAGTACACGAAACATTTCTTCCGCATCTTGGGTTATTTATTCACCCTCTGATGAGTTAGTTTCCATGCATGGGGTAAGCCTTGGTCAAACAACGAATAACATTGCCGAATATAGTGCAGTGATTGAGTTATTTTCTGAGTCCATATCATTTGGGATTTAGAGTTTGATTGTGAGGTTGGATTCTGAACTTGTTGTATTACAGCTTAACAGAGTTTATGCCATTAGAAATCCAGTGTTGTTACTGTTGTTTTTAAGAGTTCATCTCTTGGAACGTGAATTTGACTACATTGAATATCAACATATTCCAAGACATTTAAATACATTAGCAGACGCAGTTTATTCTAGTATGATAAATCGACATTTGCAGTAATCAAAACAGTAAAAAAAATAACATTCATAACATATATACACATAGCCGGTAAATAGTGATATATCATAGATAGAAGTGTTTTCAAAAAATATACATCGTCTTCGATCATAGGTTGGAAACACCTTATGATCGACAAAATGATAACACAAAAAGTCAAAAATATGAGTCTACAACACGATCATCCCATCACTGATGGTGATCGCGATAAAAACCACTGCCTGAGCCACCCTGCACAGGAACCTCCTAAAAGGTCCTGGAACACCAATCACGTATCTCTGCAATCTGAGTGGAATATCATCTATGTTTGTCTCCAGAATGTCTAGAGTCAAACGGTCTAGATGATGCTCTAAATCAATCAAGATTTCTGCTGATTGGCCTGCTGGAGCTGGTGCGGCTGCAACTGGTTGTTTTCTTTCATAGGGTTGGAGATGGGCTAGTCGCCGTGGGCCCACATATGTATTCAACAAACTTTTTGGTTATTATTTAACAAGACGATCAAAAATAAAAAAATTATTAGAAATTAGAGTTCGTTGAAAATGATTTTACCTGAGTCATCCCACTGTTCCCCTGCTAGGAGAGTCATCTCCCGGTCGCCGCGGAAATCTATCCCGGCATACGGAAAGTTCTCAATGACAAAAAGTTGGCAGTCCAGCCAACGAAAATATGAAGAAGGAAATCAAACAATCTCAACGCCCTCAATACCATGACGAGCCATCAGTGCGGACCAACGAACCATCCTAGGTTCTCTAGGTCGACTGGCATCAATAGGGATAATCTGTGGAGCTAGCATAGGAATCCTCTCTAGAGCAAAGGAGACGACGATGGATCCATATCCAAAGTTATTCAGTTTCCCATTTTTTTCTCTAGTTAGTTGGCCTTTTACATTAGCCAACACAACATCACACCAGTTGAAAATAGTGCTGCGAAAACAGTCCACAGCAATGCGCATCTGAGAACCGGTAGCTACATGCAATGCTACACTCCCACACAGCCTGGTAACAGTAAATGCAATAACTTTCAGCTCGTGACAGATGATAGTTTTTACATCAATTCGTTTGTCCCTGGGGTCTGCTTCATCATTACAGAATTCTTGCCGAAGACTAGCGACAGTCTGGCCACCTGGCCTAGTCCCAAACAAGGAGAGTTGTTCGCCCCTTTTGGACAAACCAGTCAGAAAATAAATGTCCTCCAGCTCGATTTCGAGTTGGTGGCCGCCAATAATGAAACACTGGTCCTGCACGTTCCACCTGTTTACCAGCCATGTCAGGAGCTCTACCTGTGCTCTCATGCCTTGGATGGCCCAGAATTTATATATACCGCATGTTCTTAATGCCTGCATTGTGGGAAAATGGAGCATTGCGGCGTCATCCACGTCCTAGTGTTCACGTTCTCTCCAAATCAACATCTTGTTAATCCTAAAATGCATAAAAAGATAGATTAGTACAATCTAATTTGAAAAATTTTGGGCGGCAAAAGAGAAATTTGAGTTTAAATTTAAAGCACGCAGGGACCGCACTTAACCTTTGTAAACAGTGCGTAGGAATGCACGCGTTCTTTAAGGAAAGTGCAGACCCACGAATTTTTTCCTTGTAGGAAAAAGTCGGGGTCCGCAGGTACCATGTGTGTCACCTGTGGACCCCCGCGGGCGATTTTTGAACCATATTTTTCCCTTAAAAATGAAATTTAAAGCCTAAAAACGAATTGTAAATGGATGAAATGCAAGATTAAGAGGTCTTGGATTACTTGGGACTGACGGTTCTCGATTTCGACGGACGGATTTTCCAGAATCTTCACAGGAACTTTTTTACCCAAAAGCTTCTACTTTTCACTCTGAACTTGAACGGTAAAAATGAAGTTGAAAATGTCCTTTTTATAAGTTTTTTCGAAAAGATGAATTTTTAATTTATTTATTTTTCACTTTAAAAAGGGTATTTTTGAAGCATTTTTACTCATCTTAAACGGGTATGTGTAATGTTTCAAGTTTTTGTGCAGAAATTGGATTTTTCAGGAGAATGGATCATTTTTCAACAAATAGCATACTTTTATCACTTTTTCAGACTCTTTAAAAAATTCACGAAAAAGCGAAACATTGGAGTCCTCTTTTAAGCCCTTTTCAGACTCTCTAAATATGAAAAGATCGCCAAGTACTTGATCGTTCGAACTCGTTAAAGTAAATGAATGATCGTCCCTTCAGTATAAGTTTACCCCTTTTATGGACTGAAATGGACTATTTACGAAAAAGGTATACGTTGACTAATTATGGTCAATAGATTTCTCTCCCGCATTATTTTATCCTTTTTCCTGCCTGAGAGACTAAATTTACGAAAAAGTACACCCATGGAGTTTTCTTAAGTTTTTTCCTGTGACTCCCTAAAAATGAAAAACACTGAGTTTCTCCTATACTGGACTCGTTAAAATTTAACAGTAAAGGACCTGTTTAATTTTCAATAGGAACGAACCACTCCTTCTTAGGGTTCGAATCTTAAACTAAGTTGGACTCATCCGAAGGATGAGCTTATAAACAAGCAAATGTTATCCTCCTCAAGCTTGTCAAAAATAAAGAGGTACTTGCTAGAAATGGTGGGGGAAAAGAGAGGAAAATGGGCGTGTTTGTTGTATTTTGATTCTTCGAAAATTCAGTCGACCACTCTTGAACACGACACTTGGTACTTGGTACTTTAAGAGCCATTGAAATTACTGGTGGTTACTCTCACACTTTTTAACAGTTTACATCATTGAATGGTAATCAAGTGCTTTCTACCATGTTCTACTTCGACACATTCATTCGCATGGATAGAATCGTACTAGTTTGAGATGCGAAAATCAAGACCCTGGATCTAGTTTCTACCATCCAGGCTGCGAGGAATTTTGTTATCATTTATATAGTGGACTATTTATAAACAGATGGCTGCGTCCATACTGTGTCTAGACATGTCTATACTGTGATGTACTCAAAATCATTCATGTATCAGAACAGTTGAATAAGTTTTTAGTTAGTTTAATCTGAGTATGGGAATGACTACCTCAGTGATGATACATATACATATATATTTTGCATTGAATGTTTTTACAGGTGCTTAATGGGGTGTCCACAGGATGATCCTTGAAATGATAAAGTACTGCACTCTTCATATATGACAGACTTCAGCATCATCTATTCCAGACTTTGCACTTTAGGGCGCAATCTGTTACACTGAAAATTGTCATCCTGACATTCTGCCATGTGTATGAGCTCATTATTACTCATAATTCTCCCTTTTACAAGTCTAACATATCATTTCCTCATGTCAAGCCTTGAAAATCAGAAAAAGTTCCTAAAAGTCTCCTAAACTTTGGTATCGCACTTTCTGGCTATCTTGCCTGCGGTCCCGCACCCAATGTTCAGCTTGCCTGCATTCCTGAACGCACTTTATCTTTGTTATAGGTGCAGACCCCTGTAAGATTAAAAAGGCGCAAGTAAAATCCAAAAAAGCTCAATTAAAGTAAATTCTGGAAGCTTCTAGAATGGATTTTGCAGTGGTAGAACCGCTCTTGTGAGGTGCATGAATCCCTTACCTTATGGAGCTAGCCCATTGATGTAAGGAGCTTATCCCTTTGAAGGAGGATTCTATCCCTTCATGCTTGGAACAGAAAACCTCCTCTTGTCCACTATAAAAAGAGGCATTGGGTAGCCTCAAAGGGAGTTCAAACTTTTAGAATATTTGAAGTTAAGTGCTGTTGAGATTTAGACTCAGTTAACTAATACTTTTGTGAGGAGAGATTACATACCTCTATTTGTCTTGGTTGGAGGAGTGCAGAACTTGTCAAAGTAAAGGAGACTCCTGCTTCGGACCCGAAAATTCCTGTGCAACATCAAGGCTCAGGTTGTAAGGATTTTCTTCTTTTGAAATTAATACAAATATACTCATTTTTCTCAATAAGCTTTCAATCAATGGTTTATTTCATAGATTCCTTGATCACTATGATAAGCATGGTTTATGATGATTTCTATACAGGTGCTATGTAATATTTTTCTTGTTTGTGATTGCAGGTTTACGAGGAAAACTCCTTCAAGCGCGCGAGGGACAAACAACGACTTCAAACAAGCACTGGAAAAACGGTAAGTCTTTCACACCTCTATAGAGCTTTTTGTAAACCCTACATGCTTAGAGAAATATTAGTATGTTTGGCTGTTTGTTGCTAGATACTTTTAGTACTAGGGAGATCGGTCTTGTCCGCAGGACAGATTAATCCATACAACACATGTAAAATTAATTAATATAGAGCATTAATTTGTCTTCTATAATATCATACACATGTGACGAGGTAATTTATTATCAAAGTATCAATATCATCTTCATCTACTTTGTTTTTAATACACAATTTTTATGTCGGTGTATTCGTTGCAAAGCCTTTATTAAAGGATCCCAGATATGTTCAACACTGCTAAATGAAACAAAGAAAGTGGGTGTACTTAATTGCCAGATCATTGCATACTAGTTCTTGCGCAAATGAAAAAAGTAGTCCGGTGATGTCCATATTCGTCTAAGATCCATATAGGAAATGTTTGATGCAAGAACGTGTTTCAAATTTGACTTTGTTTTAACGTCTTTAAATATTATTTTTTTCCTTTTAACTATCCTTTTATAATATGAATCGACATACAACTAAATACTTGATTGAGGATAAGTCACATTGTTTTGTAAAGTAATTCGTTATATGATACACAAAATCATGATCTTGATGCAAAAATTCCCACTTAGAAATATCGTGATATGTAAATTTTCTTGTAACATTTTCCAATCATTTTTTTCCGTAAAACAATGTGGGAAAGCTCATCCCTTTCGAATGCTTATCTCTGAATATGCCCAAAGGCTTATAGCCTTCACCCTGAGAAATGTTTATTTTATTATTGTCAATATCATAAAAACTATACGAATCGATAAATCCATGTAACATGTGTCTTTCTCACATGCTCTTGATCAATAATCATTATCATCACTGCCTCCTGCATCTTTATCAGTCTCACATACATATGCATCTTTGTTTTGATCAAAAAATTGTTTCTATTTTTCATTTATTCTGACATTATCTAGTCTATAAAATGGAGTTTTACACAACCATGTCAATTCCCTCATGAATTTATGAACACATGCTAGCCCAAAAACATATATGATTTTAAACACTAAACACATTTTAATTGCCACAAGTACTAGATTCATTTACGTCACGAGGAAGTACAATTTGAATACGAGATATGTCAACAGGTACATTAATTAGTCCACCAGTCAATTCCAGTTGTGGTTTTCTGAAATGTTTTCCAAGTTCTCGTATTTTCAAAAATGGTAATTGTAATGATATCGTTCGTTTTTCCAATTCATAAAGTTATTTTACTATGGAAATTTGTCTGTTATGGCTAATTTGGTCTAGAATTTCAAATTTGATAACGTTTTCATTGTCACTAAGTGCCTTTCTACATTTCTTTCATAAGCACTTAGTTTTCAACACATTACTAATTTGTTTTTCTATGACATCTCTTTTAACCCAAGTTTGATTGCAAATTACACAGTCATAAACAAGAACATATTGTATTTCTTAAAATATTGTTGTTCAACCAATTTCTCCAATGTATAATCAAACATCTGTAATTATTATTTATATTCATTAACAAATATGCTATCTTGTATTGACTTTCATCGTTTCGATTGTCTAGTAATCTAACTTATTTCAATGAAATTTTAGTTTCTTATGTATTTTTTTAGTTCATGCGATGAATAATGTGGTATTTTGCTTACACCAAGAGACTTTTTATTAAGTTCCATAATATTTTCATCAACGCTCATGCTCTTAGAGCTAGAATTTAATAGCTTGCATAGTTTTATAAAAAAAATTGTTTTAAAATGTCCTTGTTTCTTATATGTTTTTTGACTCGATGCATTGATATTCATGATCTCTTGTTTACATTGATAAATTTTGTATCAATTTCTATGCTATTTTAATTCATTTCCATGTTTATGAAGTCAAACATATTTTTTTTCTAAGTTAGTTTAATCTATTAACAAGAGAAATATTTTACATCATGGCCGAAGCCAAGTCTTTTCCCAGACCTGTGGCATACTTGACAAAATTGACAGAAAAAAGACTGCCCACAAGGACAAACTAGCCTCGAACAATTCTCAAACTGCTGCACTGCCCTCGCAGGGGTAACAGCCATGGATTCCTCTGAATATTATATCGATTATAACTTGTAACAAAAAAACTATAGACCAACATATCTAGATAATCAAATACAAGCCCAGTAGAATGGGCCTCGTAGCACGAAAACCAGACAAGAAAATAACGGTTACTCATCAGGAGGTTCTTCAATAATGCGGCACCAGTGTGTAGCCATATCTTCATCCTTCTTTTATAGGTCCTCAGTGGGAGAAAATTCTTGCATGGATGGTCCTGGATCACCTTGAGCCGTCTCCCCCTCACAAACCTTGCTGACTTGTGCATCCTTGCCCTGCTTGTTCAACGACCCCGTCTGACGGTTCGAAGCCTGAGCTTTCTCTGTACTCTGCCTCGCCTGACAAGTGCTCGGCTCTCCCACCTAGGCCTCTTCTTTGAAAGAAACTGTAATTGAGGCAGTTATGCGAGGGCAGTTCAAGGAAAAATTGAAAGAGAAATGCGCAGTTTGGAGCGAGGGAGAGGCTTGAGTGGTGGGGACGGGAGGAGCAGAGGAGCCCAAGCGATGGTTAGATTCATGGAAACAACCCCTCCCACTTCTAGTATTAGGATAATGGCCAAAGAAATATTCACTGGATTGAGAAGACGACTCAGAGGTGGAGCTTGAGGGCGGGCATAGGGGTTGGATTTTGGTGTTACCCCTGCGGCAACACATGCATTGAAATAAGTGAGGCATGGAATCAGTCTCCGTGGAGGGCAAGATAAATGACGAAGGAGCAAGAGTGAAAGAGATTTGGTTAAAGAGAATATTTAGAGAAACAGAAGCAGACATACAAAGGCCAGAATGAGAGAAGTGCAGACCATCTCTAAGGTCTAAGCAGCAGTTCAAGAGGCTTCTTCTTCCTGTAGTCGTGCGCTGACTGGGGAGCCCAGCAGTTGGAGAGCACATATAGTGCATCGGAAGAGGAACGCTCGAATAGTCAGAGCCACTCTCCATTTTTAAAACTCGATTGGAATTATGTCGAAGGTTGCCCTGCAATAACATCTCATTGATGAGAGTCTAAGGGCGAAGAAATGAGGAGCATACAGAGGTGCGTAAGAGAATTAAGGTCGGATCTCGACCTGCACATGGAGTAAATGCGTTTGATATGATGACAGTGTGATTTGAGTGCCCCCCTCTGGTAGTGACTTGTGTGGGCAAGTGTCTCCACCCTTTGCCGCACCCAAGTCCCATCACATTAATAGCTCTCCAATTCACCTGCATCCAAGAATGAAGTCAAACATATTAATGTCACTATGTTTTTTTATTGAATTGTTCTATAAATTTCTTTTATTTAATTGTTTAAATAACACGTGAAATGTTTTTTTGTTGTCATATTTATTTTAGAGGTTCATAATGAAAATGACCTACAACCATAACAAATTGTATAATATGGAATATTGTCTCGTCTTTCTTGAATCCACAGAATTCAGACACAATAACCAGACTATTAGTGATCAAAAACTAGATTAGTGGCAAAATTTTTTCGAAAAATTCAAAGTGCTCAGAATCACACCATACTAGAATGAATGGATCGGGCTCGTTGCCAGGAGTTTGGTGAATTTTTTTTTACTCAAAACGGAGTCCATATGAGGAAGTTAAAGGTCGTTGATTGTTGTGTCAAATAGACAGATTTAAAAAAAAATGGTCAAACTAGGTCAAAGGCCAAAAAAATTAGTTTTCTCCAATTTCTCCCAATGATACTATGCCAAGTTTCAATTTGTTGTTGGTGGTCTAAGTGAGTGATTTGTGGTGTTTTGATTGGTTTTGGGAAGGAACCAATGGCGTGAAGACACGTGGCTAGCTCGGAGGCCGCCACATGCCCCTTTCTAAGGTCCGACTTCTAAATTTGGGGTAAAGTTTGAATTTTCATATATGCCCAAGTCCAAATTTTATTATATGTTTGGATTAAACTTTAACCTATGGTCTGAATTATATGGTCAAACGTAGAATTGATATTATTTATCAAAGGTTTGATAAGTCTGAATTTCAACATGTCAAAGGCGAAAGTTTATTTAAGGCAAGGTTTAAACCTCATAAATTTTGGGGAAAAAGGTTTATGCACAGGTTGGGTGGAGGTCGGAGTTCGACCCCAGGACCTCCCCCATGCAACGCGCTCTCATTGCCAACACACCACAATGGATTTTCTTAACTATTATGTTCACGACTTATAATTATGTTCATATGTATGGATCGACGGGGGTAGGACGGGGACCAACCCCCAGCCCATGTAACCATATGCGGATGACCAAAGGCATAGCTTATGACATAATCACGAAATTATGATTTTAATGCAGATTTAAACACCTAATCCATATTGTAAACTGCGTTAATCAAATGTTTTAAGTGCAGTTTGTTAAAACGTGCATTAAGCGCTAAACCAAGGTTTATCCACAATTAAACAGGATTAAAACTGAATTAAAATAGAGTTTAGTTTGGCGGAGAATTCGAAGGTCCTCCAAATTTGGCATCAACCCGAGATTTAGCTGCCTTAACTGGAGTCATCTCCAAATTTAGTGGATATTTCTTAGGCCAAACTGTTTTGGCCATAACTTTTGCAAAATTCGACCAAATGGAGAGAAAAAGAGTCATTCCTAGATTATTTTGATGCTCTGAGCATGATGGTGGAGGTTTTAGAGGCATTGGAGCACTTCTGAAAGTTTTTTTTCCACTTTGAATATTAAATAAGTTGAGGGCCACCAGGAGAGGAGGTCATGCCTAGATCAACTGAAGACCATTTTCAGAGCTTGAAGAGTATATTTTGAGGTTTTTGGGTCTTCTGAAGCCAATGGAGTAAGTTTCAAAGACATTGGACTACTATAGTTTCATGTAACCATACAATTGACCATTAATACAAAGAGAGCCTAGCCAGTTGAGGTAGATCCATGGAGATTTAGACAAGGAGGGGCGAACTCTATTATCAGCTATTGTGTAATGTTTATTTTGTGTGTTATTTTTCTGCATTTTATTTGATGTAAATGAGTTTTTAAAAGCTAATTGACTTATAAATTTCTCATCAAGACACTTAAAAACTTGATACATAAACCCCTTCACAATTGGCTAACTTGAGACAATCCTAAACACATTTTTATTTAACTGATGAGGGAGCTAGCACAACAAAAGTAGTTTGTCCGTATTCAGATCAAATTGGTATCAGAGCACAGTTTAGCTCATTTTAGCCAAGGTTGGCTAGAAGAATTAGCTATTATTTTTTTATTTTTGCAAGGAGAATTTAACTATGTGCAAGTTTATGTGTGAAGGAGAAGGTCAAGATTGAGAGCTCAGTTCTCAAATCAAAACAAAGAAGCATTTTATGCATTGGAAGTGTGATGGCGGCTTCATTAAGAATTTCTTCTAGTCAATCTTCCTTAGCAAAACTCTTTGATAAAGAGATGTTGCAGAAGCTCTACATCATGAATGCTATGGTGCAAGAGTTGTATGAAGATAAGAGGGAGAGAACTATAATTCAAGAGCAGTTGATTGCCATGAAGGATGAGAAGCAATAACTTCTTGAAAAGATGCATGAGATGGAGACTCAGCTCCATATTGCAAAGGAAACATTAGGCAAGCATGTGCATGAAAAAGAGGAATGAAATTCAAGTTTATATTACATTTATTATCAAAATGAATGTGTAGGTGATTTTGAAAGACACACTAGAGGAATAGGGTCCAAATTATTGATGAAAATGGGCTATGAAGGTGAAGGGTTAGGGAAACATGCACAAGGCATAGTTGAGCCAATTGTTGTTGAGGAAAGGCCTAAGTATTTGGGTCTTGGTTATGGAAAACATGACGGAGAATGCTCCAAAGCCAAGGAGGCACATGAAAGTGTTCCAAGCAAGACTTTCATTACATGTTCATTACCTCAAGATTGTGAAGATTGTGTTCATGAGGAATGCAAAAGTTTTACACCCACTTTGCAAGAAAATTCTCATAAGAAAGCAGCTAATGAGAATTTCAAACGAGAGGATGTCATTGTTGGTATTCCGAAGAGAGTCACTACCTTATCAAATTAACCTCCTCAAGAAGGCGATAAAGGTGAATGTTCAAGGTATAAATATTCCTTTAATCAAGTTGCTTTTGATTATGATAAACATGGTAAATATTCACATAATATTTGGAGAAAGTTTGCATGTTCCTTTTGTGGTTTGAATAACCATAATGTTTCAAGATGTTGGAAGAAGATATCCATGCACAGGAAACTTTTAAAACAAAGGAGGCAGAAATCCAAAGGTCCATTAGATAATGGAAACCATGTTGAAAGAAGATGCAATTTTTTTTCACTCATTTCCATAAGCAGGGTCATCTTGTAGACAAGTTTTGGACTTTGTATCCTATTTAATACTCTATGATATAGAAGATTGGAAAGACTAAACTATAAAGCACAACATCAAAACCGCTTGAAGCCTAGGATCTAGCCCTCCTAGACTTAGAGACAGATCTCTCTATTAGATTTATATTTATTTAAGTTTACCGGTGTTAGGCTAATTAAATTGATTGTAAGAGTTTGTTTGTTTGATTTTTCTTGGTTGGATAAAAGAGGTATTTCCTAAATAGTTTCCATTGGGCTATGGAGTCAAAATAGGCTAGGTATACACAACAAATCCCAAAGTAACTACAAGGCAAGCTAGCTGGGAATACAAGTGTTACAACTGAGTGTAATTATGGGATGGAGAAAAGTGGTTTCAGTAAGGAATTAAGAGAAATTAAGAATTCTTAAATCATATGTCAAAAGAAAACAGTGAAATCATAAAGATAGTCAGAATTAAGGTATTCTAAAACAACAAATCTTAATATAACCTTCGTGCTTTACAAATAGAATTATAAATGGAAAAATGAAGAGATTAAAGTGAGAAAAACATTAAACATGAATGAAGGAAAAACATCACCAGGACACATAACACATGAATCTTGCAGAATAGTTTCTTTATTAATGCTCCATCTTGAAAAATGAGAATAATTGCAATGAAAAGTGTTTACACAATCGGGGTCCAACCCTTGTTATAGAATGAAAAGTTGTATTTAAACTATTCGCACCTGCTTGCCGCTATAGGAAGGGCAATCGATTTGTATACATTAGGAGTAACTGAAAAATGGGTCTGCACGTCTTAACCATGGATGCATGTGACTGTTTCTATACAGATGTACAAAGTAGGAGTGGAAGTCTCCCTTCGTTGGAATGGCCCTCTAGCAAGTGCTCGATGTCCTTGTGGAGCCGTTATATGATCCTGTGGCGATTTGCTGTGCTGGAGGATATGATACACTAGATGCGTTGTTACCAAAAATTCACTGAGTTGTCAGCTTTGTCACTGAATTGAGTTGTCATCCTTCCTGGAGCTTGCATATATTTTCCCAACTTTCTAGAGTTGGGATCTTGGTGATGTTCAGCTTCCGGTAGACTTTTCGGACTCTGTGTATTTCACGAATGTTGGTTTTTGCTGAAAATTTTGTTTCACCTCATGCTGTATGAAGAAATTGTTGTTGATGACCTCATAGAATGATTTCCCGGTCATGGTGTTCTTCATATTTTCAAATTTGGCTGTGTCCTCGGAGAACCCTGTGACCTTCTTTACATAATTTGTCCTGGTCATCAGTTTATCATTGATGAAAAACAAGGAAGGCAAGCCTCTGTTGTATAGTGGCGCGATCCTGTTGAAAAACCTACTCACCCCAACCTCTAGCTGATGGCATTTTTCTTCTAGCTGTGTGACCAGACTCTTCTTATTCAAAACCCTTTTAACTACAAGAACAAAGGTTGTTCTATCGACCACTTCTAGTTGCTCCAATTCATGGCTGCTCTTGGAATTCAGGAATTTGATGATGTTGTTGGCAGTTTGGGGCTTATCTCCAAGTTCCTCATTTGTTTTCTCGATGGCCACCTTCAATACATCAATAAAATCCATTTGCTAAAAAATTATCTAAATTGAGGGGCATATATCATTTACAGACTCAATTATATCAACCATATGATTTTATTGACCCTTCCCATCATGCTGCCAATTGAGGACTCCTGCAGAGACTTCTGCAAACTTTCATTTAACTTTTTTCTAATCTGCAATTTTGTGGCATGTGTAGTGTCCTTTCCTTTGAGTTTCTCCAGCAGGTCATTGAGTTGACTCTGCAGCCTTTTAATCTCTGCTGAATGTAGAGACATGTTCTCCATTTCCTTGGCTAGCTACTCAATACTTTCCTCTGGTGCTCCAGTGGATTTTGTGGCTGTTGGGATTATGGTGAGAGGAACTGATTGTAGGGGAGTCATGGCCTTAGTTGCTTCTTTTGCTACCCCCTTCACTGCATCCCTTATTTCTTTATGTCTTTCTTTGATAATCTTGCCCATATCATCCTCCATTTTCTTGATCTGCTCTGCTTGTTCCACAATTAATTGCAGCATTTCTACCTTCTATGTCTCATTCTCTTCTATCTCCTTGGCCATAGGGTCTTCTATTACTGGCATCTTAAGCTGCCTCCTCAAAGAAACTATGTCTGCGTTCTTCTTCTTCACAAGGATTTTTTCCACTGCTGTGTCTAATGGATTGTACCCGAGTTGTATCGCCAATTCCTCCAGAGATTTTATCTTAGAATCGTTGGCCATGGCGGAGATCTTTTCCAACTTTAATTGTGACTATGCGTTGGACAAGGTCACCTGTAGTTTTGAGAGACTCATGATTGTGCTAGTTAGGGTAGAGGATACCATTTCCCCAGTCTGATTGTGCATCTCCATCTGGTATATTGGGTGGATTTTCTTTGCATTAAACTCAAAAGATGTCTTCTTGTGGTCCGCTGCACCTTTGGGCTAAGGAACGTATGCTTCCAAGAATGCCATATTCATTCTTCCCTTTTCAGAGTCAAAGGATGATAAGAGTCCATTGATTGTTATGATAACCTAACAAATATGACATGATACTAACAATATGTTGGGTCCTTTTCGAGAATGCTTATGATGGATATGGAAGACTTGTAGCAAGTATTGGGGCATGGTGGGTCATGGAAAGCTCCAAGATTTTGGTCCTGCTGGCAGAATCTAACTCTTGGTATAATCATATAAGGGCCTCATATGAAAAAGGGATAGTGTTCTTAATAATGGGGGCCTGCAACATTTCTTGGATGGATGGGGCATTACATGAAACAAAATTTCTCCTGCAGAGTTCACTATGGCCCTTTTCTTAGTGTCATAGCAATACTCAAATTTCCTAATTAGCTCAGGGAAACTATGGGTCCTAGGGAAGATGTAGTATGGGAGCTTAGTCTTCCAAAAGTTGATGCCATCTGCTTCGTGAAGGAGCTTATCCTCAAGCCCATAGTGGACATCGAACATTTCGAGGTCTGACTTTGTTTCATGTATCTTGTAATCACTGTCAACCAGGGGAATATGGTCTAAGTCTACCTAGGGGTAGACCATGGGATTGAACGATTGTTGAGCTGCCTTGGGAGGCATGATTTTTATTTTTATTTTTACTCTCTGATTCACCTACAATGGATAATGGGCTACAAGAGAATGGGAATAAAGAAAGGAGAAATTGTATGAAATGATACTGGGGAACAAGGTCAGACCGAAGGGGATTGGGATCAAAATTGAATTACCTGAACCGAGATTGTAATCATGCTCATAGAGCGCTGATGTTCTTTCTTTGACATGTATTTCACCCTTCGGACACAGTAGCAGGTCGTGATCTCCTTTGTAGATGTTCGTAAGTGTCACAACCTGTGTAAATTCAGTAGAAATTGAAAATTAAACTTTGGTGCCGTGGTGAAATCGGGCTTTAACAAGTGGCTAGAGGGTAACCTTTGAGTTGGCACGAGTCTGTTGGATAATGCCTCGACCATTCATGGTGCAACGATGCAATTGGTAGGAGGGGATGCGACATGGTGAACTGGACAGGTGATGGAGGACGCGACTTAGTGGAATTGGAAATGGTCATGGGTGACAACATTTTGGGGAATGTGGAAGCATCGTTTCGGAGGGGGGATACGACAGTAAGCGGTAATGGAGAAAGGGGGTGCGAATTTGCGAGAGCGCGACATGTGGAGAGGGACGTGGTAATCGATACCGCCCATTCCAGACCCCCACCCACCTTTGTTAACGTCTATATGCTGAAGGGGGTTAGAATGAATCGATGGTCGTTGATGGCGAGGCGAGGGGCAGAGATGAAGGGAAACTAGGGGGATGTTTAGCGGTGATGCGACAGGGTGACGTGACCATGGGCCTGGGTTAGGGGATGAGCGCGGGGGGGGGGGGGGGAGAACGTGACGTGGCAAGGATATGGTACCCGACAACTATCACACATCGCACATCAGAGGATTAAGCTATGCGTGGAAGAAGTAAACCTTAAATTCTGCAAAGTGCGAAGTATAGGGAATGGGGCGGTGACTTGGCAGGGAGGGCCCCACAGCTATCGCAAATCACGCTTCGAGGAAGTTAGTTATCATCACTAGGGGTAAACCTTTAAACTTGTGCAGTGCGATGTGTGGATAAATGGGAGGTGACGTGGAGGGAAGGTGGGGCTCGGCTTCATCGCATATCGCATATCTTTACCTTGTTCCTTTAGCGCTACCTTTTGAAACTCACGAAGTGCGGAGCGCGGAGAGGGGGAAAGTGATGTGGTAGGAAAGGTGGGACATCCCTCAGCTTGCAGATCATAGTCTTTATCATTTCTTTTGGCGCTGTCCTTTTGAATCCGTGAAGTGCGATTTAGTGCTTGGTGGGACTTGCACAATGCCTTAAATGAAGTGGATGCCCCTTAGTGGATTTTGAAGTCACCCTTTTATTTATTCCTTTCACTTCTTCCTCCTTTGCATCTCTACCTACCTGGACTACTCATCTAACATTTTTTCCTTCCTTTGTAGGGTACATTTAGACTTGTAGACCCCGAACATTTTCTTTTAAAATTATAACCCAACCCCTATCCTTATTTCTCCCATTGGTTCAGATTAAGCTATTGAACCAATCTCATTTTCTACCTATCTGCCGATAAGCCAAGATTAAATAGTTTGGAAAATCTTTATTCTCTAACCCATCCACTGATAAGCCAAGATTAAATAGTTTGGAAAATATTTATTTCTAACCTATCAATAGAAATTGAAAACTACCCATCCATGATTAAATTGTATGACTGTACAAACCTATCTAAAGAGTAGTGGCATTTGGACTTGTAGCACTTTCAGTTTTATTTCTTTTTTGGTGTTCTTCTCTCTCATTTTTTCCTTTTCTTTTTCTTTTTATTTTCATTCTTTTCTCTTTTCTTTTAAACCCTCTTTTATTTCTCTCTTTTTTTTTCTATTTTTATTTGAAATCGTTTGAATTTTGAAAAGCCTTTCAATAATGAAAACCTTGCATGAAAATGAAGTGTCCAGTCACCTTGAGATCCTATAATTTATAGGGTACTAACAATGGCTCCAGCTAGGGATGGCACTTCTTGAAAAGAAGTGTCAGGAACCTGAGACTAGTAGCCTTGGACATTCCCTTTTCTTTACAACTTTATCTGCTTTTGTTTCCTTTTCAACTATTTTCCTATGAATTATTGAAAACTTTAAGACAATAGTATTTACAATGATGACAATTTAATCCCGAGTTTAGAAGAAATAGAGTTTTAGCATCCTGCCATTGACAGGACCTCTTGGTACTTCGGTTCCATCCAAATCTTTGAGAAAGTAGGAATTATTTCCCCTAAAAGCATGAATGATGTATGGCCCTTGCAAAATATTATCAAACTTTCCATGTTTGCCTTTCTCCTCCCTTCTGGAATCCCATTTTAGAACCTTTTCACCTAAGCTGAAATCATCCGCCTTGGTTCTCTTGTCAAATATATTCTTGATATTCTCTTGCATCACTTGATTTTTGTTGTAAACTTCCTCTCTGTACTACTGCACCTGAATGGTGTCATCAATTCTTCTGTGAATGTCATTTGGTTCAACTTGGATCTCTTAAATCATATTCATTACTAGAACTCCCTAGGAAGAAGGAAATACTGCATCCATTCCATAAACTAATTGTTATGGATACATGCCAATTGATTTCTTTGTGGTGAGCCTATCAGCGCACAGAGCATTGATCATCTTATTGTGCCATGATTTCTTTCTCTCCTCTAGAATTTTTTTGATGATAGTCACCAGGATTTTATTGTAAGATTCGGCTAGTATGTTACCCTGAGGGTAGTAGGCCGTCGAATGCCCCAAATTTATATGATATTTGTGACAGAAATCAACCATCATTTTGGATATGAAGGCTACAACATTTTCTGTAATGATTTTCCTAGGACATTCAAATCTAGACAAGATGTTGGTCTCTAGGAATTTTGTAATGACTGAGTCAGTGGAATTCCTAGAAGGGGTGGCCTCTATCCATTTAGTGAAATAATTCGTAGCAGTAAGGATCCATTTGTGTTGAGTAGAGGATGGAGGGTGAATTTATCCTATGAAGTCTAACCCCCACTGTTGGAAAGGGCTTTTTATAGAAATGGGTTTTAGGGGTAAGGGAAATAGTTTCCTCTTTCCCTCAAATATTTGGCATTTATGACAGGCAGTGACCATCTTATGGACATCAGGAAAAATGGTGGGCGAATAAAAACCAACTCTCATAATTTTGTTAGCAGTGGTTTTCCAGTAGAGATGGCAACCATAGTCACCTCCGTGGAACTCTTGCATTGCTCTATCTACATCATTCTTTAGTAAAAATTTAAGAAAAACGCCAGCCATATCTTTCCAGTACAAATTTTTTTCCAAAATGCAGAACTTGACAAATTTGAGTTTAAGAAACCTAGCCTTCATTTTAGATAAACCAGAAGGAGAATTCATATTAGAAAGTACATACAAGATGTCAGCATACCATGGAGAATATGGGAAGGCTTCATTGGCCGGTGGAGTCACCAGTTCCTCTTGATCATCTAATGCGTGTACCATGTTGATGTCTATTGCGTGTAAATTAGACTCTACCATCAATTCAACTATCCCTTGGCCCTTGATCAACTTGGTAGGGTTGATTTCCAAATCATACTCTATGATCGCTGCAATCCATTTCCCTATTTTTCCATCAGGACTATTTTGTGTTAGGATGTCTTTGACCACTGCATTTGGAACATAAGCAATGATATGTGAATGTAAAATATAGACTCTAAAATCTTTCAGTGCTTTAACCAATGAAAAAGCTTGTTTTTCTATGATGTTGTATTTTAGAGATGCATCTCTTGATGCCTTGCTAAAAAAGGCTATTGGTTGTTCTTGTCCTTCATTGTTTTTCTGTAACAAAACAACATCAATAGTGTGTTCAAAGGAAAAAAGAAAAAATATGAAATATTTGGTGAAATACGGACTGATTAGTACTAGGGCCTTTGTCAGTGCTACCTTGACTAGGTCAAAATACTGTTTCGCTTCCATGGTCCACTTTATTTATGATCCCTTCTTTAGCATGTTAGTGATGTTCCTTAAAATTTTTGCCAAGTTAGGTATGAATCTCCTTATGAAATTGATTTTACCAATGAAGGATTGGAGTTATTTCAAATTTATGGGATGGCTGATTTTTAGTGTTCCCTCAATTTTTCTAGGGTCAATTTTGATTCCATCCTTAGAGATAATGCGGCCTAATAGTTTTCCCTCTTCTAAGCCAAATAATGTCTTCTTAGAATTCAAGGAGAGTCCAAATTTTCTGCATTTCTCGAAAACTCTTCTCAAGTGTGTTAGATGTTCTTCATTGATTTTAGAAAACACTGTGATGTCATCCAAATAAATTACAATAAAATGGCCAATGTCATCAGAAAATGCAATTTCCATGGCTCTTTAGAAGGTAGCCAGAGAAACTAACACTTGATTGTATCCAGAGAAACCATCCAACAGAGATATCTTACTATTGACCACTACCCTTTGAAATATGTGATCCATCTTATGTAAGGGGTAGTTGTCATTAAGAGATACCTTATTAAGGTTTATGAAGTCAATGCAGAGTCTGATCTTGCCTGTTTTCTTCCTAGTTGGGAAAATATTGGAAACCCATTGGGAGTACTTGAGTGGCACTATGATTTTTTCTTCATACATTTTCTTGTTCTCTTTCTCCACTAAAGGCATTAAAACAAGGTTTATTCTGGGTAATTTTTTTCTGAATGGCTTTTGAATTTATTTAATTGGGATCTTGTGTTGAATGATGCTGGTATCTTAGGATTTCAGATCTTCATAGCTCCATGAAAACACATCAATAAATTCTTTGAATAGGGCTATATATCTCTTCTTCGTAAAAGCAGGCAGAGATTTGGATAATTTGATGATTTTGGGGTTCTTTTCTGTGCCTATATTATATTCTTCAATGTCTACCCCAGTTGGTTCCATTTTGGGCTTCTCGGCTATGTTATTAAAGTCAAATAATTCTTCCAAAGGGACTAGCCCTCTAGGCAGGTTATTTTCCTTAAGTTGGAGTACATCAAAATTCTTCTTTTTCAGGGTCTTTTTGGTTTTTCGTATTATGTACAGTTTTCTCAGCTAGGATATTTACAGTGGTATTTACATTGAAAACAACAATTTCCATATCAGCAGTTTGTTTTCCTTCAATACTTGGTTCATCAATGAGGTTGTCTCCCTCACAATCCATGTCTACATTATTATCTTCAAATTCATATTTAGATTGTAGGAAGGTTTCAATTTGTTTATCACTACCAAACACTTGCCAATACCTCATATTATCTGGCACTAAAGGTTGGTGTTTGACCTTAATTGTATGTTGCTTGTTTGGGTGAGGAAGTTTACAGGTATTGGATGAAAAATCCAAGCCGTTTTCTAGCACATTCTAGTTTCTAGGGATTCTTGCCAGGTCATATTCCTCAAAGGTTCTCAAGAAATCAAGGACTATGTTTCTATAAACTCTTAACCTAGGGTGTTTCACTGCATACAGACCTTTAACTTGGTTTTTTAACAATTCAGAGTCCCCATGCACAAAGATCCCTTTTTCCCCCAGATTTTTCAGCATTTGTAGTCCTAAGAGGAAAGCTTCATATTCAACAATGTTGTTTGTGAACTGAAATTTAATTTGTATGAATGACCTATGCACTATTGTATCTTGTGTTATACACCCAAATGCCTGCTCCTGAGCTAGATTTTCCACATGATCCATCAAAAATCATGTTCCAAAGAGGTTCATTTTCTGGATTGGGTTTCTCTGTTTGTATTTGAATGCCATTATTTTATGTGGGAACCTCTTCGATAATGGAAACCTATGATTCAATGTCTCTATCATTAAACAAAATGAAATAATCGAGGTCAGTGTGAACAGAGTACAGAGGGTGATTTTGAGGTGTCTCCTGGCTACTTACCATGTACTTCATCAAGGTTTCCCTATAAAGTCTTCTGGATTGGCCAAACACTGAAATGGTAGCGTAAGTCATGTCTAGTTGCAAAGTTCCTTGTAATTTACCCCCCATGAGCGAGATAACATCATTCCATATTTTTGGGGAATGTTAGCCACAAAAATGTCCATCAATAATATTTTGGCAAGTATTTGGGCCAGAGTGATACAAAGATCCTTAATAAGACCTAGGCACTTGACCTTTCTAAAATCAAAAGAGTATAAATCCCTGTAGGGTCTAGTGATTCCGAGGCCAAGTTTATCCATGGTAGCTTTTGGCATAAGGTTGTACGAGGCACCCAAATCCAACATGGCATTATGAAGTATCTTGTCATGAACATTTAGGCTGACATAAAAAGGAGGGACCCATCCTTCCTGTGGTCTACCCTCAACCTCTGGCCCAAACAACAGTTGCAGTTGATCATCGTTTAAGTTGACAGTATCTATAGCTTCCCCTATATTGAGCACTTTGAGGACCTGAGATCTGTAGGAATTTTTGTTAATCAATTCAATGAGAGGGATAGAAATATTCAATTTGTCAAGATCACTCTCAATACTGAACGATGTTTGAGTTTTTAGGAGATTTGATAACTCAATTATTTCAGCCTCTTTTCTTTGGGAAACCTTAGGCTATTTTCTGGTACTAGGGATATCTGTTTGAGCATTCCTGGTAGGAATATCTGTTGTTTTATTGGTACTAATTTCTATATTTTTCTTTTCTAATTTATTTGCATTTTTCTTTTTGTTTTATGTTGTTTTGATGACTCTGGATTCAGATGCTTTCTTTGCAGGACTTTCCGAATCCTTCTTATTAGAATTTTCTAAACCTTTCTTGCTCCTTAAGTTATATCGTCTGTGGACCTCAATAATGGGATTCTCAAAACCTAGTTTGTAATCATCAGATCCTTCGGATCCGAAGTCTATTTAGGCTAGTGAGAAAAAATCTTGTTCTTCTTTAGTGAGGAAAAAATGATCATCTCCATCAATCCCCATTAAATTAATGTGTTTTTACTCAAATTCCTCCACTGATCCTTCATCATCATCCACATAGTTTTCTTGGAAAGGGGGTCTAATCTGCTAATCAGGACCTCTTTGCTCTCTCTGTCTAATTTGTGGAGGTTTCTCCTCGGGTTCTGATTTATGTTTTGGGGTGCTGGTTAATTTTCTCTGGGCATTTCCCTTTCATTCAAACTCATCCTTTCCATGTTCCTTACCAAATTGCTAATTTTGGCATCAAACGTAGAGGCTATGGGCTCTTCCCTTATTGTGATTCTCCTCTCATTCCTCATCCTAGCCCTTTTAGCTAACAAGTTGGCATCTACACTCACAACATTCTTTTGCATTTCCTCTAAGTTTGATGAGTCTCTTTCCCTCAGTTGGTAGGCCATGTCCGGGTCAAATCCATATGGGAATTTGAGTAGGAATATCTCCTGGGGTGGTTTCATATTATCTGCGAGTGCATTATATAAGGTGTTGAGTCTAGCATAGTAATCTTGTACACTCTCTTCAGGGGATCTTTTGATAGTTTCATATTCACATAGAATCTGTAGTGGGTTTTTCTTGATTTCCCACATATTGATGAATGTTTGTTGGAGAGTAGGGAGATCATGGATAATATTAGGAGTTAGACCTCTAAACCATTTTCTGACCCCCCCCAAACTCTGGGCAAACATTCTCAACTTGACACTGTCATCGTTGATTTATTGGTCATGGTGTTCTTCAGATTTGTGAATTTGGATGCGTCCTTTGAGATCCCTGTGAGCTTCTTTACATAATTCGTCCTGGGCATCAATTTATCGTTGATGACAAACAAGGATGGCAAGCCTCTGTTGTGTAGTGGCTCGATCCTATTGAAAAAACTACTCACCCCAACCTCCAGATGATGCCATCTTTCTTCTAGCGGTGTGACCAAACTCTTTTTATTAAACACCCTTTTAACTTCAATAACAGAGGTTTTTTTGTCTACCACTTCCAGTTGCTCCAATTCATGGCTACTCTTGGAATTCAGGAATCTGATGATGTTGTTGGAAGTTCGGGGCTTATCTCCAAGTTCCTCATTTTTTTTCTCAATGGCCACCTTCACTGCATCAATCAGATCCCTTTGATAAAAATTATCTAAATTGAGGGCCATATATCATTTACAGACTCAATTATATCCAACCATATGATTTTCTTGACCCTTCCCATCATGTTTCCAATTAAGTACTTCTGCAAATTTTCATTTGTCTTTTTACTAATATGAAATTCTATGGCATGTGCCTTTGAGTTTCTCTAGCAGGTCATTGATTTGACTTCACAACCTTTTGATCTCTGCTGACTGTAGAGACACATTATCCATTTCCTTGGCTAGCCACTTAGTACTTTCCTTTGGTGCTCTAGTGGATGTTGTTGCTGCTGGGATTATGGTGAGAGGAACTGCTTGTAAGGGAGTCATGGCCTTAGCTGCTTCTTTTGCTGCCCCCTTCACTAGATCCCTTATTACTTTCCATCTTTATTTGATAATCTTACCCATCTCATCCTTGATTTTCTTGATCTACTCATCTTGTTCCACAATTAATTGCATCATTTCTTTCTTTTGTGTTTCATTTGCTTCTGTCTCCTTGGCCATAGGGTCTTTTGTTACTGGCATATTAAGCTGCCTACTCAAAGAAACTATGTATCTGTTCTTCTTCCTCACAAGGATTTGTGCCACTGCTATGTCTGATGGATTGTACCCGAGTTGTATCACCAATTCCTCTAGAGATTTTATCTTAGAATCTTTTTCCATGGTAGAGATCTTTTCCAACTTTAATTGTGACTGTGTGTTGGACAAGGTCATTTATAGTTTTGAGATACTCATGGATGTGCTAGTTAGGGTGGAGGATACCATTTCCCCAGTCTTCTTGTGAATCTCCAACTGGTATATTGGGTGGATGTTCTTTGCATTAAACTCAAATGATGTCTTCTTGTAGTCCGCTGCACCTTTCGGCTCAGGAACTTGTGCTTCAAAGAATTCCATCCTCATTCTTCCCTTCTCAGAGTTAAAGGCTGATAGGAGTCTACTGTGGGAGCTTCCTATTTGTTTCCAAAATTTATTGAGAACCTCATTCCTTCTCTTGATCACCCTAAATGTGCCATAAATGTCTTCCTCTTGTTCTGAAGTAGGTGTGGGAGTTTGCACATTCAACTTTGGAATATTGGCACGGTGGCAGAGGAAATGGAGAAGGTTGGGTGGCCACCTACTGAAGATGAACTTGGTGAATTCCCAATTGTGATGGCAATTTGCTGTTTTTTCTCATTTCCTTGGTCAAGGCCCATGTTGATCCTAGCTCTCTTCCTATATCTCATTCTAAATTCCTTAGTGGAGGAATCGATCTCCATGTCTGTTTGATCCTGCCGGGTCCTCTTTCTTCCTATTTCCTTTTTAGAGTCCTTTCCTTTGTCTTCTTGAACTCCTGTTGTCTTCCTCCCTTATGGAGCTAGTGTCTAGATCCTTGAAGTAGAGATGACCTGTTCTTCAGCTTCCTAGAGTGTGTCTGCCACCCATTCTTCTTGATTCATGTACTTCTCTATCTCTAGTATGTGGGTATGGATGTATGGAGTGGAATTGTGTTCTACCCTCTTCTTGGAGATGATCCCCATTGGATCATAGGGCTAGGTGAAACTGGGTGTGAATTTCATATCTTTCAGTATTCCATCTCCCTCTCCCTCTGCTACCCTACTGTTGCAGATTAATGGGCCTATTTGGGATTTGATCTTGAATTGTGATTTATTCTTGGCTGAAACAAAAATCGTCTCGTCAACATCTATCATTTTCCTTATGTATTCAAGGGAAAATATCCTCATGGAGAGGTATTTGGGTAGCTTATAGGGAGCCAATTCATTGCCATAAACCCTGATCTTTGTGTAGTTCTGGTAGAGATACCAGTCTGATATCCTTATATGATCTATCAGTTGCATCACTTTCTTGATTTCTTCACCGACCCTATGTTTTGTGGTGCTGCTGAGTGCACTGATTTCCGGATGAACAAATAGATCCTCAAAGTCATTGTATGAATAGTCTTCCTACTCCTTTCTCAATAGAGTTGTCCAAAAAATGATAGATTGGGCTTGAGAGTCTTCACCTTGATTTTTCATGTTGAATTTGAACTTGCTAGATTGAAAATAGGTGAGCATGTGCACCACGACAGATGTGTATTTGAATACCCCTTCTACTTGAAAATTCACAAACTGATCATGGATTTCATCAGCAAGGAATTGAGCATAGTTGAACGTAACAATGGATTAGGCTTCTGTAGAGAGGATGGACAAGAAAACAATTATGGCTTCATCTATCCACTAATCATTATGATAACCTAACAAATCTGACATGATACTGACAATATGTTGGGTCCTTTCTGGGAAGGAGTATGATGGATAAGGGGGAATTGTAGCAAGTATTGCGGCATGGTGGGTCATGCAAAGCTCCAAGGTTTTGGTCCTACTGGCATAATATAACTCTTGCTATAATCCTATAAGGGCCTCATACGAAAAAGGGATAGTGTTCTCAACAATGGGGGCCTGCAACATTTCTTAGATGGATGGGGCATTTACATGAAACAAAATGTCTCCTACAGAGTTCACTATGGCCCTTTTCTTAGTGTCATAGAAAGGTTGGCATTTCGTAATTAACTCAGGGAAACTATGGGTCTTAGGGAATATGTAGTATGGGAGCTTGGTCTTCCACAAGCTGATGCCATATTCTTCATCAAGGAGCTTATCCTAGAGCCCACAGTAGACATCGAACATGGCGAGGTCTGACTCTATTTCATGTATCTTGTAATAACTGTAAGCCAGAGGAATATAATATGTTTCTTCTATTTATAGTATAGAGGAATAAGTGGGGTAGAGAGACCCTTAAATCTCTTTAGTAGGAATAAATAACTTCCAGTATGGATGTGGATCAATTTATATAGTCAAAATAAAGCCACCTTGGGTGTGAAAGGGGGAAATTCTTGTAGACTGGATCAAGATTTACCAAATCAACATTGTTGCCAAAGAAGAGAGTGGAGCTAGTGGGGACAACACAGTTTTGGAGGAGGAGTCTTTGCATGGAAGTAACCTCATAAATGAGTGGGGCCAAGGGTGAGGAAGCTCACCAAGAATATAAGGGAAGGGATGGCAGCCATGAGAGGCATTCAAAATATTTTTTTTGTTTGAGTCTTATGAATTATTTCATGCTTCAGCTGTTTAGCTGATTTTTTTTGTACTGTTTAGTACAAGGGCATTTCCATGCGGGAATCCCACACTCTATCTTGGAGGACTTGAGAAGGAAATCTAAGAGGAGTATTCTGAGCTCCATTTCCACCATCGGGAATTGGACCAAGTAGTCACCTATAGTCACAACTTAGTTCCTTGATGAACTGCGTTATTTTTCATGGTGTTGCAGTGGAGGGGTGCAAAATCCTGTTTATGAGCTAGTTTCCTAGTGAAAGGAGTAGCCTTTCACCCAGAAATCTAGGGAGGAGAAATTACAGCCATATCTTTTTCATTTCAACCATTTTGTAGCACAGATTTAGTGATATAGTATGATTCAGCCATAGAATTGTAGTCTGCACTTTTTACATCTTGTGTATTTCAAGAAACCCTTGTCGGGTTATCTTGGGATTGTGTTTGAGAGACTGGTTCTCCATTTTCAGCACCTTTTGAGTAATATATCAGAAGATCCATTCATATTTATTTTCCTGTAGCAGTAACCCTCACTAGGACTGCACTGTCATGTATTCCAACATTTCTGGGTTGCAGCATCCCTTGGTATTCTAGTATTTCTAGGCTTTGGAGGCTTCTTTACCTAGTTTGAGTGATTTGTTCCTTAACAAATTGTATATTTTGCTACTCTAATACCTAATCTAATGGATATATTATTTTATCATATGTTTTCCATAATTATTTGCTGTACATTTAAGTTTGGTGTTCAATATTGTTGTTTTTCCTAATTTGGAATATTACAGTGGTATCAAAGCTCTAATATTGGCTCAACTTTTGGGGAAATACATCTATAGCCATGGAGGAGAAAGAGATCCCAAAAATTCTTCTCCAGAACATGCAGGACATTGCAAAAGATATCAAGGAGATGAGATTTAAAAGACAAAAGGAATCCCCTATAGGGTTTCACATGGAGAAAGCTCTGGTGCTTCACATTTGTGGTGGGAGAAATCAATAGCACAACCTTCTTCACAACGCTCCGCTATGCACACATTCCTATCATTGGAAGGTGAGGAATGAGGGCCCTTGAGGGAAGAAACCCTTGGTGACTATTTTCTAGAATATGAATCTCAATCCCGGAGGTTCAAGGAGCATTTGAACTTTCAGGAGTTCTGTTGGATCAAGGATGGTAGGAGATCCTTCAATCACCATAAAAAGGGATGGTACATGCAAAAACAAGATCTACAACTTAGTTTAGGTAGGTTATTTTTTCCCTATTATGATGGATCACCCAAGTGCACAACTAAGGCTTAGGTAGAGAAGTTGGATACTTACTTCCAACTCAACAGAGTTTCAGAATTGGAGGCTATCAAAATAGCAACACTGCACCTAGAAGGTGAGGCACATGAGTGGTGGTTTCATGGGTTATCTACACTTGGGCATGCTAGTATCACTTCATATTCAGAATTCACTTGGAGGTTGGTGGAGAGATTTGATCCCAGGGATCCGGAAGCACACTTTGTTGAGCTAACCAAGCTCAATAAATTAGGGGAATTAGAAACTTATATCTCTGAGCTTCTAAAGCTTTCAGTCATGGTATCTGACCTCAATATGACCAGGAGGGTATGCATGTTCATTGATGTGATGGTTGAACCGTTGCATGGGTTAGTGAAATCTACTAGACCAACTAGGCTCCAAGAAGCTATGGAGAGGGCTAGGGACCTACAACATGCTTTACCCAAGGCAAAGGCTCCTTTTCAGCAAAATATCTCCTCTTACACAAAGGAGAATCAAGAGAAGAAATCTCTTGATAATGGTTGGAGAGATCTAAGGAATAAAAAACTTTGTTTCACTTGTCGAGAGCCATGGGTACCAAACCACCAATGTGTTGCAGGGAAGGCACATTGCATTGTGATATTTTCTGATGAGGAGAAGGAGATCAGTGTTGTAGCAGAAGGAGGAGGTGCACCACCCACGGGAGATGTAGTGGGAACATTTGCTCCAATGGGAGGAACTCTTGCAGCTTTGAGGGGAGTTCCCAAGTATCTAACTTTAAGGGTTAGAGGCACTATTCTAGGGAAAAGAGCATCAGTATTAGTAGATAGTGGAGCTACCCATAATTTTATTAACACGTAGTTGGTGCAAAGGAGGGGCATTCACATAGAATATTTTGAGGCTTTCTCATTTTTGGTTCTGGGAGCTAGAACCATGCAGTGTGCAAAATATGTTTCGGCATTAACCATCACTATGGGAACCTACACACTGACAGACCACTTATTTTTGGTTGATATTCTAGACACCAATGTGATATTGGGTGTCCAGTGGTTAATCACCTCAGGGAAGGTTACCATAGACTGGGAAACATTAGATATGGAATGGACAGAAAAATGGAGTCGTAAACATAAGAAAATCAAAGGAATACACACCTATCCACCCCAAATTGTCTCAGCACATAGGTTGGAAGTTAATTTACACAGAGGGGACATAGAGTGGGTAGTAGAACTGCATTTTTCAGAAGAAGGGAGTAAGGATTCACCAGTACATCCAAATGTCCAATCTATTTTGGACTGATAATCCGTAATATTTGGAGATATCCCACCTGGGAGACCTCCTAATTGAGGATTTGAGCACACTATTGAGTTGGAGCAGGGGATCCAAGAAGTGATCAGCACATCCTATAGGCATCCCAAAGCCTATAGAGATGAGATTGAAAAGGCCATTCAGGAGCTTTTGGCCTTGGGGCACATTCGGCCTAGCACCAGTCCTTTTGCCTCTTTAGTGGTCTTGGTGAAGAAGAAGAAGCATTGAGGATGTGCATTGATTATAGAGCATTGAAAAAAAAAATACCATGAAGAACAAATACCCAATTCCCAGTATCGATGAGTTGATGGATGAACTAAGAGGGTCCAAGTATTTTTCCAAGATTGATTTGAGATCGCGGTATCATCAAATCAAAGTGAGGGATCAAGACATCCCCAAGACAACATTCCGATGTCACTATGGACATTTTGAGTTCTTGGTAATGCCTTTTGGGCTAACCAATGCTCGAAAAAAATTCCAGTCTTCCATGAACCACATTTTCCATGGTCACTTAAGGAAGTTTGCATTGGCATTTTTTATGAAATTCTCATTTACAACTGCACATGGGAGGAGCATTTACAACATATTGAGGCAGTATTACACATTCTTAAAGAGCAGTAGTTCTATGCTAAGATTTCTAAGTGTGATTTTGGGCTCATAGAGATTCTCTATCTAGGCCACATCATTGGAGTAGATGGGGTGAGATTTCATGAAGAGAAGATCCGTGCTATTAAAGTTTGGCCCGAGCCAAAGAATTTCATAGAATTTCGGGGGTTTGTAGGCATCTGTACCTATTACTGAAAGTTTGTAAAAGGGTTCTCTCAACTAGTAGCACCACTTACAGATCTAACTAATAAGGGAGCTTTTAGTTGGACAACCACAGCGCATAGAGCTTTTGATAAGCTCAAGGAGGTGATGTGTAGCTGGCCAGTATTAGTTCTGCCTAATTTTACCCAACCCTTTGTGTTGGAATGTGATGCTTCGGGAGAAGGCATTGAAGCAATATTGATGCAAGGGGGACACCCCATAGCTTTTGAGATTCGGAAGTTTCTGCCCCATGAGAGGTTATACCCCACATATTATAAGGAGATGCTAGATATTATGCATGCTTTAGCCAAGTTCTAGCAATATTTGGTGGGTAATATATTTTGAGTGAAGATTGATCATAATAGTCTTTGATTCTTTCTTGAGAAGAAGCAACTTCAAGAGAGGCAACAGAAATGGGTGAGTAATATCCAATTATATGAATTTGACATAGTATATGTCAAAGGAAAGATTAATGTAGTGGCAGATGCTCTATCTCGGAGGCTAGCAGCACTGTCCTTGATGAGCATGGATACAAATTGCAAGTTTTAGTTGCTAGTGGAATACTCCAAAGACCACTTTGCATGTGAGATCCTAGATTGAATGGTGACTGATGAGAGGTATAGAGTGATGGATGAGGTTAGGTATTAATAGGACCGAGTCTTCTTGGCTAGAGATTCTAAGCTCAAGAAGAAGATTCTGCAAGCATCACATGATTCACCACTTGCGGGGCATCAAGGGTTCACCAAGACATACCGGGCTATTCGAGAGAGATTATCAAGGAGTAAGTAGTTTTCTAGTAGAACAAAGGAGAGCACAACCATCCCATAAGATTATCACAGCCACTCCCTATTCCGAATGGAAAATGGGAAAGTATTTCCATGGACTTCATCACCAGTCTACCTACAGTTCAGGGTAAGGATTGTATCTTTGTAGTTGTTGATCAACTAACAAAGTATTCACATTTCTTTGCTATTTATGCACGATATAATGCTTCACGGGTAGCCGAGATCTTCTTTAGAGATGTGTTTAGACTTCATGGTCTTCCAAAGACCATAGTCAGTGATCGGGATAGCCGCTTCATGGGTGGCTTTTGGAAAGAGCTTTTTCAGTTAGTGGGTACTGGGTTGACACCAAGTGCCAGCTATCACCCACAAACCGGTGGACAGACCGAAATATTAAAAAAGTGGTTGGAGGGATACTTACAGAGCTATGTTTCGGGGCAACAGAGAGCATGGCTGTGCTGGATCCATTTGGGGGAGTAATGATACAACATAACCTTTCATATGTCCATTGGCATGACCTCCTTTCGAGCCTTTTATGGGTATGATGCACTATCATTTGCTGATGTGATGTTTGGAGAAAGTAAAGCTCCTAGAGAAAAGGAGTGGATTCAAGTGAGTCAGGATATACTCCAGGCCCTCAAGGAAAACATTGCTACAACACAAAACCAATAGAAAATGTATGCAGACCGTGGTCAGATAGAGAGGTAGTTTGAGGTGGAAGATTTGTTCTATCTTCATCTTCAACCATATAGACAATCTACACTTAAGGAGAAAATAATTGAGAAGCTTAAACCTCTGTTCTATGGGCCATACAGGGTGATCCGTCATGTTGGAGAAGTAGCATATGAGCTAGAGTGATCCAGGTGGATTAAACAGGTACAAGTACAAGTGGCTCAGCAAAGAGGGCTCAAAAATCAAAATATTCAGATTTTTATCAAACTAGCTTCATGTTGTAGATCTTGTCTTTTTGATTCCAACGATGCAGACGACACTCAATTCTGAGTCCGTATGAAGGAGTTAGGAGCGGTCAAAGTTCCGGGTTGACTTGGTGACTAGGCAGCCTTAAAGAGGACGCAAATTGGACCAAACCCGACCACCGGATTCCAGCACACTTAAGCCAGGTTCTGGGTGAAATTGTTTCCTAGATAATTTTCCTCTTATGGTAAAAAATCGGATTTTTAAAAAATGCACAGTTTGTTTTATAAAAACCAAAATTATTTAAAAAAAAGGGTGGCAGGCCACCACCCCCGCCACACCACCCGGCTGTATGTCACAACATATTAAAAAATATATATATATATTTATGGGCCGGCGGTCCATGACCCCCGCCGAACCCCACGGAGCTCCCCACCATAACACGCATGTTTTTGTTAAAGCACATTTATATAAAATATGTTAAAACATCTAACGTCCATATGATCGAGATGGTTGGGGGCGGGCCGCCCAATGTGGGTCCAACGCCCCAAAAAAAAAAAATATTATTTCTTATAAAAATGAATGCATATTCCGTGGTGGAGGTGGGATTTGACCACCCGACCTCCCTTAGCAAATTACTAAATCTTACCAACGTGGCAACGAACTTTGCTTTGTAAAATCCGCCCACAATTGTTTATATAAACTTGACTTTTCAGAAGTGCGCCAGGCCATGGAGCAGCGAAGTGTGCACACTCAGATCGAGATTTTATGATTTTTTTATTGCCGGTCATGTGGAACAATGAGCCCAGAAAGAGGCAGGCGGAACCTTAATTGAGGCCAAATTTCAAGAGGGCGAAATTTTGACTTTGTCCAAAAGGGACAAATTTTATGTCGTTTCAGCACTACTCGACGCCACGAGTCTGATGGCGTGCTCAGTTTCTTCATATGAGTTTTCGATTTTTCAGCCACTTTTGGAAGTGGGTTATGCAGGTGTCAGATTTCCGCATATGAGTAGTCATTTTCACCTTTTTCGACGCCACAAGATTGATAGTGTTTTCAGATTTCGCTGCAGAGCTGCTCAGCCTTCAACAAATGGCTGCATGAGGTATATGATGTGGATTCCATGTACTTCTTTATTTATTTCTCTTTGAGATGCATTATGTCTTGTAGATCCCAATTGATACATGAGTCGTGGGATCTTGCTTTGTGTTGTTATTGATGTACTTTCAGCTATGGATTTGCGTCATGTATGAGTCCCTTTTATGCCAGATTGGTAGGATGCTCAATTTCATATGTGTATTGTTGAGATCCCTTGTTTTCTAGAATTGGCGGGATACTCTTATTTATTACATATCAGCTATGGTCATACTGATAGGAGTCTTTCTTTATGTATGAGAGTTCTGCAGTGGAACATCTCTTAAAGAAGTCAAGCCACTCATGCGTGAGGGCAAGTTTTCCTTGTATGCCATAGGGAAAAACATCCATGTACATCTTCTTCTTACAACACATAATGCAGCAGCCTACACCATCTTGACACCAAGGCCCAGAGATGTAGTCCATCCAGGACGAACTCCGTCATCAAACGACGTGTTCTTATGATTGCTGATCTTGTTCATTTATGCTCATTTTATTTACAGCTACAATTGTTCATTTCTGTTCTTTAACGTCTTAATTAATTGCAATTCTAATTATCAGCTGAAGTAAAAGGTCTTAGTTAAGGGTATTAAGATTTTACCCTGGATCAAGTGGTATCAGAGCAGGTATTCTTGCTGATTGGATTGTAGGCATGAACATTGAACGTTTGCTAAATTGAGCCATGGAGAATGTCAAGGACATGTATGAAACCATGCTCAGGGTGTCCAAGAAAGTGGACATATTGTACGAGGCTTACAAAAAACAAGCAGTAGAGAACGAAGAATTGAAGACCCTCCTACACAAAAATAAGGAGGACAAACAACAGTTGCAAGCCACGATAGAGGCATGGGAAGAATTGAAACGCAACAACGAAACTCTTCAGAGAGATCATGATGCCTTAAAAGAATTCCTATAGAAAGAGAAGGAGGAGATGCAGCAGATGTAGCTTCAGCTACAGGCCATGTCAGAGGCATTGACGGAAGTGAAGCGCAACGAGGGCTTACAATAGCTTTCTTCATCTGTTTGACAATCAACACCTAAGGTAAACAGTGTTGATTTTTCTTCAGTTTATTCACACGATATAATTTTAGTTGGAAGTGTGGACATACCCATCATAGGTACCGGCATGAGACTCCTCACCAAAATGGGGTACAAAGGAGGAGGACGTGGCATTCGTGGCCAAGGAATAACCGAACCATTCGAGGTTGTGCAACGACCTCGTTATGCAGGTTTGGGGTACACTGACGAAGGATGTTCAAAGGACATCAAAGGAAAATAGATAATGATGAACTATCCAAGGAAGAGGAATGATGGGGACACTTCGCCATCGTTCCATGGTAGTGCACATTGCAGTGAAGGAACTGAGGCGAGCTCCCATAATCATGATCGCACTAGAGACCACCCTAGAAGGTATACTAAGTCTCATTATTCTAGATTGCATTTTGACTATAAGAATGTTGATAACCACGGTCGTAAAATATGGCATCGTAAAACTTGTTATTTTTGTGGTTTAAATAACCATGTGATTTTTGAGTGCTGGAAGAGGATGGCAGCACAAAGGAGGAAGAGGCACGAAAAGGCTTCTCCCCAACTGGAAAAGAAATCAACTAAGTAGGTTTGGAGGAAAAAGAAATTTTGCATCCATTGCGACCGAAGTGGCCACCAAAGAGCCACATGCTGGAAACTTCATCCAGAGCAGCATCGTAAAAACAAAGTGCCTGTGCATACACCAGTTGAAAAAGCTGATCGACAAGCAAGTTTGCCACAGGGAAATGATCCACTCGTTTTAATAAATGAGAAGTGGTTCTTCTAGATTGTTTTTTTTCTAGAGATGTTAAGCTTGTCGTGGCCATGATTTTAAGTCATTTGTCGCAATTTTATTATGAAAGTGATAATGTGTTTCCATCACTCGTTTAAGTGACCATGACATTTTTTTGGCCTTGTTTTATAAGTCCTGTGTTAGATCTCTTTCTTGTAAAAGTGATGATGTGTTGCCATCACTTTGAGATGCGACGATTATGTTTTGGTCATGTTATATGAGTCGTCTGATGCATTTATTTCATGTAAAATTGATGAGGAGTTTTTCCATCACTTCGAAATGTGACGATGACATCTAGTCTTGTAATTTTGTTGAGGTATGATTTCCATTTTTGCTGTAAGCTTGACCACCAAGTACATGTTATAAAATCGTGGAAAGTATGGAAATATTTGGGTAATTTTTGGTCACATTGAGAATGTAATGTTCGTTGTAGCTTAGGCAGGTGTTGGCATTCTGATTCCGAAGGATGGAAGTGAAGGAGTCTTCAAGGGATGTGCCTTTTCAGACATTTTCATTTCTACAGTTGCAGGTGTTGGCTTTGCATCTTGATTCTGAAGTACGTAAGGTGAAGGAGTCTTCAAGGGATGTGCCTTTTTAGAAATTTTCATTTTTGCAGTTTCAGGTGTTGGCTTTGCATCTTGATTTTGAAGTATGTAAGGTGAAGGAGTCTTCAAGGGATGTGCCTTTCAAAGACATTTGCAGACAATTGATGATAGGTAAAGCTTAATGCTTTTGGAGGACCAAAAGCTCCTTAGTGGGGAGGATTGATCCAGGTGGATTAAACAGGTACAAGTACAAGTGGCTCAGCAAAGAGGGCTCAAAAATCAAAGTGTTTGGATTGTTATCAAACTAGCTTCATGTTGTAGATCTCGTCTTTTTGATTCCAACGGTGCAGACAACACTCAATTCCGAGTCCGTATGAAGGAGTTAGGAGTGGTCAAAGTTCGGGGTTGACGTGGTGACTGGGCAGCCTTAAAGAGGATACAAATTGGACCAAACTCAGCTACCGGATTCCGGCACACTCAAGCCAGGTTCTGGGCGAAATTGTTGCCTATATAATTTGCCTCCTACGGTCAAAAATCGGATTTTTCAAAAATGCACAGTTTGTTTTATAAAAACAAAAATTATTTAAAAAAGGGGTGGCGGGCCACAACTCTTGCCACACCACCCGACCGTATGTCACAACATATTAGAATATATATATATATATATATTTATGGGTCGGCATGCCATGACCCCCGCCAGACCCCACGGAGCTCCCCACCATAACACACATATTTTTGTTAAAACACATTTATATAAAATATGTTAAAACATGTAACGTCCATATGACGGAGATGGTTGGGGGTGGGCTGCCCAATGCTGGTCCGGCCCCCCAAAAACAATATAATATTTTTTCTTATAAAAATGAATGCAGATTCCGTGGGGGAGGCAGGATTTGACCACCTGACCTCCCTTAGCAAATTACTAAATCTTACCAACACGCCAACAGACTTTGCTTTGTAAAATCTGCCCACAATTGTTTATATAAACTCGACTTTTCAGAAGTGCGCCAGACCATGGAGCAGCGGAGTGCGCACACTTAGATCGAGATTTTATGATTTTTTTATTGTAGGTCATGTGGAACCATGGGCCCAGAAAGAGGCAGGAGTAACCTTGATTGAGGCCAAATTTCAGGATGGAGAAATTTTGACTTTGTCCAAATGGGACAAATTTTTTGTCGTTTCAGCACTACTCGACACCACGAGTCTGATGGCGTGCTTAGTTTCTTCATCCGAGTTTTCGATTTTTCAGCCACTTTTGGAAGTGGGTTATGCAGGTGTCAGAGTTTCACATGTGAGCAGTCATTTTCACCTTTTTCGATGCCACAAGATTGATGGTGTTTTCAGATTTAGCCGCAGAGCTGCCCAGCCTTCAGCAAATGGCAGCATGAGGTATATGATGCGGATTCCATGTACTTCTTTATTTATTTCTCTTTGAGATGCATTGTGTCTTGTATATCCCGGTTGATACATGAGTCATGGGATCTTGCTTTGTGTTGTTATTGATGTACTTTCAGCGATGGATTTGCGTCATGTATGAGTCCCTTTTATGCCAGATTAGCGGGATGCTCAATTTCATATGTGTATTGTTGAGATCCCTTGTTTGCTAGAATTGGTGGGATACTCTTATTTATTACATATCAGCTATGGTCATACTGATAGGAGTCTTTCTTTATGTATGAGAGTTCTGCAGTGGAACATCTCTTAAAGAAGTCAAGCCACTCCTGTGTGAGGGAAATTTTTCCTTGTATGTCATAGGGAAACACATCCATGTACATCTTCTTCTTACAACACATTATGCAACGGTCTACACCATCTTAACACCGAGGCCCGGAGATGTAGTCCTTCCTGGAGGAACTCCGTCATCAAACGACGTGTTCTTATGATTTCTGATCTTGTTCATTTATGCTCCTTTCATTTACAGCTACAATTGTTCATTTCTGCTCTTTAACGTCTTAATTAAATGCAATTCTAATTATTAGCTGAAGTAAAAGGTCTTGGTTAAGGGTATTAAGATTTTACCCTGGATCATAGAGCTTCCTATTGGGAGCAAGATCCATAACATTTTTCATGTCTCATGCCTCAAGAAGGCCATTGGACAACATGTGGTTTCCACTATGGATCTCCCACCTATTGATGATGAGGGCCATATAGTTTTGCAACCAGAGGCTATCTTGGATACTTGGGAAAGGAAACTAAGGAGCAGGTTGATTAAGGAATATCTGATTCGATGGAGGAATATTCCTGATGAGGATGCCACTTGGGAGGGAGAGAAGATTTTGTAGCATCCTTATTTACTGTTGCTTAAGGAAAAGCAAATTTTTGGAGGGGAGGACTGTAATATTCCCAATTAGCTTTCAGCTAGTTGGAATATTATATGTTGCTTCCATTTACAGTCTAGAGGAATAAGTGGGGTTGGGAGACCCTTAAATCTCTTTAGTAGGAATAAATCACTTCTAGTATGGATGTGGATCAGTTTAGATAGTTTTTACACAGTATTTTGTCACCATCCCTGCAATCCCTCGTCCCGCACATTGGAGGACTATTCCCGTGACCTGTGAGCAGTAAAATGTCCTAAAAACACCTTCATAACATCCTCTTGCCTCAGGATAAACATTCTCCTGAAGAACATTTCCTCTGGAAAACCCTAAAAACAGATGTTTTAGCCTTGGCATGACTAGTTAGTTCATCCCTCGCGCCAATGGGGGAAATCCACACTAGAAGGTGCACCAATTGGCACACTGTCCCTGTGTCTCACTCGCGCCAAGCCCATTAAGGAATGTTTTTTAAAAATAAATGGCAGAATTTTGATTCTAACAAACTCTAGAATGAATCATCAAAGGAATTTGAGTGTTTTGGCTCTGGATCTCCATGTATAGGAAGTGGTTTTCCACCTCCCATGGAACCTTCCATGAGATAGGGCCTATCCCATGATTATAGGGATCCCAACTTCCCTTCCTTCATCTATAAAAGCTTGCCCTCTCCATTAGCAAGCTAGCTAAACTTGTAGGAGGAAAACTATAGCTGGGAAACTATTGAAAGCAGGGCTGAGAAGAACCCCGTAAGAGAGAGATTTTTCCAAATTCCTGACAGGATTCATTAAGACACGCTCCGCTGCAAGCTCCACCGAAGGAAGATGATAGTGTTAGAGAATTTGGTTGTAATCTCCCTTTTTGTCATCATTAATATAAGCGACTCTGATTTTGTTTCCATTCATGTGTTTACTATTTTAAGAAATGAAATGAATTATATCCTCTCTGACTGATATATAGTTACATGCTTTAAGTATTACGTTGTATGTCATCGTTTCTCTGCATGTGTACAAGTGTCCGAGCGAAGCAAATAGAAGGACTGTGATATGTTAGGAAAGGGACGAAGAGCATCGCTTCTTCTTTGAAAACAACAACGTGGGATTTGAGGTAGTCACTTATTGCAATCTTTATCTTTCTTGTAACTAGGAACCAATGTCTTTGCGTGATTTGATTGTTGCTAGACCCCCTCTAGGGCTAGTGGGATTGCGTCTGTCCGCAGAGGGGATTTACCGCCTCAACAATTTGGCGACTCCGCTGGGGATTAGTGGAATTTAGTCCTTCTTCCGTTTGGGTTGTTTTTTTTGGCTTTTGATTGATTTATTTGCTCTTTTGGTTCACCCTCCTTGGTGTTAAACCCCTGTTCAGCCCCAAGAAGACTAGATCTAGTTTCTATTTGCCCTTTTTCATATTTTTCCCATAGTAAACTCGATTGGCACGGTTTTTCTCCTGACAGTCACGCCAATTGGCACTTGTTGCTAGTTAGGCCCCCGCGCCAATGCTTTTTTGGCACAGATTACAGCCAAACAGGCGCGTCAACTCTGTTTGGTGTTAGGGTTTGCTTGCTTTTGGGCTCTTTGAGCTTGAGTTTTGGTCCTGGTGTCATTTTTCTGATTGATTGAGTGCCTTGAAGTCATTTTTGACTGTGTTTGGCCTTTTTCCTCTGGTTGTTTTCCCTTTACTATCAGTTTTGCATTCTAGCCCTAGGGCTTCTAGGTGCTTCAGTGTGCTGAGCCTCCCGTGGGAGTTTTGGGTCCTTGCTTTCTTGGTTGACTTCATTTTCTTTTCTTTGCATTCGTTCTACTGGATTCCATTGTATCATTGCGTTAGTTGAGTGATTGTTCTCTCTTTCATTCAGTTTCACTTTGTGTCACTCCAAGCCTAGATTACACGGTTTGTGTGACTCTCTTTCGAGATGCTTCTTCGATTTGAGGGATTTTGTCGTCAGTTTGAGTCTTTTTTGTGTGCATTTGGATTGAGTGAACTCGTTTTTTTTAGCTCTCTCCTTTTCATTCCTTGAATTGATGTTTTCATTAGTTTTTCATTCATTCACTGCATTTTCTCTTATATGTTGAAAAATACAAAAACAAGATCTTTTTCAATTGGTTTGGAATAGTGAAAATTGAAAGCTCTTTCGCATTATTAGTGTTATATAACTCTAGAGAGAAGATTTTTAGTTTCATTAGCTTGCATTAGAAATATTAGTGGATGTTTTTGTGCTCATTTTGTTGTCATTTGAAAAGCTCTCAACTCTCCTATAGATAGCTCTTCATTGAACAAAGTGATATTTTGTGGCATGTAGTTTGCATTTAGAGGTTTGATGAGATCCACCATTCGATAGGGCCTGAAATTGAAATGTAAATTGAAGATCAACTTTAAAATTTACTGAATTAACCTAAGGCAACATTGAAACATTAACGAAATATCTAGTAGTCTAAAGTAGAGACGTGTTTCGGCGTCTTTAAGCCTAGCAGCTGTCACTTACCATCTGGCTACAGACAACGCTAGTACAGAATTGTGCTCCCCGTACTCGCGTATATAAAGGGAGACCCCATTAGGTTGCAATCCTTTATCTGTAGGAAGTCGAGTTTGCTGCTTTTTACCCGTGATACACCGAACATAACATTTGGGGAGATTACTTGCACGTACGTCAAGTCCTTGGTTGATTTCTCTTTCATTTTTTACCAAGGCATATATGGAAATTCACGGATATCTGGTACACCCATTTACCTAGATTACTAGAGCAGTCATTTTGATCTTTATTGACTCTTTAAATTTGAAAAGATCATCAAGCGCTTGTCCTTTCATGCTTGTTTCCAAAATGAAAGTGATAAAGTCATCTTTTACTCATTTCTAGACTCTTAAAACATGAAACAGTAAAATTTTCCAGTTTCAATGTGGTAAAATTAATCACCTACGATCACACGCCCATTTAGAGATTGATTTTTTGGCTTGTTTTTGTTTGCCTTGGTTTTTACCCGTGCGTCTTTGTTTTGCGATCTCTTCCTCTTTTTTGCTATAGTCACAGTGGCGGAACCGTTAGTTTCGTATACTGGCATTCCTTACACAGACGATTCATCAAAGCTCTCCCAATCCTCTGCTGAGTATCAGAAGCCTATAGTATCCGAGTTTCCCGACGGGGGACCGGTTATATCGGAACTTCCCTTTGGAGGACCAGTGGACTTAAATTGGCCCTTGTCCAACGCTTGGTTTGGATTTGGAGTAGGGGAACACTTTCCTCGTCTTACATCGGGATCACCCTTTTTGGCTACGGTCATACCTCCTAGTCCCCATCATCTTTTAGAAGATCTCACGGCAGGGTCAGATATGGACTCATCCAGCCCTTCTCCTAGTGAGGGAATTCCTACTTCTGGTGAAGATTACCAACTATTTCCTGAAGACATCCCCGAACCTTCTGTTATGTCTTCACCTGGTCCAACGCTCCCAATTGGATATAGGTTTTTAAGTCAGGTCATGGCTGTTATTTCCTTTATGGTTGTATCGAATCCATCTATGAATCCGACTATTCCCTCGTTAGGGATGTCGCCATCAACACCTCTCACAGCATCTCCTTTCGTCACATCAGCGCCTGTTAGACCTACTGTCTACGTGGCTGCATCTATGCCTATTGTCACTACTCAGTCAACTAGGACCTCGTCATTTCCTGAAGACATTTACATAGATTTTTCCATTCCTGAGAATATTTCTCTTGAGGAGTATCAATTGTCTTTACGGCCGTCGAACTCCAAGGTTGGTCCATCCTATCAAGACCTTAATCGTCCTTAATTTTCCCATTATGAACCAGATGGTGCCCCGATTTATGTATTTCCATATCAATATGATGAGCATGGCAACCCCTTTCGTTTTCCTGCTCCTGAGGCTTATTAGTATATTAATGGTTTTCTATCTACCCAGGCTGGGCAACCTTCTAATCAACAAGGGAAACCCTTATAGGGAAAACCCTTGTTTCAGCAAGGATACGCTTCTGGCCCACAAGGACAACCCTTCTAGGGACAACCTTCAGCCCAGCTAGGTTATCTATATGACCCGCAAGGACAACCCTTACAGGGAAAACCTTTGGGCCAACAGGGATTGTTTTACGGTCCATAAGGGCAGTCTTATAGCCCTCAAAGTCAACGTCTGCAGCCTCACCCTATGGTCCAACCAGGGCAACCTCAAGGATCGACAGGCCAACCGGGGTATCAACCTGGACCACCATACGGTCCTGGGGGGAAAACCCATCCTTCTCAACCTTTGGCGCAACCTCAGCAACCTCATTTTCCGATTAGTCAAAATGTTACACAACTAGGGCCATCTTATGGTCCTGTCACATGTCAACCTGGTTATCAGGCATAACCTAGCCCTCTCCCGCCATCAGGCCAACCTGCTCAGCCAGGGCAACCTGGTGTCCTTCATCAACTGGGTCAGCCTGTTTAACTAGGACAACCTTTTCAGCTAGGTCACCCTGTTCAACCAGGGAAACCTGCACATGCAGGTCAACCTGTTCAACCAGGACAACCTGCACAACCTGTTAACCCTGCTCAGCAACTGATCTATTCTATGCCACAGCCGAATCCACCTGTGCGCCCGACTTATCAAACTCAGCAGGGTCCCACTTATCAGCAGCCCGTTCGACCCCATGGCGGCTATTACCTTCAAGGTCAATCTTGACCGATTTACAACCCACCCCAAGGTTCTGCTTATTACTCTCAACAGCCAGGCTATACCTATATTCCGCAGCAGAATCCATATACTGCTCAAACGGGGCCCATGTATAATTAGAGTCAGTACCCTAGTTACCAACCCCCGTATCCTGGTTATCAGCTGCCATATCAACCTCATTATCTAGCTTATACCCCCTATGGTCAAAATCCAACAGGACAGAACCAATGGGGGTAGAGTTATGCTCAACCGGGATGGAGTACAGGTATAGGTCATTATCGGGGACCTGGCATGCCTTTTAGTCCTCAGTTACCTTTCCTCGCCACGTTGGAGTTACCGGATGTATCCAAGTTGACCAATGATCCGATTCTTCATAATCCATATTGGCCTCCAGTTCTGACGAAGGTGCCTGGTGACTGTCCTAAGTTTGAGGGTAAATCTGGAGAAGACCCTGAAGCACATATCATGACATACCACTTATGGTGTTCTTCGAACTCCTTGATAGATGACTCGATTCGTCTATGTCTTTTCCAGCGCACTCTCACCAGTGCTGCTGCTAAATGGTATATAGAATTTCCCCGTGGTATTTTTCAATATTTTAATACTCTAGCCATGGCGTTCCTGACGCATTTCCAGTTACCGGTTTGCTACGAAGCCGGGACGCATCTCCTGACATCTCTGAAACAAGATAAAGCCACTCATATTTCAGATCATATTCACGAGTGGAGACGTCATCATCATTTTATCAAGTTTGACATTCCTGATCAAATTCTAACTCAGTGGTTCACTACCTCCTTTGTCAAAAATATTGCATAGGACATTGCTATGGGGGCATGTGTAACTGAGGAACAAGCCATTTCTCGTGCCCAGTACCTCGATTTAGTGTACTCTCTGTTCAGAACGTTGTACGACATCTTGAATGATGCCTCACAACTAGGGAACTCTAAAGCGTTGACTACTCCATCAGTAGACGGTGTTATTGGTTTCGTCTCTCAGACTTCTTGTAAGTATTCCAATGGGAAGCAAAAATCGAATTCTTCCAATAATTCTGCTCCTCCTCCTACCCTAGATTTTGGTAAGACTGCGAAGGTCAATTTCGTTCAAGCTAATCCTGCGGACAAGACTTCCAAAGGGAAGAAGAAGGGAAAAGGCAAAGCCAAATCCGATGCCCCAAAACTAGAATCGTCCAAACCACGTGCTGAGGATGGTTCGCAACGTAAACCGAAGTACCCTTGCCTGATATGTGATGAAGACCACTGCACCAAAGATTGTCCTCAACAGTCCGAGGTTACTAGAATTCTTAAGGGCTCGAAGGGGACTCTGACAGTTCTTAAGGAACCATTTCCATCTCAGCAGACCTAGATGGTTGAGCAACCTTCACCATTTGTGCCGTTTGGGTCTAAGGTTTTCATGATGAATGGTGCTGCACTTGTTTCTATTGCTATTCGATCGAAGGATTATGCCAGATCATGCCAAGCAGCTAGGAAAGAAGTCATTCATGGCCCTACTCCCCCACCTACCTCTGGTCCTCTTGAGATTGAAAGGCCTACCGCTGAACCTGTTGTACTACCACCTTCCAAAGGTGTTCTCTTAAAATCTTCCTATAATCCAAACTCCCGTGCTGCTTAGCATTACACCATTGTTGAGGATTTGGCACAGGCGCCTTCCGCGATGTCTGCATTGGAAGTTCTTCAGAGTTGTCCGTCTCAATGGAAAGCTTTGTTATCTGCGATCTGTGTTATTGATTCTGCCGATTCTAGCCTTCTCTCCTTTGATCTAGAGAATTTTGTCCACCAACTTCTGCATCAGATTGTGCTTGTTATACAAGTCAGTATCAACAGCCTCAAAATTCACAGAGCCATTGTAGATGAAGGTGCCTCTACCTACGTTATGTCATCTTCTTGCTGGAAGGCCATTGGCTCTCCAGCCCTCACTTCATCTCCCAATTCCCTTGAGGCATTCGATGGAAGAGAATCAAAACCCTTGGGTGTTCTTGCGAGTCGACTGATTACATTGCAAGGTAAGCCAGTCAACGTCAAAGTGGAAGTTGTTGATGCCAAGCTCAACTACAACTTTCTACTCGGTCGCAGCTGGACCCACGCCATGCTATGCGTTCCATCCACCCTCTTTCGGCTTTTGAAGTTTCCCCATGAGGGCAAGATTATTACTGTCGATCAGTTGTCTTTCTTCACCTCATCCTCCAAGAACAACGTACCGTACGTGGATCAAATCCCTAATCCACCTGATAGTATAGGACCTGGCCTTTTCAAGGACCCCGTTCTCATGGGTATTTTTCCCATTCCACCACCGAACACTGTTCAAGTCAATATGGTCTCTAGGTCGGATGACCCATGGATCATCCCTTCTCCTGAATAGGTTTCCTCGTTTGGAGAATCGATGCCTCTGACCCCGGTTGAAATCAATTATTGCAAGATTGTTGCTGCATCAGATCCTCCTCCTACTGGTAATGCTCCTTTGAGCATGGCTCTTGATGTTTATTCCTAATCCCCTTGGCTCAGTGATGCAGATTCACTCGATCCTTTGAGAGAGGTTTTTCCATCTAACGAAGCTGTCATGGAGATGATTTCTCTCAAAGATCTACCATGGAGCGATGGACATCATCGTTCCTCATTCATGCCTGGCCTGGGGGCAATGTCTAATTGTCTCAAGTGTTTTGCATCTCAGGTTCCCTCTCGGCCTCTCCAAATGCCAATATTGACTCATGAAGTATTTTTGGAAGGAAATCTGAGTAATATTACCCAAATGATGCCTATTGACATCTCTGTCAAACCAGGGGTCGTCGAGAATATCCTTGCGGGAGTCACTTGTTCTCCCGATGAGATTCATGTGTAAACTAGATTTTTTTGCGAATTCTGTGATGTTTTCGCGTGGTATTATGAAGAGATGCCTAGAATCGATCCAAGTATCGTCGTGCATGAAATTCCCACCTATCCTAGTGCGAAGCCTGTGCACCAACATTTGCGTCCAGTGCATCCTTGGAAAGCCGTTGCTATCAAAGCTGAAGTTGAAAAAATTCTTAAAGCTGGCTTCATATATCCAATCCCTCTGACAGAGTGGGTTTCCAATATTGTCCCTATGGATAAGAAGCAGGGCACAATTCGAGTCTGTGTTGACTATCGAGACATCAGTCGGGCTTGCCCTAAGGACAACTATCCCACCCCCTTTATAGATCATATCATTGACGATTGTGCGGGGAGTGAGATCTTTTCCCTTATGGACAACTTTTCGGGTTATAATCAAATTAATATCCTTCCATCCGATCAACATAAGACCGCTTTCATCTGTCGTGGGGAACATTTTCCTATAAGAAGCTCCCTTTCGGTTTGAAAAATGTTGGGGCTACCTTCCAGCGTGCCATGTCCTATGCCATTCACGACATATGTAATGTTGTTCAGCCGTATCTGGATGACCTTCCAGCTCATTTAGCTCTACGCGAAGACCATCCGGAACATCTACGCCATATTTTCCTTCACTACAGACGTTACAACATCAGGCTTAATCCTCATAAGTGCGTATTTTGCGTTGACTCTGGCCGGCTTTTAGGATTCATTGTATCTAGAGACAGAATTCGCCTTAACCCTCTCAAGGTTGAGGCTATTGTTAATATCCCCCCCCATCCTCGTTGCATCAACTTCAGAGTCTCCAGGGGAAAGCGAATTTCTTACGTCGCTTTATCCCGAACTTTGCAGAGGTGGCCAAAGGGTTTACGTGACTTCTAAAACAGGACGTTCCCTTCCATTGGGATGAGATTGCTCAACAATATTTAGACAATATTAAGACATTTCTGGTCAATGCTCCATTAATACATCCTCCCAACTATCATCGCGACTTTACCCTCTATTTGGCTGCCGCCTTTAGCACAATTTCCATGGTTCTGGTACAGGATGATGATGTCGGTAACAAACATGTGGTTTATTATCTGTCTCGGAATCTCCTCAACACTAAAACACGTTATTCCCACGTCAATAAGTTGGCACTTTCCGCGGTCCAGGCCGTTCAATGTTTTTGCCATTAAATCCTGTTACGCATGGTAACCGTGATTTCTGACTGCAACCCCATGACTTACATTTTTTCTTGACAATTGCTGGGGGGAAAGTACTCGAAATGGATAGTGATCCTTCAAGAGTTCAATTTGGAGTTCACTACTACAAAATTGAAGAAGTCATTGGTTTTTGTTGATCTTATTTGCTCTCTCCCTACCGACTCTGTTTTGTCTCAATCTGAGGATCACATCCCAGATGAAACTCTCTTCTTAATCAGCACTCTCGATCCATGGTACGGTGATATCATCGTGTACCATCATACATCTACCTTCTGGTCCGAGTTGACGAAGGATGCTCGACGTCGCGTTCGGCATCAATCGCAACCATATCGCATTGTCGGAGATACCTTATATCGTGTCAGAGTCGATTCTATACTCCATCGGTGTTTGACCTTAGAGGAGGCTAAGAAAGTTCTGAATGACTGTCACAGTGGCGCTTGTGGTGGTCACATGTTTGGTTATGCTACTGCCCAGAAGATTCTGTGTGCGGGCTATTTCTGGCTGTCTATATTTAAAGATTGTATTGTTGCAGTAATGTGTGCCAAATCTTCCAATGCAAGATGCGTGCACCACCCCTCCCATTACATCCTGTCATTACTGTAGGCCCTTTTGTGAAATGGGGCATTGATTTTATGACATGTAACCCTCACTCAGCCAGGGGGCATGCTTATATCATCGTTGCCATAGATTACTTCACCAAGTGGGCCGAAGTGATGCCTATATTGGCTGCAGATGGTAAGATGGCTGCTCAATTCATTTTCAACCATGCGATCACACGGTTCTGTGTTCCTCAAGCCATAGTTACTGATCATGGCTCTCATTTTCAGGACTACATGATGGCAGAGCTGACATCGAAGTTGGGCTTGCGTCATGACAGCTCGACGCCATACTACCTTCAGGAAAATGGGCAGGTTGAAGCCGTGAACAAGGTGCTTGTCATGATGCTTCAACGAAAAATTGGTATTCACAAATTGAATTGGCATCTCCAATTGTTCTCGGTTCTTTGGGCCTACCGAACGTCAGTAAAGAGTGTGACTAGGTTCACACCATAGCAATTGGTGTATGGCCTAGAAGCTACTCTTCCGGTTGAATGTGAGATCCTTTCACTGAAATTGGCTATGGAATTACTGCTCGACACTTCCCAGAGGAAGAAAGTCTCATGTATCTCAAAAGATTGGACGAAACTTGCCACTTGGATGCTTTGGTTATCGAGGCACAAAAAAAGCGGGTTAAATCTCATTTCGATCAAACGGTTTCTCTGCACTCTTTTATCGAAGGGGACCTCATCCTCTTGTATGATCAAGCCCATGATAAGCTTGGGGTAGGAAAATTCCAACCTATGTGGCATGGGACCTATATCGTTAAACGTGTATTGAAAAATGGGGCTTATGAGTTGATCGATTATGAAGGTCTTCCTTTGGCGCAGCCCAGAAATGGGTTGTACCTAAAAAAATATTATGCTTGAATCATTCTTGCGTAGTATATGTACATAGGTGATTTATTCATTTATGTGCATGTGTGGTGTGGTGTGATTTGTAAACATTTTTCTGCTGATTGGGTCTTCCTGATTGTGCAGATGTCTATTACTCCTTATGTCGGTTTCGTGGATGGTGCCTCCCTCAGTACTAGGAATCTGTCTTCGGCAGCCTGGGTAATTTACAATCTTGCCGGTGAGTTGGTTAATTTACAGGGTGTTTGTCTAGGGCCTGCTATGAATAATGTCACAAGGTATAGTGCCATTCTGGAATTATTAAATGAGGTTGTTAACCTCGGTATTCGCGTGTTACTTGTACATCTAGATTCACAGCTTGTGGTTTTATAGCTCAATGGTCATTATTCAGTTAGAAACCCATGCATTTTAAGACTGTATCTACGTATTCGTTTACTTGAGAGAAATTTTGATTACATCACATATCAACATATACCAAGATGGATGAATACACTTATAGATGCAATAACCAACATGGTATTAGATAGAAATTTACGCAACTTGTAAAAACATCATCATATGTAAGGAAGATCCATGTAGAAATATATATATATATATATATATATATATATATATATATATATATATATATGTCGAATGTTTGCAGCGTGTGCATCATATAAAATCCAAAAATATACGTGTTTGTTTTAATTACATTCAGAGACGACATGTCTCTCAAAAATATGCAAATATGAGCCTAGACGACTAATCAACATGATGCTCATGGTAGCATGTCACTGCCCGCACCAACCACTGCGGTAAGCGATGGAGTCGACTTGGCACCCCTACGGTGTGCCTCTGATAAGCTAATGGAACATTAGCTAGATGAGCATAGTCTGGGACTCCGCGAGCAATCCCCTCCAAGTTTTGCACGAGCTTGTCCCCCGCGCCCCCCTCACCTTGAGGGTCATAGGAAAGAAGGGTCCTCCTCGCCACTGGTGACATTTCGGCAGGCCTCTCTGGGTCGGCATCTGCATACATATGGGATCAGCTGTTAGAACATGCATATATACCAAAAAATCATAAAATTCATAAAATAAAAAAGAGTCTTACCCAGCTCCTCATCCCAGTCCTCTCCTTCCGGGAGCAGAAGGTCTAGGTCTCCTGTGAAATTAGTAACGGCATAGGGCCAGTCCTTTATGATGATCAGCTACCGTCAGAACCATCCTAAGAACTCGAGTCGCTATGACATCTGCTGGCCGCCCCATACCTTGGGCATCAATGCTGCCCATCGAGCCATCCGTGGCTCTCTCAGTGGTGAATCCAGGACTATAGCCCCTTGGCCCTAGAAGATAGGTAATCATTCTAGGAAGAATGATACAAAGTTTCCTGTACCCAAACTGCTTTAGTTTAGCCTTTTTACATTTATTCAATTGCCATTTGATATTCATGGTTACGGATGTGGCCCAATCAAATACTGTTGGGTTCATACATTCTGACGCCAGGAAGAGCTGTGTTTTGGTAGCTTCGTGCGGTGCCTGTGACCTCGCAGCCTGCATTATATTATGTTGCACCACTCTGAGTGCTAGATCGGGAATAATATGAATGTCGACTTTGCCACTAATTGATCCCGTTTGTGCCCCCGGGCACACCCTCTCCATGACCATTGATATTTTCTCACCAGAAGGCCTGGTTTCTGTCATAATCGGAACTGGACCTCTGCGTGACAGTCTAGTGATGAAGTAGACATTGGACACTTCAAGTTCAAGCACTTGTTCTCGAAGCTTAAACTTCTCTTCATCCTCATCCCAGATACTTATCAAATATTGTAACAATTCGGGCTGAGCCCTAAGACATGGTGTTAAGAATAATTTCTTTAGACTGCAATTACGAAGAGCATTCATGCATTTCTCATTCTCCATTTCCATTTCATCTTCTTCACTGTGCTCCCTTTCTTTCCATTCAATCACCGTTGTGGCTTTATACCTGCATCAAATTGGTCATAAGCACATTATAAGATCTCTTGGGAACTTAAACCAACCAATTATTGGTTGTATTTTGTCAAATTCAAACAAAATACTGGGTTGTGCAGTTGGCGCGGCTATTTTGATGACAGTCACGCCACTTGGCGTGGCCCCTTTGCAAAAAGAGGTCGACTGGCGCAGGTCTATGCCTCATACCTGTGCCAACCGCGGAAGCCCTATTTTTGCAAATATTCCCCTCAGGGATGCCAAATCACAATGGAAAGCTATGAAATATGGCTTAAAACATAGCTAATGGAAGCCGCTCTTACCTGGAAAAGACGGGATCGGGAATGGTGCACTGGATTGTCCACAATCGTCACCGCAAGATCGCAAAGGAAATAGCTCACTATCTCTTTGCAAAGAGTTAAAAAGGTAAAAGTAAATATGTCTTTACTATTGGTCATATTTATAAATTTTTCAAAATCAAATTTAGGTTTTGAGACTTGTTTTTCCAATATTTCACTATGTTTTGTCAAAAAATGGGTTTTACACTTTCCTTTTGTGCAGCAACAGGTTTTCACGCAATTAGGGTGACGACACGAGTTGTATTTTATACTTTTTCGGACTCAGTAAAAACATGAAAAATTCACTACTAGAGTCACCTTTCAGCTCTTTTCTGACTGTCTAAAAATAAAAAGATCATAGAGTCTGTTGTCGTTTTGAGCTCGTTAAAATTGGTTGCGAAAAAACATCTACCCAGTATACGTTTACCCCTTTTTCGGGCTAGGATAGATTATTTACGAAAGAGGAATACCCTAGCTTATTGCAACTAGAAGGTCCTCTCAGACAGAGTTTTCTACCTTTTCATATCTGTGGGACTATCTACAAAAAGGGACTGCTATAGTTTTCTTTTCTGTTGTCTTTTCAAACTCTCTAAACATGAAAAGGCGCTGAGTTCTTCTTTTGTCAGACTCGTTAAAAACTGATGACATCGGATTCCGTTGTAATGACGTTACTCGAGTTCCTCCTTCCCGGGGCTCGTTAAATGTACTAGGATGAATTTGTTTGAACGAAAAACTTATATTGAAAGCACATGTTATCCCCTTCAAGCTTGTTTTCAAAAATAATTGGGGTACTCGCCAGAAATGGTGGGGGAAAATGGAACCAATATTATAGTCATGTCGGCAGTATGTTGCTCTTGAACATGGAACTTGTCTGCATTCGTGTCGGGTTGGGGAAATCTCATCTCGTTATCTGCTTGCCTCCATGGGTTTGGGTAATCTATTTTGACCTCTCATCTGCTCTTTGCCACGTCATCATGACCTCAGATCCTTTGATGTCAAATACTACCAAATCCAATGTTGTGCCGCTGATATGTTCAAGAGAAGTTGGCCTCTGCAGTTTTCAACCTCCCTCTGATTCTCTGTCAATCTTGATTCATAAACATTATGTCCCTCTATCTCGTGTCGATGATGTGGGAAAAATTATGGCCCACCTTCGATCAAGGTCGTTTCCTGTCGACTTCAGCTCATTATCCAGGAAGTTGGTCTAGAGACTCCCTTCAGTTACCTTGGAGCTTGCATGCCTTAATGGCAGGTTCTTCACATTCGATGCAAGGTTTTCATTATTGACCTTCGATCAGATGATTCTACGGGTGTTCGATGCTAGCTCAGTGTTCACATTCCATGGATTTTACCTCATGTACCTTGAGGACCATCGTCATTATTGGTTGTTTCTCTTGCATTTGTTAACAACTTTCATCATTGGTCAGTAATCAGACGATGTTCTTGCATGTTCGACTTCAGATCACATATTCGCATGCTTAAAATTCTCTGATTGGGTTGAGATGGAGCGAAAGACCCTGGATTTTGTCTGATAAACATCCAAGCTGTGGATTATTTGTGGATTATTATCGTTTATTACATGACTCATTCGATTGGATGGATGAGACCATACCTGAGTCTACTTGTTGATCCTCATTTACTGGATGGTTGCGTCCATACCTTGGATTCCAGTTTTTATGCACTCTATTATGGATGGCTGCGCCCATACCACATATCATGTATCTAAGATATCAGTTGTATTTGTCTTCACAGGTTTTCTGATGACAGTGTTTTCGGTTTGGCGCGTTCTCATAAAGCATTTCACCCCTCCCTCTCTCTCGGACCTCATGCTTTAGGGGGCATCTGTTACAAAGTATTTTGTCACCATCCCTGCAATCCCTCATCCCGCACATTGGAGGACTATTCCTGTGACCTGTGAGCAGTAAAACGTCTTGAAAACACCTTCATAACATTCTCCTTCCTAAGGATAAACATTCTCCTACAGAAAATTTCCTATGGAAAACCCTAAAAACAGATGTTTTAGCCTTGGCGCGACTAGTCAGTTCATCCCTCGCGCCAATGGGGGAAATCCACACTAGAAGGCACGCCAATTGGTGCACTGTCCCTATGTCTCACTCATGCCAAGCCCATTAAGGAATGTTTTTTAAAAATAAATGGCGGAAGTTTGATTCTAACAAAATCCAGAATGAATCATCAAAGGAAGTTGAGTGGTTTGGCTTCGGATCTCCATGTATAGGAAGTGGTTTTCCACCTCTCATGGAACCTTCCTATGAGATAGGGCCTATCCCATGATTATATGGATCCCAAATTCCCTTCCTCCATCTATAAAATCTTGCCCTTTCCATTAGAAAGCTAGCTGAACTTGTAGGAGGAAAACTATAGCTGGGAAACTATTGAAAGCAAGGCCGAGAAGAACCTCGTAAGAGAAAGATTTGTCCAAATTTCCGACAGGATTCATTGAGATGCGCTCCGCTGCAAGCCCTGTCGAAGGAAGATCACAACGTCAGAGAATTTGGTTGTAATCTCCCTTTTTGTCATCATTAATATAAGTGACTCTGATTTTGGTTCCATTCATGTGTTTACTCTTTTATGAAATGCAATGAATTATATCCTCTCTGATTGATATATAGTTACATGCTTTAAGTATTACGTTGTATGTCACCATTTCTCTGCATGTGTACAGGTGTCTGGACGAAGCAAACAGAAGGACTGTGATCTATCAGGCAAGGGACGAAGAGCATTGCTTCTTCTTCGACAACAACAACGTGGGATTTGAGGTAGGTCACTCATTGCGATATTTGTCTTTTTTGTAACTAGGAACCAACGTCTTTGCGTGATTTGATTGTTACTAGACCCACTCTAGGGCTAATGGGATCACCTCTATCCGTAGAGGGGATTTACCACCTCAACAATAGTCAAAATAAAACCACCTTGGGTGTGAAAGGGGGCAATGCATATAGACTGGATCAAGGTTGACCAAATCAACAACGTTGCCAAAGAAGAGAGTGGAGCTGGTGGGGACAACGAAGTTTTGGAGGAGGAGTCTTTGCATGGAAGTAACCTCATAAATGAGTGGGGCCAAGGGTGAGGAAACTCACTAAGATTATAAGGGAAGGGATGGAAGCCATGAGAGGCATTTATAATATTGTTTATGTTTGAGTCTTATGACTTATTGCATGCTTCAGCTGTTTAGATGAGTTTTCTGTACTATTTAGTATAAGGGTATTTCCATGCGGGAATCCCACACTCTATCTTGGAGGACTTAAGAAGGAAATATAAGAGGAGTATTCTGAGCTTCATTTCCACCATCTGGAATTGGGCCAAGCAGTAACCTACAACCACAACACAGTCTCCTTTAGGAACTACATTATTTTTCATGGTGTTGCAGTGGAGGGGTGCAAAACCCTGTTTATGAGCTAGTTTCCTAGTGAAAGGAGTAGCCTTTCACCTAGAAATCTAGGGAGGATAAGTTACAGCCATATATTTTTCATTTTAGGCATTTTTCAATAGAGCTTCAATGATACAGTGTGATTCAACCATAGATTTGCAGTATGCACTTTTTGCATCTTGTACATTTTAAGAAACCCTTGCCGAGTTATCTTGGGATTGTGTTTGAGAGAATAGTTCTCCATTTTCAGCTCCTTTTGAGTAATATTTGCAGATCCATTCATATTTATTTTCTTGTAGCAGTAACCCTCACTGGGATTGCACGTCATGTATTCTGGCATTTTTGTGTTGCATCATCCCTTGGGATTCTAGTAATTATAGGCTTTGGAGGCTTGTTTTCCTAGTTTGAGTGATTTGTTCCTCAACACATTCTATATTTTGCTGCTCTAATAACTAATCTAATGGATATATGATTTGATCATATGTTTTGCATCATTATTTGTTGTAAATTTCAGTTTGGTGTTCAATATTGTTGTCTTTCCTAATTTGGAATATTACATGGGAGATTGTTCTTCCACAAGCTGATGCCATATGCTTCGTCATGGAGCTTATCCTCGAGTCCACAGTAGACATCGAACATATCGAGGTCTGACTCTATTTCATGTATCTTCTAATCACTATAAGCCAGGGGAATATGGTCTAAGTCTACCTGGGGGTAGACCATGGGATTGAATGACTGATGAGCTGCCTTGGGAGGCATGATTTGTTTTTATTTTTACTCTCTGATTCACATGCAATGGAGAATGGGCTGTAAGAGAATGGGAATAAATAAAGGATAAATTGTATGAAATGATACTGGGGAACGGGGTAAGACTGAAGGGGATCGGGATCGGAACTGAATTACCTAAACCGAGATTGTAATTAGGCTCACTAAGCGTTGATCTTCCTTCTTTGATGTGTAGTTAACTCTTCAACCACAGTAGTAGGTCATGATCTCCTTTACAGATGTTCGTAAGTCTCACAGCTTGTGGAAATTCAATAGAAACTGCAAAGTAAACTTTGGTGTTGCAGTGAAATAGAGCTTTAACAGGTGGCTGGAGGGTAACTATTGAGTTGGCGTGGGTCCGTTGGATAACAACCCGACCATTCATGGTGTAGAAATGCTATTGGTAGGAGGGGACGCGATATGGTGAAATGGAAAAGTGATGGAGGATGCGGCGCAGTGGAATTGGCAATGGTCATGAGCGACAACAGTTTGGGGAATGCAGAAACAAAATTTCGGAGGGGGGCTTCGGCGGTAAGCAGTAATGGATAAAGCGGGTGCAAAGTTGCGGGAGAACGACACATGGAGGGGGAGGCGGTAATGGATACCGCCCGTTTTGGACCCCCCCCTTTGTTAACGTTTGTATGTTGAAGGGGGGCCGAAATAAATCGATGGCTGTTGATGGTGAGGCGAGGGGCAGAGATGAAGCGAAATGAGGGGGATGTTTAATAGTGATGTGACGAGGTGAGGTGACCATGGGCCCGAGTCAGGGGATGAGCGCTGGGGGAAGAACGTGACATGGCGAGGAGATGTGACTCAGAATATATCACACATCACACATCGGAGGATTAAGCTGTGCGCGGAAGAAGTAAACCTTAAACTCTGCGAAGTGCATAGAACGGGGAGGTGACGTGGTAGGGAGGGCCCAACGGCTATTGCAGATCGTGCTTCGGGGAAGTTAGTTATCATCACTAGGGGAAAACCTTTAAACTTGTGCAGTGTGATGTGTGGGGAAATGGGAGGTGACGTGGAGGGAAGGTGGGGCCTAGTTGCATTGCATATCGCATTTCTTTACCTTGTTCCATTAGCACTACCTTTTGAAACTTACGAATTGTGGAGCACGGGGAGGGGGAAAGTGATTTGGTAGGAAAGGTGGGACCTCCCATAGCCCACAAATCATAGTCTTTAGATTTTTTTTTGGCGCTATCCTTTTGAATCCGAAAAGTGTGATTTGGTGCTTGGTGGGACTTGTATATGGCCTTAAATGAAGTGGATGCCCATCAGAGGATTTTGAAGTCACCCTTTTATTTCTTCCTTTCGCTTCTTCCTCCTTTGCATCTCTACCTACCCAAACTACTCATCTAACATTTTTTCCTTCCGTTGTAGGGTGCATTTATACTTGTAGACCTCGAAAATTTTCTTTTAATATTCTAACCTAACCCCTATCCTTATTTCTCCCACTGGTTCAAATTAGGCTGTTGAACCAATCTCATTTTATACCTATCTGCTGATAAGACAAGATTAAACAATTTGGAAAATATTTATTCTCTAACCCATCCACTAATAAGCCAAGATTAAATAGTTTGGAAAATATTTATTTCTAACCTGTCAATAGAAATTGAAAAATTCCCAGCCATGATTAAACTGTATGACTGGACAAACCTATCTAAAGAGTGGTGGCATTTGGACTTGCAGTACTTTTAGTTTTATTTATTTTTTGGGGTTCTTCTTTCTCTTTTTTGTTCTTTTTCTTTTTATTTTCATTATTTTCTCTTTTCTTTCTCTTTTTTTTTTCTATTTTTATTTGAAATCATTTGAATTTTGAAAAGCCTTTCTATAATAAAAACCTTGCACGAAAATGAAGTATCCAGTCACCTTGAGATCCTATAATTGATAGGGTACTAACAGTGGCTCCAGCTGGGGATGGTGCTTCTTGAAAAGAAGTGTCAAGAACCTGAGACCGGTAGCCTTGGATGTTCCCTTTTCTGCACATATTTATCTGCTTTCCTTTCTTTTTCAACTTATTTCCTTTCTATTTTATATCTACTCGTATGAATTATTGAAAAATATAAGACATCGGTATTTACAATGATGACAATTTAATCCTAAGTTAAGAATAAATAATGTTTTAGCATCCTGCCATTGACAGGACCTACGGGTACTTCGATGCCATCCAAATCTTTGTGAAAGTAGGTGTTATTTCCCCTGAAAGCATGAATGATGTATGGCCCTTGCCAAAGATTATCAAACTTTCCATGTTTTCCTTTCTCCTCCCTCCTGGAATCCCATTTCAGAGCCTTGTCACCTAAGCTGAAATCATCTGCCTTGGTTCTCTTATCAAATATCTTCTTCATATTCTCTTGCATCACTCGGGTTCTGTTGTAAACTTCTTCTCTGGACTTCTGCAGCTGAATGGTGTCATTTATTCTTCTTTGAATTTCATTTGGTTCAACTTGGATCTCTTGAATCATATTCAATACTGGAACTCCCAAGGAAGAAGGAAATACTGCATCCATTCCATAAACTAATTGGTATGGAGACATGTGAATTGATTTATTTGTGGTGAGCCTATCAGCCCATAGAGCATTGATCAGCTTATTGTGACATTATTTCTTGCTCTCCTACAGATTTTTTTTTTATGATAATCACCAGGATTTTATTAGAATATTCGGCCAATCCATTACCTTGAGGGTAGTAGGTTGTCAAATGCCCCAAAGTTATATGATATTTGTGACAGAAATAAACCATCCTTTTGGATCTGAAGGCTGCAGCATTGTGTGTAATGATTTTCCTAGGACAACCAAATCTAGATAGGATGTTGGTCTCCAGGAATTTTGTGATGACTGAGTTAGTGGCATTCCTAGAAGGGGTGGCCTCTATCCATTTGGTGAAATAATCCATAGCAGTAAGGATCCATTTGTGTTGAGCATAATATTGAGGGTGAATTTCTCCTATGAAGTCTAACCCACACAGCTGGAAAGGGATTTCTACAGAAATGGGTTTAAGGGGTAAGGGCAGTAGTTTCCTCTTTCCCTCAAAGATTTGACATTTATGACAGGAAGTGACCATCTTATGGACATTAGAAAAATGGTGGGCCAATAAAAACCAACTCTCATAATTTTGTTAGAAGTGATTTTCCAGTAGATATGGCCACCATATTCACCTCCGTGGAACTCCTGCATTGCTCTATCTGTGTCATCCTTTAGTAAACATTTAAGCAAAATGCCACCCATATCTTTCTAGTACAAAACATTTTCCAAAATGTAGAACTTGACAACTTTGAGTTTAAGAAACCTAGACTTTGTTTTACATAAACCAGGAGGAGCATTCAGATTAGAATGTACATACAAGATGTTAGCATACCATGGAGAATTTAGGAATGCTTCATCGACCGGTGGAGTCGCCAGTTTCTATTTATCATCTAATGCGTGTACCATGTTGATTTCTAGTGCATGTAAATTAGAATCCGTCATCGATTCAGCTAGCCCTTGGCCCTTGATCAACCTAGTAGGCTTGATTTCCAAATCATACTCTAGGATCGCTGCAATCCATTTCCCTCTTTTTCCATCAAGACTGTTTTTTGTTAAGGTGTCTTTGACCACTGCATTTAGAACATAAGAAATGATATGTAAATGTAAAATATAGACTCTAAAATATTTCAGTGCTTTAACCAATGAAAAATTTTGTTTTTCCATGATGTTGTATTTTAGAGATACATCTCTTAATGCCTTGCTAAAAAAGGCTATTGTTTGTTCTTGTCCTTCATCGTTTTTCTGTAACAAAATAGCATCAATAGTGTGTTCATAGGCAAAAGAAAAAATCATGAAATCTTTAGTGAAATCTAGACTGATTAGTACTGGGGCCTTTGTCAGTGCTAGCTTGACCAGGTCAAAAGACTATTTCGCTTCCATGGTCCACTTTCTTTTTGATCCCTTATTTAGCATGTTAGTGATTTTCCTTAAAAGTTCTACCAAGTTAGGTATGAATCTCCTTAGGAAATTTATTTTCCCAATGAAGGATTGGAGTTCTTTCAAATTTCTGGGATGGCTGATTTTTAGTATTCTCTCAGTTTTGATAGGGTCAATTTTGATTCCATCCTTAGAGACAATATGGCCTAATAGTTTTCCCTCTTCTAAGCCAAATAATGTCTTCTTAGGATTCATGGTGAATCCAAATTTTTTGCATTTTTCGAAAACTCTTCTCAAGTGTGTTAGATGTTCTTCATTGATTTTAGAAAACATCATGATGTCATCCAAATAAATTACAATAAAATTCTCAATATCATCAGCAAATCCAATTTCCATGGCTCTTTGGAAGGTAGCTCCAGCATTCATTAGTCCAAAGGGCATTTTCACATACATGAAAGTCCCCCAAGCAGTTGTAAAAGTCATCTTAGGTTGGTCATCAGGGTGCATTAACACTTGATTGTAGCCAGAGAAACCATCCAACAAAGATACCCTACTGGAGCCCACTACCCTTTGTAATATGTGATCCATCTTAGGTAAGGGGTAGTTGTCCTTAAGAGATACCTTATTAAGGTTTCTGAACTCAATGCAGAGTTTGATCTCGCCTATTTTCTTCCTGGTTGGGACAATATTGGAAACCCATTGGGAGTACCTGAATGACACTACAAATTTTTATTCATACATTTTCTTGATCTCTTTCTTCACTAAAGGCATTAAAACAGGGTTTATTATGCCTAATTTCTATCTGAATGGATTTTGATTTTCTTTAATTGGGATCTTATGTTGAATGATGTTGGTATCATATGATTTCAGATCTTCATATCTCCATGCAAACACATCAATAAATTCTTTGAATAGGGCTATATATCTCTTCTTCGTGAAATTAGGCAGAGATTTGGATAATTTGATGATTTTGGGGTTCTATTATGTGGCTACTTCAATGTCTGCCCCAGTTGGTTCCATTTTGGGCTTCTTGGCTACATCATTAAAGTCAAATAATTCTTCCAAAGGGACTAGCCCTCTAGGCAGGTTATTTTCCTTAAGTTGGAGTACATCAAATTCTTCTTTTTCAGGGTCTTTTGGGTTTTTTGTATTATGTATAGTTTTGTCAAATGGGATATTACAGTGGAATTTACATTGAAAACAACTGTTTCTAGATCAGCAATTTGTTTTCCTTTAGTACTTGGTTCATCAGTGAGGTTGTCTCCCTCACAATCCATGTCTACATTATTGTCTTCAAATTCATCTTTAGATTGCAAGAATATTTTGATTTGTTTATAACTACCAAACAATTTCCAATACCTCATGTTATCTGGCACTGAAGGTCGATGTTTGACATCAATTGTATGTTTCTTGTTTGGGCGAGGCAGTTTACAGGTACTGGCTGAAAATTCCAAGCCGTTTTCTAGCACATTCTGATTTTTGGGGATTACTGCTAGGTCATATTCCTCAAAGGTTCTCAAGAAATCAAGGACTGCATTTCTATAATCTCTTAACCTAGGGTGTTTCACTGCATACAGACCTTTAACTTCGTTTATGATCAATTCAGAGTCCCCATGCACATAGATCCTTTTTTCCCCCATCTTTTTCAGCATTTGTAGTCCAAAGAGAAAAGCTTCTTATTCAACAGTTTTGTTTTTGCACTGAAAATTTAATTTGTATGAATGACCCTGTGCATTATTGTCTCTTGTGTTATACACCCAAATGCCTGCTCTTGAGCTAGGTTTTCCACATGAGCCCTCAAAACTCATGTTCCAAATATGTTCATTTTTCGGATTGGGTTGCTCTGTATGTATTTGAATGTCATTATTTTCTGTGGGAACCTCTTCTATAAGGGAAAACTTTGATTCAATGTCTCTATCATTAAACACAATTAAAGAATCGAGGTTAGTCATAATAGAGTATAGAGGGTGATTTTGAGGTGTCTCCTAGCTACTTACCATGTAATTCATCGAGGTTTCCCTATAAAGTCTTATTGATTGGCCAAACATTGGAATGGTACCGTAAGTCATGTCTAGTTGCAGAGTTCCTTGAAATTTCACCCCCCCCCATGAGCAAGATAACATCATTCTGTATTCTGGGGGAATGTCAGCCACAAAAATGTCCATCACTAAGCTTTTTGTAGGTATTTGGGGAAGAGTGATACAAAGATCCTTAATCAGATCTAGGCACTTGACCTTTATAGAATCAAAAGAGTATAAATCTCTGTAGGGTCTAGTGATTTCGAGGCCAAGTTTCTCCATGATAGCCTTTGGCATAAGGTTGTGCGAGGCACCAGAATCCAACATGGCATTATGAAATATCTTTTCATGAACATTTAGGTTGACATAAAAAGGAGGTACCCCTCCTTCCTATGGTCTTCCATCTACCTTTGGCCCAAACAATAGTTGCGGCTGGTCATCATTTAAGTTGACAGTATCTGTAGCTTCCCCTATACTGAGCACTTTAAGGACCTGAGATCTATAGGAATTTTTGTTAATCAATTCAGTGAGAGGGATATAAATCTTCACGTTGGTAAGCTCACTCTCAATACTAAACGGTTTTTGAGTTTTTAGGGGATTTGACAACTCAATTCTTTAAGCCTTTGTTATTTGGGAAACCCCATGCTGTTTGTTGGTACTGGGGTATCTGTTTGAGCATTTATGGCAGGAACATCTACTATTTTATTGGTACTGCTTTCTATATTTTTCTTTTATGAGTTATTTGCATTTTTCTTTTTGTTTTATGTGGTTTTTTTGACTCCAGATTTAGATGCTTTCTTTGCAGGACTTTCTGAATCCTTCTTATTAGAATTTCTTGCTCCTTAAGTTATATTGTATGTGGACCTCCATAATGGCATTCTCAAAACCCAGTTTGCAATCATTAGATTTGAGGTCTATTTGGGTTAGTGAGAAAAACTCTTGTTCTTCTTCAGTGAGGAAAAAATGATCATCTCCATCAATCCCCATTAAATTAAAATGGTTTTCCTCAACTTCCTCCACTGTTCCTTCATCATCATCCGCATAGTTTTCTTGGAAAGGGGTCTAATCTGCTGATCAGGACCTCTTTTCTCCCTCTATCTAATTTGTGGAGGGTTTCTTCTCGGGTTTTGATTTTTGTTTTGGGGTGCTGGTTGATTATCTCTAGGCATTGACCTTTCATTCAAACTCATCCTTTCCGTGGTCCTTACTAAATTTTCAAATTTGGCATCAGAAGTAGAGGGTACGGGCTCTTCCCTTATTGTGACTCTCCTCTCATTCCTCATCCTATCCCTTTTAGCTAACACGTTGGCCTCTACACTCACATCATTCTTCTGCATTTCCTCTAAGGTTTACGAGTCTCTTTCCCTCAGTTGGTAGGCCATGTCTGGGTTAACTCCATTTGGTAATTTGAGTAGGAATATCCCCTGGGGTGGTATCATATTAACCGAGAGTGCATTATATAAGGTGTTGAATCTAGCATAGTAACCTTGTACACTCTCTTCGGGGGATATTTTGATAGTTTCATAATCTGATAGAATTTGCAGTGGGTTTTTCTTGATTTCCCACCTATTGATGAATGTTTGTTGGAGAGCACAGATATCATGGATACTATTAGGAGTTAGACCTCTAAACCATTTTATGGCTTCCCCCCAAAACTCTGGGAAAAATTCTCAACTGGACACTGTCATTGTCGATTTCCTACAAATCAAAACAATCATTCATCTTATCAATGTGTTGCTGGGATGTTGTAGGACTAGTGTTGTCAAACTATGGAATTTTGGACTGATATTCTTGTGGAATAGGAGGTAGAGACACTGGCAGCACCAATGGGGTGTATCTGGCTACCATGATTGGTGGAGGTGGCAGAGGAAGATGAACGGTGGATAAAGGTGGAGGGGTAGCGGTGCAGAAAATGGAGGGATAAAAAATTATGAGGTTAGTCCAATTCTGAGATTTGGTTCTGACTAGACCTAGCTTGAATTGCAAAATGAAACTGGATGTCTTGCAAAGTGAAAAAGATATCAGGTAAGGAGTTAGATCTAAGAATAACCTTGCTGCTGGTTGGACTCTCCATTTCGGGCATTTTCCTCAATATTTTCTCGGGATTATCTATGATAAGAGGAGGATTAGGATCTAGATGAGATCTAGTGGATATTCTTCTGGGAGCCAGAACTTAGCTCAAAATCACGGACAATTGATTATTGAAAATTGGAAGAAACCAATATTTAAAATAAAGTTGTATCATTAAGTGTTTTTTAGTTGGGGTTTTTGAATTCGAGTGAAAATTGAAAGCTTTCAGATTGTCCCTAGTATGGTCGCCAATATGTTATCACTCTATAATTTAGAATATTGGCAAGACTAAAATATAAAGCACAACAACAAAACCGCTTGAGGCCTAGGATATGTCCCTCCTAGACTCAGAGAGGGATCTCTCTATTAGATTTAGATTTGTTTAAGTTTACTGGTGTTAGGATAGTTAAAATGATTGTAACAATTTGTTTGTTTGATTGTTCTTGGTTGGATAAAAGAGGTCTTTGCTAAGCATTTTCCATTGGGCTATGGAGTCAAAATAGGTTGGGTATACACATCAAATCCCAGAGCGACTGCAAGGAAAGCTAGCTACGAATACTTGTGTTTATATATGAGTGTAGTTATGGGATGGATAGTAGTGCTTTTAGTAAGGACTTAACAACAATTAAGAATTATCAAATCATACGTCAGAAGAAAACATTGAAATTATAAAGACAATCAGAATTAAGGTACTTTGAAACAAAAAATCTTAATCTAACCTTCCTCCTTTACAAATATAATTATAAATGGACACATGAAGAGATTACAGTGAGAAAAAAATTAAACATGAAAGAAGGAAAAACATCACCAGGGCACACAAGTGCATCGGTAGGCCCTGATCATGCAGCATAGCTCGTGCAACACCCACGATCATTCAGTTCTTCCTCTCCATGACCCCATTCTGTTGTGGGTTATGAGGCGCTATGAGTTCTCCCAGAATTCCTTCTTTGCTACAAAAGTATTTGAATTCGTTCGAGATATATTCACCACCATTATCACTCCGCATAGCCTTCACTTGCTTCCTCGACTCTTTCTCCACCAATGCTTTAAACTCACAAAACTTTGAGAATGTTTGATCCTTCTTCTGAATGAAGAAGATCCAACATCTATGAGAATAGTCATAAAAAAAAATAACATAATACCTATGTTTTGTTGTTGAATCAACCGAAAATGGTCCACACACGTTTGTGTGAATTCTCTCCAGGATCACCGAGGCACGGTTCTCCTTTTCATGAAAGGTGGTCTTCACAAACTTACCCATAGTACATCCCTTGCACTAATCTATCTGTGCAAGTGTACCCTTGGGAATTCCAGTAGAAATCTACTGCAAAATCTTCAGGGCGCCATGGTGAAGATGGCCCAATCTCCTGTGCCACATTTTGCCCTCATCCCAGCTCACCACTTCTTATTTTCCCACCATTGCAGCGCAAACATATACCTATAGCTTGTAGAGATTCTTGACTCGATCCCTATCCTCTTGGTTTGAACCATTATTTTATGTCGCAGGAAAACTTTTCCCTCACTGAAAACAACATCATAACCTCTGTCCTCCAACATCGTGATTGAGACCAAGTTCTTCTTCAAACCTATAACATGCATAACATATTTCAACGGAAATGGTTTACCTGACTCCCTCTTAAAGGTAATGGTTCCAATTCCATCCGCACTGTATCTACCATCATCGCCCATCTCTATATGCATTTGGAGATCTTTCTCCTCCAAGTAACTAAACAACTCCTTGTCTCCCGTCATGTGGAAGAAAGCACCACTATCAAGATACCACAATGATCCCATTTCTCTTGAAACCAATCATGCGATCAAAGACAAATCAAGTTCAAATTGTGAGGCAAAGGCCTCACCAGCTACAGCTCCAACAACCTTCTTGTTATTCTTTTTCTGTGGGCAGTTAGTGGCGAGACGCCCATGTTCGTGACAGTGAAAACACTTCACTTTGGACAAATCCGGCTTCTTGCCTTTAGCCTAGGATTTTAGATGGGATTTATTCCCCTTCCCTTTCATCGCTTTGGCAGCCAAATCATGATCCTCTTCATTATCATGTTTTGATGAAGAGCCATCCATGGTACTTCGCCTTATCTCCTCCTACACTAGATCCCAAAGTCGCTCCCAATCTGACAGTTTCTCCTACCCATTAACAGAGTCTTGATAACTATGCCAACTCTTCGGAAGCCCAAGGAGAGACAAGCTCACCAAGTCATCATCCACAACTATAATTCCCACACTCCCCAGCTCATCCCTACATTGGACAAACTTCGTGAGATACTTTGGAATACTGTCGCCCTTCTCCATTTTGATTTTTTTGAGTTTATCTTTCAGCGCCAATTTCATATGGTCACTGCTGCTTTGGAAAAGATTTGTTAAAGCCTTCCACATTACAAATGGAGTGGCTTTCCCGTGAAGTCTTGACACAATATGTTATTTCACACCTTCCAACAAAATTCTTCTTGTCTTCGCTACTTTCTTTTTCCTGGCGTCAAGTAATGCAGCATCCATCGAAGTGGGCTTAGGAAGATCACTATCAATGAGCTCCTTCAGATCATTATCTTCAGGCACCGCCTCCATCCTGTCCTTCTAGGCTATGTAGTTAGAGATTCCCTTGAGTGAATACTCCAACCATAACCCATTGAAATCCATTTCAATGTTTATGCAATTGTCGCACCAAGAAATTCTTGCAACAAATTCAAATTGTCCACTAGCACAAAAAACTCAACACTGCTTCAATATTGCAATTTCCAGTGATAAACACTGCTCTGATACCATGTAGAAATTTATAAACACAATAATGTATTTTTGGATTCTTCTGATCTAAAAAATTAATCTTATGTTAAATACAGAATCCTTGCACTTAATTCTTTGCGTAAATTAAATCGCCAATTGCAAAACACATATGACACAAAATAAATCACACATAACAAGATGTTTTACTGGGAAAGCTTAAAGCTAAAAACCCAAATTATCATATGTTATGTATATCAATGGAACATGTAACAATCTCATACAAATCTCAGCTCATAGAGCTCTTAGTACAATATACAATCGTCACACACTGTCATGCAGAAATTTTTATACCTATGCACCAATTTCTTGCCTCTTGACAGCCTGCCTCCAATGTGCAATCCTTGCTGAAGAAGATCCTTGAATGAATTTGATCTTGCCTTGCTTGCATTGCAAAATCCTCATTGGAATATCCAATGTCTGTGTAGATGCATTGAATGCATCACTATAGTCACAACTGATAGTCCAACTCACCCTTTCACCTATCTCTCCACTGGGTCTCCACTGGATCTGACATGTAAGTAGTTAACTACTATATTTCTTCAATTTCAAGTAAGACACTACTTGTGAATTAATTAACTAATTAATTCACTCATATTTAACTATTGTATCTTTAGTTACAACTAGCACAACTGAGTTTAACTCACTTAATCGAGTTAAAATAAATAATAACTCACATAAATACTCTTCCAACTCTGTTACAACTTGCCACTATCAATTATAATGAAGTCCTCCATGCATGAGTCACCAACCACCCTAGGAATTGCATAATTCCTTCAGCCCACTAATGTGCCACATCTAATCACTGAAATAAAGTGCTCCAAGAGAATAAGTTACTATTTATTGTCCGATTATTATTAAGGGTTAATAATAATCGACATGCATCCTATTTTAAGATTAGCGACCTATAAATAGACTTCGCCAATCTTTTAAAAATAGAAATTCATAGAAAGATAGAATTTTCTTAACCATATAGAATCAAAATCCTGCTAATTTTAGAATATGCTCACCATTCTAAAAACATACATGCACCTAAAAATAGCCTTTAGTCCCTGTTACGGTCCTATAATAACAGCGTTCATAAAATTTTGAATTGACTTTGATAAGTCTTGTAAATATGTACATTCCTTGCTTTCTGCAAGTTGTTTTCCCATATTTTGAAAAAATGAAAAATAATAAAAAATAAAAAAGAGGGTAAAATTCCTAAAAGAAAGATCAAAGGACTTAGAAAATATATACCCCAAAAGAAAAGAAATAAAACCTGAAAGTGAGAAAGTACAAATGCCACTACTTTTACTTTTACTACAAGAATAATGATTATGTGTAGAGTTTCAATAAATGCCATAATCCATGATCAATTAAACAATTTAATCTTAACTTTTCATGTTTTCAATTTCATGTTTTAGATAGAGAATAAAGATTTGTCAAACAATTTAAACTTGACAAATCAGTAGATAGGTAGAGAATAATGAGGAGTAAACATTTTAATCTAAGCCCTCAGATGAAATAAGGTAGATTTAGATAGTTTTTATGCTTTGAAAGAAAATGTTTTAAGGTTGCAAGCCTAAATGCACCTGCAAAATGAAGACAAAATGTTAGAAATACAAGTTGGGTAGGTAGAAAGCAGTGGAGCAATCCTGTAAATATTACATCATCGGGAAAAATCACTAATTTCCCCTCCCCTATGAGTATTCAATATTATAAGCTATCAGTTAAACAGGCTCAGAGCATTTCTCTAACTTTTTTTGGGACCGGACCCAAGGCTCTATGACTGGTTAGTTAAAAATATTGAGTTATTATGTTAAATCCTCATTTATCATCATTTACCCTTCATTCATGTATTAAAAACCCCTTTTTCCTAAGTAAGCCCACATTCTTACTTAGTAAAATTGTAACCCTAGAATAATTAACTTCATCCCTTCATAAGAAATCATAAAAACCCACAAAATTACATTTATCCTAAGTATTGGTGAAGGAAATATAAAGATGAGAAATACTTGATTTTATATATACTTAGAGATAATATGTATTTTGTTTTACATTTCACTCCCCTCTCATATTAAATTTTAACATATTTTATTAAATCCCTAAGAAATACCCTTTCCTAGTTACTAATTCGTTTATATTCATTAAACCCCCAAAACCCACTATTATAATGTTTAAAACCAAAGTCTATTATCCATGTGTGCAAAAGAAAAATCTCAAGTTATAAAGCCCTTCGGTCTAAACTATCTTTATTTTTTTTACCCCACCCCTATAGTTTAAAAACCATTCAAAAAGGTTAAAAAACCATATAATATAACATACCATTACGCACATTTGTGAAACATTTTTTATCAAATGTTCCAAACCCAACCCGCCATATATATACCAATGGATAAGGCTTAAAAAACCTTGTTTAAAAGTGCCTTTTCAATAATATTTTATCTCGCCGCTGTGTATTAATAAACCATTACATATATATTTTATACCTTTATACTCCTCGATTATATTATAAAGGTTTAAACATATTTTAACCCTTCCGCTGCATATAACTAATCCCGGTCCCACCTTTCCATCTCCATGCAACTCCCAAAACAATCCTCACTGTTCGCATTAAAATCTCAGATCTGACGGTTGAATATTGATATCGCATAGAAAAAGTGCACGATCACCCTAATGAAAAAGCCACGCGAAATGGGTGGTTTCCTGTCGACCCTTCCCCTCCACGTGGCCTGTCATCATTGGATTGCATGGGTTTTGATTAAAACCACTTATTGCTCGTTAGCCACGCGATAAACCACCGATTTTCGTCCATTCAAAACTCCGAAACCACTTCCCACCTGATGCTACCTGCATTTAATGCCAAGGGTTAATACAACCGAAATGTTTATTAAACCTTTGTATATTCATTTTCATTTTTCTACCTATCTTTCGCATTAAACATTGTTTTTTCCTCCACTGACTGTGTAAACCTGTTAAAGCCCCTGATAGCCATTTTAATGCCCAAAACCTCCGAATTCACCAAAAGAAACCTAAAAATTGCTGAAGAGCCACACCTGCTCCAGTTCAACCGCTGAAAGCCATCAATTTGACCAGAAGACTGAAGAAACCCTTTTAAAATCAATACTTGCATTCAAATAGGTATTATTCTGAGATTCAAACCTGCAACTAAATTCAAGAAACCTTTTAAAAATAAAAGAAGCATTATAAAATTAAGAAATTGATTAAATCCAATTGCCCAAAAGTCCCAGAAACAGGCCAAACTCTGGGAAAATTTTCCCAGAAACCCTTTTAGCCACTACACACCATTTTGTAGGAAATTTATCAGTTTTTCACAGTTAATGATCAATTTCAGAGCTCTAAAAGGCTAGAAATCCTCTGCAGGTGTCCTAATCTTCTATAAAACCTTTTTCAACAGAGTTTTTAGCCCATTTTTGCAGTAAAAAACTCAGAAAACCCCTGTTTTCTGTTTTATACCAGTTTTTAAAGCCTCAGAACTTATTTAAGAAACCTAATTGAGCATAAAATCCAAAAAAGATTCTATTTTGCTGAATTTTCCTAATCAAGCATTCGTTATAGTAAAATTGCCTCTGTAAACAGTTTAAACTTGCAGAAGCCAAACAAAATGCCTAAAAAATTGTGTAAACAAGCCTGAGAGTTTTAAAACTTCTAAACCTAATCTTGCCATGAATCCAAATACTGCAATTGTAGTCAACCCATTACAAGCCCGTGTTTTTGATATTGAGCATATTCCCATATCTGACATTGACTACAACATAGCTGATCCTATAGTTGAATTCAATCCGTTGGATATCCACAAATGGTGTTTTGAAAAATCCTTAGATGATCATGAAGAAGTTCATATTTGGGAATCCAATTTACCTAAATATGTAGTCCCCCTGACTCACCCTTGTCAAGAAGTTATCAGTTTATGTCACCAGTACTATATTCCTGAACAAAGAGCTATTGTGAATGCAAATAAAGAGGTCCTATTTACCATTACTACAAAGTCAATAAACCAAATGTTCCAGCTTCAACCAAGCCCCCAAGTAGTTCCCTTGTCTATTGAAGCCCTCACTAAGCTATACATTGACTTAGACTTTCCTAAAAGGTTTATGATTTTTCAGAATTTTATGCCCCTGCATGTTGAAATTCCCAAATTAAACCCTCCTTATTTAACTTCCAAGTTCCCTAAAGGTTCAAGGCATGTAATCTCCATGCTTTCCTTCATACTTGGGTATTTCACTAATGAGCACACTAATGAGTCTGTCTTGGGATTTTTGTCAACCTTTTCTCTAGGTCAACCACCTTCAGTTATATTTGACTATGCTGGCTTCATTTTTGATAGTATCCACTATCAATTGACTAATTTACAACTGGAAGGAGTATTTAGATATACCTCCTATATTTTCCACTTGTTTCTATTATTCCAATGAGAGAGCTTTCCAATTTCACTTCAAAAGTTGGATATAGAAGGAAAACCCCTATCAGTTATCTTTTGGACATCTATACTTAGAATAGAAGGCACATAATTCAATTATTCAGAGTTTGCAGAGTTTTTTTTACATCCATTGATCACCATCTTGACAAAAACAGAGCAGTCTAGAATCAGTGAGGAAAAGAAGAAAATTTTGCAGCTATTAGAACAGAGAAAAGTAGGTGATTGGTATTTGTATGAGAAATTCACTGAAATTAGAGTTTTTGGTTCTAACTTGTTGCCTTACAAGTTACCTAAGCATCCATCAATGAGGATATTTTCCTTAGAGTACATTACGAAAATCCTAAATTCAGATTCAATTAATTTTATGGTAGCCAAGAAAAAGACCCAATTTAAACTCAAAAATCAAATTGGGCCATTCATATGTAATCAAAGAGATGCAGAAAAGGAAGCAGAAAGTCAAATACTGGAATATAAATTAGAAGAAAGCTTCCCATGGAATTATGATCCACAAGGGATCTTAAGTAAACTAAGGGTAAAATGTAAATTGACACCCTTTATCCATGATTCAAAGCCAGAAATAGAGAAGTTTTCTAATCAAATTGAGTGGGTTGAAAACACTTTAACAGAGGAAGTTAACCAAAGGAATACTAGTCACACTTTGGAAATTTTCAGACAGCTAGAAACATCTACTAAGAGAATCAGAGAAGAAGGAGCTTATACTATAGAGACTACAACAGAAACAAAGTTTAAGATTATTTACAACAAGAGGCTAAAACTGGATACAACAGCTAAAGGTAAAGTAACAATAGATGTTGAAGAAACAGAGATCTTGAATACCAACACTGAACAACCAGAGACCAATGTAGCCACTGTAATTATTAGTGAGCCAAATCAGAATCAAGAACAATTGAATAATGAAGATACACAAATAATGGAAAGGAAACAAAGTATAGAGGCTTCTTCCTCACATTCAGCTGAGAAGAAGGATTTATATATTAATGAGAAATACAAGTAAATCAAATTGAAGAATGAGGAAATCAAAACTGAAATATATTCTCAGTTTTTGAAGCAAAAGCCAGGTAATCAAAACAGATTCCTATCAACATTTGATTATTCAACTAAAAAATTGATTATGTTAGTATTACAACCCACAGTATCAGTGCCAAAGATAGTTGTTGACTACAAGAAAGTTTATATGGAAGTAGCTACAGAAAAAATCCATGAATTGGATCAGATGCTCTATTCCACAGTCACAACAAAATCTATGAGTGCTCATAGGCTTCAAAATACCATCTCTAATATGCAGGACCAAATGAAGATGGATAAAGCTTCATTATGTGCAAAGGATCTAAGGATAAAGGCCTTAGAAGATTTATTATTACAGGTAGGATATGATCCTACAAACATCAAACCAACAAAAGCATTGGTTAAAAAGAAAAATGAGGACATAGCTTCCTTGAGGAAATAGATCAAGCTTCCTCAAGGTGAGCATCCTCAGATAAAGGAAGTTTTACAGGATCAAAAGGAAAAAAATGAAATGATGAGTTTGATACTTCAAGTGACAACTCAAATTAAGGAAGTGGAAGTACAAATGGACCAACTTGTCCAAGAAAAGGATACAGTTAAAGAACCAGTGATTCCATAGTTATCCTAGTCATCACTGCAGTAGTGCCTTCCACTTTAGGAGAAAAGTTGGCACCCAAAGAGCCACTTGCCACTGCAGTGCCAGTTACTTGTTCAACAACTTTAGTAACTGAATCCTCTACAACAATGTTGCCACCTACAGATGAAAGCAGTCAAATAGTAAAAAAAATGGAAGAGATGTCCTTGAAGACAAATGAAATCAATAGATTGACAAAGATAATTGAAAATCTTGAGAAGACAAACAAATCAACTCAGATAAAATACATGAACAAAATACCCACAGATTAAGTGAAGAGGAAAAGAAGCTCCAACAAGAATTAACTCTCAAGGATCAGATATCATATATTAAAAATTACCGATGGTATAATTTAATTGAAGCCATCCATGATGTATGGCCTTCAATTCAAGTAATTTTTTAGCAGAGAGAGTTATTACTGGTAGCCCAAGCAGAGATCCAAAAGACACAAGTTTATTTAGCTGATAAACCAGAACAAGCTATAAGGTTAATACATTTCCTCAACAACAAGAATAGACAGGAACTTGAAGAATTAAAAATAAATGACAGGACAACAACTATCCTAGAAATTATTGATAGCAGGCTGCCTTGCTATATACCCACAACCTTCACTCTAAATTGCAATTTCTCTTTTGCAATTCCGAAGTGGTCTCAATTTCAAAATCTGGGCAATCTCAAATACAATATACGGAACCTTCTATATCTCAAATCTTAGATTTGAGATATTAGAATAAAATTTCTTATGGTTTATGAAAACCATACAGACCCCAGATTACAATTATATGCGGCAGGTTCAGAATATGATTAAAACCCAAACAATCTTCATACCCAAGGTTTGTTTCTCAAAAGAAAACCTTTTTCAAAAGTCTTAGAAAAAGACTTTGGTTAAACACCCATTGGTTTTATTTCTAAAAACTCAACTTTATAATTAAGCCCCAAGGCTTATCATAGTATTTGAACTATGCGAACATCTGAACTCCAAAGTTTGAATTGGTTGATTTAATACCAATGCATATTAATCAACAAATATCATATGGAACCTTCATGCCTTAATTAGTTGCCACCACATATGAATATTCGCTCATATATAACTCCGAATTTGATTAAAAATCAAACGCCAACAATAAACAACATTTGGGCCATGCAACTAACATACCTTTCCATCTAACGATGGACATTCATTACACTCGAACTTTAGTGATCCGACGAATATCGTGTTATGAAAGTGCACGAAACTACATTCTCAGAATTTACGTGATAAAAGTGGTATTAGCCTTACCACTTTTTCCACATGTCCATCAACGGAAGATATCACATTCCAAAAGTAAAACCTGCTTACCATTCTTGAGGTCGCGCGAGATCATTTGTGGTTTCCTTCAAAACCATCCTTGCTACTTGTCGTTCATGGTTCCATCTCAAAACTGCACTATTAAGCAATGCATCTCCTTTGAAGGTCCGCCTTCATCTCTTGCTATGGCTTCTACTACAGTTCACACAGAAAATTAAACAAATCTCTGCATCTTCCCTTGCCGTTGACTTATAAATTTGATCCAGTATTACGCCTCTTTTCCACGAATTCTTAATTCACTGCTCCTCATTTCAGAACTCCACTTCAGCGTTTACTCAGATTTCCCTAACGCCATTTTTTATTACTTCTAAGCCATCAGATTTACATTCGACTTCATGAGTCCACTTTATCATCGACTTATAATTCTACACAATCGAATCTCCAATCAATTGCCTACACCCCGTGCCTTCAGTTCATGCCAAAAATAGCGTTCAGTAATATATATCAGTATGATATAACCAAACAGATACTTACACATCAATTTCACTTGATTCTTGTCCCAATATTGATCTAAGAATGTGTATTTCGATCGGATGTGCTTCTGCTATATATATAAATCATCGATTAGTCCAAAGCTGATGCGCCCAATGCCAAACTTGAATTGAAAACCCTTTAGTCCCCCATTTCACTGTGTGGATATTCACAGTGCTGATCTGTGCTCCCTCTCCAGTATACACAAATCTCTATTGCATTCAACATGAAATCAACATTAATTAACATCGATGCTTCCCCCCAATCAGGAACTACGTCCTCAATTGACCATTAATACAACAAAAGTCGATATAATCAACGGCTGAATTAACTTCCTCAATATGATCGATCCTTCAGTGATCGATCTTTCTCAAATTTATATCAATTCCGTATTTCACACAGAGTCACTATTTCGGCCTTTAACATAGGGTTTCGCACTTGCTCATAGAAACTAAAATATTACTCATACAGAATACTTCACATAGAATTTAGAAACAAATTCCTCATCAATACATACAAATGTAATCAAATACAAAATCCCTCTTGGTCCTGGCCAGATATTCATGTCAATGGCCCTGTTTTACAATTGCCCGTAGGCTTGACAAACAAAACTCTGTTTGTCCTATTCTACTCTTGTCTGCTTCCTCTATTTGCTCGTAGGCTTACATTTATACAAGAAAATAATGAATCAATTCAGCGCCTCTAACAGCTCAAAAAAACTCTTAAAATTCCAGATTTCTCAAATATAGACTAAATCCCCAGATTTGTGGAAACTGATTCCAACTCATTCCTACTCTACAGTCTTTTCGAATCTCTCATCTCTTCATATGCCCAACTAATAATTCGAGAGTAGTTACAATTCTTTCCACATTAAATTAAAATTAATTAAAACCCACTAAATTCATTACATAAAATCAAACTCTCTTGAAAACTAAAAACCCCTAAGTCTAAAAAAAATGCATGGAATTTGTTTTAGCCTAATGCCCCTGCATCAATTATGAAAGTTACCACCAAAAGAAATTTGATGAGGCAACTTGAAGAGAAATGTGAAGGAATGAATACTGCTATAACCATATTCATGGTTAAATTCACCAATTTAAGGCAAAAGGGACTTCCTGATATCATGGTTATTAATGATAAGTTAATGCCTCAAAATTATTATGACAAGAAGATAAGAGAACATGCCAAGGAGTAGGTGAAAAAACCAACAGGTCAAGGTATTCCCATAGGAAAAGTATTGCTAAATAGTTTTGAAGATTTGTTTTATTTTCAAAATGAGATCAAGCATTTATTTGTCATCAAGCCAACATTTTGTAGGTACACTGAGGCTGATGAGAATTTTAGGAAACTCAAGAATATTCAAATTCCTAAAAATGAGGATTGGCAAGCATTGACTGATTTTCTATGAAGAAAGAAAAGAAAACAAGTGAAGAAGAAAAAATATGGTTGTCGATTTCACTGTCAAAATAGATTTTTACAACAGCAAAGCAGTTTCACTAAGGTTAAAGAGTATCCGAAGTAAAAGAGTATCAGTGAAAGAAGCTTAGATTCTAAATAATATCTAAAGAGCCAACAAAGAGGACACATAAGCAACCAACCGCTTCTTATCTTAAAACAGTTTCTATTTATTTTGAATAAAATAGGACAACTTGATAATTTGTTGAGCAACTGTCACTATTATTATTGTAAGATATTTTATTTTCATAAATTAATTCCTAGAATTCATCTAGGATATTTTGTCGAACATTATGTATAATTACTTGACTCTTTCAAAGTATTTTTGTGTGGAATAAAATTGCTGGAGATTACTATAGATATTTTGTTGACTTGAAGGCTTTGGATTTCGATTTTGAGTAGCAGACTGGATCAACTATTTGGCATCATACTTCAGGATCCTAGTGATAAGCTATCTGGAGTGAAGTACTCTCTTAAACTTGTCATTGTTATCTTCTTTTGTTACATGCATACATATGTGTTTTAATTCAAAATCTGGATGTATAACTAGGAGTATTACTACAAGACATGTTAATAGCACCCTGTTTTTAACTAGTTATCATTTATTCGTTTTCTTCTGATTTCTGGTGTAGGGAACCCTTAATTTCTCCCTCTCCTGTTTGACCTGTATCTTCTACTTCCCTTTTCTAGTTCAAAGGATTCTTAAGTTCGCTTTATCCCGATCATACCATCTCAAAAACCAATTTCTCAAGATCTCCAAGGGTTATCTATCTTGCCATGTAGACATTTCACCTTTTAGGCCTTGATCCCAGTTCTGTTAGCTTGACATAGACTCCATAACCCAATGGACAAGTATATTTCCCTCTATCTACCCTCCAAGTGAAATTTTCCCACCAAATCCAACAAAACCAAACCAAATATGCACTTTAATAACTATCCTAATATTCAAAAATTAAAACAAAGTTAAACTTGAAAGAGAGAACCCTCTCTGAACCCTAGGAAGGTTAGATCCTATAATTTGAAGTAGTTTTGTGGTTACCTCTAGTATTCTTTGACTAAAAACTAAAATCCCACAACTTAAGAATTTACTGGAGTGATAAAATTACTGGTGACCATACTAGGGAAATAACCAGTCCTCATTCATAAAATTAGTCTTAAAGGAATCATTTAATTCATCCTTTTAATTTAAGATTATTTTTATAGGTTGTGGGTATTGAAAAATTGTAATTCTGGCTTCTAGGAAAACCTACTATACCAGGTCTAACCTAGATCCTAAGCATGCTATTATAATAGATAACCCAAACCGAATTGGTAAAACGAAAAAAAAAAACAAAAAATTAAAATCTCATTAATAAGAGTCAATTCATTACCATGTGAATTAGTAAGTCCGCAAGATATTGATTTTGATCTGAAATTTGAGCATTCATTATTTAAAAGTAAATCTGAAAGTGATTTAAAAACTGTTGTTTTAGATCCTTCTTTTATTTCATTTTTGAATGCAAAAAAAAAATCTATTGCAGTAAGTTCTAAATCTAAGAAAGCTGAATATGAGACCAAAGTTGAAGAAATTAATGTTACTATTCTAAAGGATATTGATGAAGCTATTGAATTAGCTCATTTATTGACTTATGAAAACAGACCTTCAATTTCTCAATTATATACCACAATAATTCTAGCTAGAGATTCATCCCTTTATGTTGTTACATCATTCATAAATTCTACCACCAGCCCATCTATAGATCCATTTATCCCTAGGTTACCTCTACAACCTAGAGTGTCATTTCCACCAATCACTTCATCCACAATATCCATTAGTTCACCTTTTGATTTCTTAAAAACATCATCCTCATTTCCCAGCACTTCAAATACAATCTTTATTTCATCTACCATCATTTCCAACACAGCTCCAAGTAGTTCTACCTTACCTCCTAGTCAAGCTAAGCTTCAAGCTATGGCTTCTAGATATGATCCCCTTGTCCTACCATAGAAGCTTCATTATATACCACAAGACTATAAAAATAAAATACCACTGTTTGATGGCACTACCCAATATACTACTCAGCAATTGACAGACTTTTTTGAAATTCATGAAATTGATGATTCAGATGTTCAAATGAGACTGTTTGCTCAAACTTTAACAGGAGCAGTTAAGAAGTGGTTTAAAGATTTAGATGCTGGAAGTGTAACTGATTTAGCTGTCTTTTTTACTTTGTTTTTAAATAAATGGGAAAAGAAAAAGAATCCCCTCCAAATTTTTTCTTAATTTGATTCTTTGAAAAGAGCTCCAAATGAGTCAGTCCAAGATTACTGCACTACATATAATAGTGTTTATAATTCTATCCCTGCAAATCTTAAACCTACTCCCTATTTAGTCCTGCTCAAATTCCCTAATAGATTTGACACAGATATGGCTTACCAATTAAGGGAAAGAGATGCAGACACCTTAGAAAAAATGCAAACTGATGCAATTAGTGTAGAAGTGAACATTCTAGCCAGAAAATATAGACTTAGAAATGAAAGAAGAGTGACCATTAAAGAAGAAAATGCTAATTCAGACAAAAAAATGGATGTTATAGCTAAAAATTTAGAAAGAGTGTTTGATAGAATAGATATATGGAGAGAATACCTTAGTGGGATAATCAACAACAGATCAAAAATCCCAATTTTAGAAAAAACATAAATTATGGAAAAGCAAAAGAAACATCCCCAGACCAAACAATTAGGCCACCATTCCAAGAGAACTATGCTAAAAGTTCTCAGAATAATAATGATGATGAGGAGGATACTATTAATCTAATGGGAATTAATGACAACAATACTATTTTCCTTACTCAGGAAGATCAGGAATAGTTTGAAATTCAACAGCTTAAATTAGATTCTAGTGAATCCTTTGATTATAAGCAAGGTTATGACTATGCAATAAATGAAATGCACATCCAGTATAACCTTAGAAACAAGAAAAACAATGAGTATTCTACTAAGAAAACTTCCCAAACTCTGAATCAAAAAATAGTAGAAGCCCCTAAAACAAAATTTCTACAAATTCTCCCAAGGGAAAATAAGAAAAACTCAATTCCTCCCAAAAAATTTCTAGTCCTATGAAAGCATCAGGCCCTAAAATTGTTGAGATTACTGATGAAGCTGCTCAAGCTACAAAATATTCACAAAAATCTACTGTTGCTAAAGCTTCTAATTCTGTGGAAACAACAAATTTAGATCCTAAAAAACTTTCTGCTGATCCTAAAACAGTAGACCCAAAAACTATTTCTTCAAAAACATCTGCTGAAAATTCTAAGTCAGAAAGAACATCTACTGCTTCAAAAACAATCCCTGAAAAGAAAGTTAGAAGTAATAAAACACAAGAAACACAAACAGAGAATCCTAAAACACTTGAAAATGAAAAAAAAAACTGTAGAAAAGAAAGACAAACCAACACAAACTACAGTTACTAAAGAAGAACTGATTCAAATCAGTAAAACTCAACTTGCATTCAACATGCAATTAGAAATTGCAAAACCTAAAATACCAATTCCTTTGACTGAATTGGTAAAGAATGAATTGTATAAATCAAACATAGCTGAAACATTAAATATGAATGATGGAGAAGACTCCATAAATCTAAATGATGATTAGCCAGAGTTGATTTTTGGCCCAGATGTGAATGGAAAACATGCAGATGGTGCAGTTCCTCCATTTTATATCAGTCTCACCATTCATGATCAAATTCTACATAAGAAAATGCTAGATTCAGGAGCTTCCCATAATCTAATGCCCAAAGCCATCATGGAAACTTTGAATCTAGAAATTACAAGGCCATATAAAGATTTGTTTTCTTTTGATTCAAGTAAAGTTAAATGTTTAGGTTTAATCAAGGATTTGTGTGTAACACTATTTCAATACCCTAGTAAGAGTATATTAATGGACATTGTAGTAGCTGACACCCCACCAAAATATGGTATCCTACTTTCTCGCTCATGGGGAGCAAAGTTGCAAGGATCTCTACAATTGGACATGTCTTATGCTACTATATCAGTGTTTGGCCAGCCTAAAAAGTTATATAGGGAAACATTAATGAAGTACATGGTTAGTAGTGCTGAAAGATCTATAAACTACCCAATTTACTCTACACCAACTAACCTTGATTCTTTGATCCTATGTAACTCTGAAACTAATGAAATCCAAACTAAACTAGTAGATAAAAAGAGAGTACCAAACAATGATAAAAATTTTCATGAATCTCAATGGAATTTAGACTTTGATGGTTCAGTGAACAAGTTAGGAGCAGGAGTAGGAGTCTGGATAAAAAATATGGAAACCAATCATTCTGAAGGTCATGATTTTAGGCTAAATTTCAAATGTGAAAACAATATGGACGAGTATGAAGCCCTCATCCTAGGACTCCAAATCATTAGGAACTCAGGAGGAAAAATAATTTTAATCATGGGATATTCAGATTTGATCATAAAACAAGTGAATGGAGTTTATTCTGTTTACAGTCCTAGAATAAGTAGATATAGAGACACTGCCATAGATTTAACTGATGATTTATTGGAATGCAAGTTTGTTGTTATACCTAGACAACAAAATATACAAGCTCATTGTCTTGCAACTTTTGCTAGTACATGAAATTTACCATTCCAACCTAATCACAGATATACTGTTGAAGTCAAACATAGGCCAATAATTCCAGAGAATCTTAAGTATTGGCAGATTTTTTCTCAGGATGAATAGATTTACAAGTTTATGAACAATGAAGGAGAATTTCAGAATTGTATTATAGATACAGAGTGTACAATAAATCATGATTTGGATTGTGAAATAGATTTAAATGACTTAGATGTAAATAAAATAAAGTTTGATAAACCAACTAGATTTAGTCAAGCTGACATAGATAGCTTAGAGAAAGTAGAGATTGAAGAAATTATTGAATATGAATAAGATATATTGAATCTTAAGGATAATTTTTTACCTAAAGGTTTAACCCCCTTAGAATATCTTTTTGACTCTAATGATGTAGCTAGAAAACCAAAAATGGAGCCAGTAAGATTTGACATAGAAGAATGTAACATTGGTACAGAATCAAAACCATAGATAATCAATCTGTCCAAAATTTCACCTCAACAAGAAAAGGATAAATATATTGAGATTTTAAAGGAATATCAAGATGTGTTTGCTTGGAGTTATGAAGATTTAAAATCTTATGATACAAACATAATCCAACATAAAATCACAATAAAAGAAGATCAAAAGCCATTCAAACAAAAGTTGAGAAGGATTAACCCTGTGCTATTACCTTTGATTTAAAAAGAAGTTAAAATAATGCATGATGCCCATATTATTGCACCAATCAGTTATTCTGATTGGGTTTCAAACCTAGTTCCTACAAGAAATAAAATAAGAGAAATTAGATTGTGTGTTGAATTTAGAAATCTTAACAAAGTATCCTAAAAGGATAATTACCCTTTACCTAAAATGGACCACACATTACAAAGGGTAGTAGGTTCCTCAAGGATTTCATTGTTAGATGGTTTTTCATGATACAACCAGATCCTATTTCAAGAAGAAGACCAAGCTAAAACAACATTTACTACTCCGTGGGGCAGTTTTATGTATGTAAAAATTCCTTTTGGTCTAATTAATGCAGGAGCAACCTTTCAAAGGGCTATGGATAGAGATTTTTCGAAGTAAATACATGAGTTCTTGGTAATTTTATTAGATGACATTACTGTGTTTTCCAAAACAGATAATGAACACTTGGATCATTTGATACAAGTTTTTATTAAGTGTAGGAAATATGGCATCTCTTTAAATCCTAAGAAAAGTCTATTTGGATTAGAAGACGGTAAGTTGGACATATAATCTCAAAAGAAGGAATTATGATAGATATTGCTAGGATAGAAGCAATTCTGAACATCAACCCACCATGAAACATCAAAGAATTACAAGATTTTCTAGGTAAGATAATTTTTTTAAGAAGATTCATATCTAATTTAGCTGAGATAATTAGAGAATTGAATAACATGCTCAAAAAATATTTAGTTCTTAGATGAATTTTTGAGGCTAAACAATCATTTGAATCTATCAAACAAGCCTTAACCAAAAATCCAGTCCTAATAAGTCCCGATTTTAAGAAATATTTCATGATTTTTTCATTTTCTTCATAACACACCATTGCTATAGTTTTACTACAGAAAAATGACCAAGGATTTGAACAACCCATAGATTTTTTTAGTAAAGCCCTTAGAGATGCCCCTTTGAAGTATAACATTATGGAAAAACAAGCCCTAGCCTTGGTTAAGGACATTAAAGACTTCAAAGTTTATATTCTCTACTCACACATTATTGCCTATGTCCCAAATTCTGTAGTTAAAGAAATTCTTAGCTAGGATGGTCCTGATGGAAGAAGAGGTAAGTGGATTTCCACTATCTTAGAATATGACGTAGAGATGAAACCCACCAAGCTCATTAAAGTTCAAGGATTAGCCAGACTTATGGCTGAATCCAATTGTAATGCCCTAGATATAAGTTTTATTGCTCAAGTTGATGATCAGGAAGAGATGGTGACTCCATTGAACAATGAAGCCTTTTCACACTCACCTTGGTATATAGATATCATATTTGTACTCCAAAAATTAAAAGCTCCTCCTGTATTTTCAAGAACCAAAGCTAGATTTTTAAAACTTAAAGCAATAAGATTTTGTATCTTAGATAATGTACTTTTTTGGAGAGATCATAGTGGGATTTTACTAAATTTTTTACTAAAGGAAGAAGCTGAAAAAAATTCTTGAAGAATTTCATGCAGGTGACTGTGGAGGACATTTATATTGGAAAACTACTGTTGACAAGATCCTGAGAGTTGGTTTTTACTGGCCTATCTTGTTTTCTGATGTCAAAAAATATGTTACTTCATATCATAAGTTCCAAATTTTTGGGGGTAAGAAGAAATTATTACCCCTCCCTTTAAAGCCAGTTTCAACTGAAATGCCATTTCAACAATGGGGTTAAGACTTCATTGGTGAAATTCACCCTCCCTCTTCAGGCCAACATAAGTGAATTTTGACATCCACTGATTATTTTATCAAGTGGATTGAAGCCATACCATCCAGACAATCCATAGATACTGTCATTATTTCCTTCCTAGAAAACAACATCCTTTCAATATTTGGGTGCCCTCAAAAGATAATTACTGACAATGCAGTAGCATTCAAATCCAAGAAAATTATTGACTTTTGCCACAAATACCATATTACCCTAGGCCACTCTACTGCATATTACCCCCAAGGTAATGGCCTAGCTGAATCCTCAAACAAAAGCCTACTAAATATCATCAAAAAGCTACCTGAGGACAATAAAAATATTTGGAATAAAAAGGTAGTCAATGCCTTATGGTTAGATAGACTTACTACAAAAAAATCCATTGGTACTTCACCTTACCAACTAGTTTATAGAATGGATGTTGTTTTTCCTTCCTCCATAGGTGTACCGGTGATGCAAATTATCTAAGAATTACAGGTTGAAACAAATGACGTCCAAAGAAGGATAAATCAAACTATTCACTTGCAACAAACATGGGAAGAAATTTATATCAAATCTCAAGTCATTCAGGATAAGATCAAGAAAATCTATGATAAAAAGACTAAAGAGGATGATTTTTACATAGGAGATAAAGTGTTAAAATGGGATTCTAGAAGAGAAGACAAAGGAAAACATGGAAAAATTGATTTTCTATGGAAAGGGCCTTATGTAATTTATGGATATGGAGGTAATAATGCTTTCCTTTTGAAAGAATTGGATGGAACAGATCTGCAAGAAGGACCAGTTAATGGCAGAATGTTGAAGCACTACTACTCACCTGAGTTAACCAATAGTTAGCTTTTATTCACTTTGATCATTGTACATATACATTGCAAAGTTTAGATTGGATTGGATGTTTCCTTAGCAAAGTTGAAGCTCGAAGAGAAGGCCCTAAGCTTTGAGAAGTAAATATAATAAGCAGATATCAAAAGACATCTACATGATCATTACAGTCAAATTTCAAAGGCTACTAGTCTCAAATTTCCTGATATTTCACCAAGAAGTGTCATCCCCATGAAGAGCCATTGTTAGGGTCCTATAATAATAGGGTTCATTAAATTTTGAATTGACTTTGATAAATCTTGTAAATATGTACATACCTTGCTTTTTGCAAGTTGTTTTCCCATATTTTGAAAAAATGAAAAATAATAAAAATCAAAAAGAGGGTAAAAGTCCTAAAAGAAATATCAAAGGACTTAAAAAATATATAACCAAAAGAAAATAAATAAAACTTGAAAGTGAGCAAGTCTAAATGCCACTACTTTTACTTTTACTGCAAGAATAATGATTATGTGAAGAGTTTCAATAAATGCCATAATCCATGATCATTAAACAATTTAATCTTAACTTTTCATGTTTTAGATAGAGAATAAGGATTTGTCAAACAGTTTAAAATTGAGAAATTAATAGATAGGTAGAGAATAATGAGGAGCTCAATAGTTTAATCTGAGCCCTCAGATGAAATAAGGTAGATTTAGATAGTTCTTATGCTTTGAAAGAAAATGTTTTAAGGTTTCAAGCCTAAATGCACCTGCAAAATGAAGAAAAAATGTTAGAAATATAAGTTGGGTAGGTAGAAAGCAGTGGATCAATCATGTAAATAATACATCATCGGGAAAAATCACTGATTTCCCCTCCCCTATGAGTATTTAGTATTCTAAGCTATCATTCAAACAGGCTCAGAGCATTTCTCTAACTTTTGTTGGGATTGGACCCATGGCTCTATGACTGGTTAGTTAAAAATATTGAGTTCTTATGTTAAATCCTCATTTATCATCATTTAACCTTCATTCATGTATTAAAAACCCCTTTTTCCTAAGTAAGCACACATTCTTACTTAGTAAAATTATAACACTAGAATAATTAACTTCATCCCTTCATAAGCATTCATAAAAACCCACAAAATTACATTTATCCTAAGTATTGGTGAAGGAAATATAAAGATGAGAAATACTTGATTTTATATATACTTAGAGATAATATGTGTTTTGTTTTACATTTCATTCCCCACTCATATTAACTTTTAACATATTTTATTAAATCCCTAAGAAATACCCTTTCCTAGTTATTAATTCGCCTATATTCAATAAACCCCCAAAACCCACTATTATAATGTTTAAAACCAAAGTCTATTATCCATGTGCGCAAAATAAAAATCCCAAGTTATGAAGCCCTTTGGTCTAAACTATCTTTATTTGTTTTACCCCACCCCTATAGTTTAAAAACCATTCAAAAAGGTTAAAAAACTATATAATATAACATACCATTATGCACATATGTGAAACATTTTTTTATCAAATGTTGCAAACCCAACCCACCATACATATACCAATGGATAAGGCTTAAAAAACCTTGTTTAAAAGTGCCTTTGCAATAATATTTTATCCCACCACTGTGTATAAATAAACCATTACATATATATTTCATATCTTTATACTCCTCAATTATATTATAAAGGTTTAAACATATTTTAACCCTTCCACTGCATATAAATAATCCTGGTCCCACCTTTCCATCTCCATGCAACTCCCGAAACAATCCTCACCATTCGCATTAAAATCTCAGATCTGACGGTTGAAGATTGATATCACATAGAAAAAGTGCACGACTACCCAAATGCAAAAGCCACGCGAAATGGGTGGTTTCTTATCGGTCCTTCCCCTCCACGTGGCCTCTCATCATTGGATCGCGTAGGTTTTGATTAAAACCACTTACCGCTCGTTAGCCATGCAATAAACCACCAATTTTCATCCATTCAAAACTACGAAACTGCTTCCCGCCTGATGCGACCTGCATTTAATGACAAGGGTTAATACAACCGAAATGTTTATTAAAACTTTGTATATGCATTTTCATTTTTATACCTATCTTTCGTGTTAACCATTGTTTTTTCCTCCCCCAACTGTCTAAACTTGTTAAAGCCCCTGATAGCCATTTTAATGCCCAAAACCTCAAATTCACCAAAAGAAACCTGTAAAAATTGCTGAAGAGCCACACCTGCTCCAGTTCAACCGCTGAAAGCCATCAATTTGACCAGAAGACTGAAGAAACCCTTTTAAAAACAATACTTGCTTTCAAACAGGTATTCTTCTGAGATTCAAACTTGCAAATAAATTCAAGAAACCTTTTAAAAGAAAGAGAAAGCATTCTAAAATTAAGAAACTGATTAAATCCAATTGCCCAAAAGTCCCAGAAACAGGCCAAACTCTGGCAAAATTTTCCCAGAAACCCTTTTAGCCACTGCGCACCATTTTGTAGGAAATTTATCAGTTTTTCATAGTTAATGATCAATTTCAAAGCTCTAAAAGGCCAAAAATCCTTTTAAGGTTTCCTAATCTTCTTTAAAACCTTTTTCATCAGAGTTTTTAGCCCATTTTTGCAGTCAAAAACTCAAAAAACCCCTATTTTCTGTTTTATACCAATTTTTAAAGCCTCAGAACTTATTTGAGAAACCTAATTGAGCTTAAAATCCAAAAAGACATTCTATTTTGCTGAATTTTCCTAATCAAGCCTTTGTTATAGTAAAATTGCCTCTGTAAATGGTTTAAACTTGCAGAAGCCAAACAAAATACCTAAAAAACAGAGTGTAAAGAAGGCTGAGGGTTCTAAAACTTCTAAACCTACTCCTACCATGACTCCAAATACTGCAATTGTAGTTAACCCATTACAACCCCCTGTTGTTGATATTGAGCATATTCCCCTAGCTGACATTGACTACAAAATAGCTGATCCTATAGTTGAATTCAATCTATTGGATATCCACAACTGGTGTTTTGAAAAATCCTTAGATGATCATGAGGAAGTTCATATTTGGGAATCAAATTTACCCAAATATGTAGTCCCCCTGACTCACCCTTGTCAAGAAGTTATCAGATTATGTCACTAGTACTATATTCCTGAACAAAGAGATATTGTGAATGCAAATAAAGAGGTCCTATTTACCATTACTGCAGAGTCAATAAACCAAATGTTGCAGCTTCAACCAGACCCCCAAGCAGTTCCTTTGTCTATTGAAGCCCTTACTAAGCTATACATTGGCTTAGAATTTCCTAAAAGGTTTATGATTTTTCAGAATTTTATGCCCTTGCATGTTGAAATTCCCAAATTAAACCCTCCTTATTCAACTGCCAAGTTCCCTGAAGGTTCAAGGCATGTAATCTCCATGCTTTCCTTCATACTTGGGTATTTCACTAATGAGCACACTGTTGAGTCTGTCTTGGGATTTTTGTCAACCTTTTCTCTAGGTCAACCTCCTTCAGTTATTTTGACTATGTTGGCTTCATTTCTGATAGTATCCAGTATCAATTGAATAATTTACAGTTGGAAGCAGTGTTTATATATACCTCCTATCTTTTCCACTTGTTTCTATTCTTCCAATTAGAGAGCTTTCCAATTTCACTTCAAAAGTTGGATATAGAAGGAAAACCCCTATCAGTTATCTTTTGGACATCTATACTTAGAAAAGAAGGCACATAATTCAATTATTCAGAGTTTGCAGAGTTGTTTTTACATCCATTGATCACCATCTTGACAAAAACAGAGTAGCCTAGAATCAGTGAGAAAATGAAGAAATATTTGCAGCTATCAGAACAGAGCAAAGTAGGTGATTGGTATTTGCATTAGAAATTCACTGAAATCAGAGTTTTTGGTTCTAACTTGTTGCCTTACAAGTTACCTAAGCATCCATCAATTAGGATATTTGCCTTAGAGTACATTAGGAAAATCCTAAATTCAGATTCAATTAATTTTATGGCAACCAAGAAAAAGACCCAATTTAAACTCAAAAATAAAATTGGGCCATTCATATGTAATCAAAGAGATGCAGAAAAGGAAGCAACAAGTCAACTACTAGAATATAAATTAGAAAAAAGCTTCCCATGGAATTATGATCCACAAGGGATCTTAAGTAAACTAAGGGTTAAAATGTAAATTGACACCCTTTATCCATGAGTCAAATCCAAAAATAGAGAAGTTCGCTAATCAAATTGAGTGGGTTGAAGACACTTTAACAGAGGTAGTTAACCAAAGGAATAATAGTCACACTTTGGAAATTTCCAAACAGCCAAAAACATCCACTAAGAGAATCAGAGAAGAAGGAGCTTATACTGCAGAGAATACAACAAAAACAAAGTTTAAGATTATTTACAACAAGAGGCAAAAACTAGATACAACTGCTAAAGGTAAAGTAAGAATAGATGTTGAATAAACAGAGACCTTGAATAGCAACACTGAACAACTAGAGACCAATATAGCCACTGTAATGATCAGTGAGCCAAATCAGAATCAAGAACAATTGAATAATGAAGATACACAGATAGTGGAAAGGAAACAAAGTATGGAGGCTTCTTCCTCACATTCAACTGAGGATAAGGATTTAGATATTAAGGAGAAATACAAGAAAATGAAATTGAAGAACGAGGAAATCAAAACTGAAATATATTCTCAGTTTTTGAAGAAAAATCCAGGTAATCAAAACAGATTCCTATCAACATTTGATTACTCAACTAAAAAATTGATTATGCCAGTATTACAACCCACAGTATTAGTGCCAAAGACAGTTGCTGACTACAAGAAAGTTGATATGGAAGTAGCTATAGAAAAAATCCATGAATTGGATCAGATTTAGTTTCATAGGAAAACCTCAGAGATTCTCTATTCCACATTCACAACAAAATCTATGAGTGCTCATAGGCTTCAAAATACCATCTTTGATATGCAGGACCAAATGAAGATGGATAAAGCTTCATTATATGCGAAGGATATAAGGATTAAGGCCTTATAAGATTTAGTATTATAGATAGGATATGATCCTACAAACATCGAAGCAGTAGAAGCATTAGTTAAAAACAAAAATGAGGACGTAGCTGCCTTGAGGAAACAACTCAAGCTTCCTCAAGGTGAGCATCCTCAGATAAAGGAAGTTTTACAAGATCAAAAGGAAAAAGATGAAATGATGAGTTTGATACTTCAACTGGCAGCTCAAATTAAGGAAATGGAAATACAAATGGACCAACTTGTCCAAGAAAAGGAGACAGTTAAAGAACTAGTGATTCCCGCAGTTATCCCAGTCATCACTGCAGCAGTGCCTTCCAATTTAGGAGAAAAGTTGGCACCTAAAGAGCCACTGGCCACTGCAGTGCCAGTGAATTCTTCAACAACTTCAGTAACTGAATCCTCTACAACAGTGTTGCCACCTACATATGAAAGCAGTCAACTAGTAAAATCAATGGAAGAGATGTCCTTTAAGACAAATGAAATCAATAGATTGACAAAGATAATTAAAAATCTTTAGAAGACAAACAAATCAACTCAGATAGATGCCAAAATACATGAAAAAAATGCCCACAGATTAAGTGAAGAGGTAAAGAAGCTCCAAAAAGAATTAACTCTCAAGGATCAGATATCATATATTAAAAATTACCTATGGAATAATGTAATTGAAGCCATCCGTGATGTATGGCCTTCAATTCAAGTAATTTTTTAGCAGAGAGAGTTATTATTGGCAGCCCAAGCAGAGATCCAAAAGACACAAGCTGATTTAGTTGATAAACCAGAACAGGCTGTAAGGTTAATAAATTTCCTCAATAGCAAGAATAGACAAGAACTTGAAGAATTAAAAATAAATGACAGGACAACAACTATCCTAGAAATTAGGAAGGTTACCACCAAAATAAATTTGATGAGACAACTTGAAGAGAAATTTGAAGGAATGAATACTGATATAACCAGATTCATGGTTAAATTCACCAATTTAAGGCAAAAGGGACTTCCTGATATCATGGTTATTAATGACATGTTAATGCCTCAAAATGATTAATGCAAGAAGATAAGAGAACATGCCAAGGAACAGGTGAACAAGCCAAGAGGTCAAGGTATTCCCACAGGAAAAGTATTGCTAAAAAGTTTTGAAGATTTGTTTTATTTGCAGTATGAGATCAAGCATTTATTTGTCATCAAGCCCACATTTTCTAGGTACACTGAGGCTGATGAGAATTTTAGGAAACTCAAGAATATTAAAATTACTAAAAATGAGGATTAGCAAGCATTGACTGATTTGCTATGAAGAAAGAAAAACAAACAAGTGAAGAAGAAAAAATATGTTTGCTGATTTCACTCTCAAAATAGATTTTTACAGCAGCAAAGTAGTTTCACTAAGGTTAAAGAGTATCCGAAGTAAAAGAGTACCAGTGAGAAAGAGTATTAGTGAAGGTAGCTTAGATTCTAAAGAATATATAAAGAGCCATCAAAGAGGACACATAAGCAACCAACTGCTTCTTATCTTAAAACAGTTTCTATTTATTTTGAATAAAATATGACAACTTGCTAATTTGTTGAGTAGCTGTCACTATTATTATTGTAAGATATTTTATTTTCCTAAGTTAATTCCTAGAAGTCATCTAGGATATTTTGTCAAACATTATGTATAAGTACTTCACTCTTTCGAAGTATTTTGGTGTGGAATAAAATTGCTGGAGATTACTATAGATATTTTGTTGACTTGAAGGCTTTGGATTTTGATTTTGAATAGCAAACTGGTTCAACTATTTGGCATCATACTTCAGGATCCCTATGATAATCTATCTGGAGTGAAGTACTCTCTTAAACTGGTCATTGTTATCTTCTTTTGTTACATGCAGACATCTGTGTTTTAATTCTAAATCTGAATGTATAACTAGGAGTATTACTATAGGACATGTTAATAGTACCCTATTTTTAACTAGTTATCATTTCTTTGTTTTCTTCTAATTTCGGTGTAGGGAACCCTTAATTTCTCCCTCTCCCATTTGAACTGTATCTTCTACTTCCCTTTTTCGGATCAAAGGATTCTTAAGTGCCCTTTATCCTGATCATACCATCTCAAAAACCAATTTCCCAATATCTCCAAGGGTTATCTATCTTTCCCTGCAGACATTTGACCTTTTAGGCCTTGATCCTAGGTCTGTTAGCTTGATTTAGAATCCATAGCCCAATGGAAAAGTAGATTTCCCTCTATCTACCCTCCAAGTGAAATTTTCCCACCAAATCCAACAAAACCAAACCAAATCTAGACTTTAATAACTAGCCTAATATTCACAAATTAAAACAAAGTTAAACTTGAAAGAGAGAGCCCTCTCTGAACCTTAGGAAGGCTAGATCCTAGAGTTTGAAGTAGGTTTTTGGTTACCTCTAGTATTCTTTGACTAAAAACTAAAATCCCACAACTTAAGAATTTACTGGAGTGATAACATGCCCCACCTAGTGAAGGTGCTTAATTTTTACTAGGCTCATCATCTTGTTGAATCTCAACAGCTATTGAACCAATCTCATTTTCTACCTATCTAGCGATAATCCAAGATTAAACAGTTTGGAAAATCTTTATTCTCTAAACATCCACTGATAAGCCAAGATTAAAGAGTTTGGCAAATCTTTATTTCTAACCTATCAAAAAAAATTGAAAACTGCCTAGCCATGATTAAACTGTATGACTGGATAGACCTATCTAAAGAGTAGTGGCATTTGGACTTGCAGCACTTTCAGTTTTATTTATTTTTTGGGGTTCTTCTTTCTCTTTTTTTTTTCTTTTTTTCTTTTCATTCTTTTCTCTTTTATTTTAAACCCTCTTTTCTTTCTATTTTTTTTTTCTATTTTTATTTGAAATCATTTGAATTTTGAAAAGCCTTTCAATAATGAAAACCAAGCATGAAAATGAAGTATCCAGTCACCTTGAGATCCTATAATTTATAGGGTACTAACATATCTAGCAAGTCATCCACGAAATTTGAAGAAGGTGGAAAGAGATCTTGACAGGAATGGAAAAGAGGATTCCATAATCGATGTGTCAGTATGATTCACATGATGAAGTGCAACTGAAAGAAGCACCATTGAAGTGGTTTGGAAAGAGATGGTTAGATTTCTTATCCAATAAAGGCCTTTCATGTATTTTGATGATTTATGCATTTCTTTTCCAATTTAATGCATGTTGCATGTTTACGCCAGGAAGGTGTTTGAAAGGGAGAAGAATCGTCAAGTTATTGCAAAAATCACCTGAAATAATTTTTTTTTGACTTGAGAGTCAAATGTTTAAAGAGGAATGTTTTGTCAACTTATGTTTGGTTGATGAGTTTTGACACCAAGATGTAAGATTACATGGAAATGTTCATATGATGTGAAATTTTTTTCTTTGAAGGAGAAAAAGTATATGTCGTCAAGTTATGTTTCTTGTATGATGTGTTTTTCAGATTGATGGTTGTGTTGTGACAAGATGTCAGATTTTTGGAAGGTCCACTCTTGAGAAAGAGGCTCATGATTAGCCTTCATTCTCAAATCATGGCATGAGAAGCATGTCGATATTGGAGGATGATGGAAAGAGGGACAAAATTCCAAAAAGTTTGCAACCATTGTAGACCATTTGATGTGTTGACACCAAGAAGCGAAAGAGGTGGCAAATGCATTCTTCCATATGTGGAATTTGGAACCATGGAGGTAAAATAATGGTCATTTATTTTCTTGTTATTATTGATGTTGGAACTCGTTTCTATAGTTCACTCATATGATAACTTGGGAAAGTGGTTTCCAAGGAGAAGCTTGCATCGAATGCATGTGTGTGCAAAGGAGGAACATGATTCTCAGTGGCAAGGCCATCAGTTAGTTTTCCAAGCACCGAGGGACCACTTTGGTACAAAAAAGTGTTTTATTAGTTAGCAAGCAACCATCAAGTGTTTGATTGGGTCAGAAGCAAAAGGAGGACATTGGTTGAAGAGCCAATTCATTTGCAAGGCAAGGCATGTCAGTGAACCCAAGTGGTTGTCAGGGATATTTTTCCAAGTAGAATCAAGATGATAGAACTTGGGAAAGAGAAGAGTATTCAGCTCTTATCATATAACCAAATTTTGTGGGCCCAAAATCCTGTCAGTGGGAAGGAGTGATTGGAATATAGATTAGGGGAAAAAATTTGCCAAAAATTCAAAGTACTCATAATCGCACCAAACTAGAACGACTAGATCGGTCTCGTCGCCAGGAATACAACACAATTAATTTCACTCAAAACAGAGTATGTACGAGGAAGTTAGAGCCTGCTGATTGCTGTGTCAAATAGGGGAATTTAAAAAAAAATGGTCAAACAAGGTCAAAGGTCAAAAAATTGGGTTTTCTCCAATTTTTCCCAATGATACTATGCCAAGTGTCAATTTTTGGTTGGTGGTCTAAGTGGGTGATTTGTGGTGTTTTGATTAGTTTTGGGAAGGAACCAATGGCGTGAAGACATGTGGCTAGCCCGGAGGCCGCCACGTGCCCCCTTCAAAAGTCCAACTTCTAAGTTTGGGGTAAAGTTCGAATTTTCTTATATGGCCAAGTCTAATTTTTATTATATGTTTGGATTAAATTTTAACCTATGGTCCGAATTATATGGTCAAAATTTGAATTGATATTATTTATCAAAGGTTTGATAAGTCTGAATTACAACTTCTCAAAGGTGAAATTTGATTTAAGGCAAGGTTTAAGCCTTATAAATTTTGGGGAAAAAGGTTTATGCATAGGTTGGGCGGAGGTCGGGGTTTGACCCCATGCACCCCCACCCCACCCCACACAACACGCTCTCATTGCCAACACACCACATCAGAGTTTCTTAACTATTATGTTCACGACTTATACTTATGTCCATACGTATGGATTGGTAGGGCTAGGGCGGGGGCCAGCCCTCGGCCCATGTAACCATATGCAGACGGCCAAAGGCAGAGCTTATGACATAAGTGCAGAATTAACATTTTAATGCGGGTTTAAACCCTAATCCATATTTCAAACCACACTAATCAAATTTTTCAAGTGTGGTTTGTTAAAACATGCATTAAATGATAAACAAAGGTTTATCCAAAGTTAAATAGGTGTAGCACATAATTAAACTGGGGTTTAGTTCGGTGGAGAATTCGATGGTCCTCCAAATTCAGCGACAATCCCAGATTTAGCTGCCTTAACTGGAGTCGTCTCCAGATTTAGGGGAGATTTCCTAGGCCAAACTGTTTTGGCCATAACTTTTGAAAATTTCAACCAAATGGAGAGAAAGAAGAGTCATTCCTAGATGATTTTGATTCTATGATCATGATGGTACAAGTTGTAGAGGCGTTGGAGCACTTCTAATTTTTTTTTTCCACTTTCAATATTAAAGAAGTCGAGGGCCACCAGGAGAGGAGGTCATGCCTAGATCAGCTGAAGACCATTTTTAGAGCTTGAAGAGTCTATTTTGAGGTTATTGGGTCTTCTAAAGCCAATGAAGCAAGTTCAAAAGCCATTGGAGCAATGTAGGTGGATGTAATCAGACAATTGACCATTAATCCCAAGAGTGCCTAGCCATTTGAAGCAGGTCCTTAGAGATGTAGCCTAGGAGGGGCGAACTTCATTATCAGCTATTATTTAATGTGTTTTCTATGTCTTATTTCTCTACATTTTATTTTTTGTACATGATTTTTCCAAATCTAATTAACTCATAAATTTCTGATCAAGACACTTAAAAACTTGACACATAAAACCATTCACAATTGGCTAACTTAAGATGATCCTAAACACATTTTTATTTAACTGATAAGGGAGCTAGCACAACAAAACTAGTTTTCCCATATTCAGATCAGTTAGCAGACCATATGTATATAGTTATGTTCAAGGTATACCATATCCAATCATAAACAAAAATACCACCATCTATCTTCCCTTTTTCATATGGCATTGCTTATTGTATAATGTAGCCTTGCCAATCTGCTACTCCAGGAAATTAGTTAATTGCATCTTTGTTTGTGTATTTTTTTATACAATTTAATGCAAATGAACCATTATGAATCATTTAATTTCATAAAGTCTGAGAAATTATGCATCTTAAATAGGGAGCATCATACTCATTATCCATCAATTGGCTTATTGTTTCAAAACAAATTTCACCGTAAATACCACTGAATCCGAAAATATTTTAACCAAATGACTGACCATGATTTTATTTATCTACTTCCATAGATATTATGTTTCTTTGTATGTTGTTATATTTATTATAGGTTCATGATCAATTCCTATTAAACATTTTTTCTTGCAAAGTAGTGGTTCGAAATGTCTGACAATTGAATTCTCGTCATGGAACAATATGGCATAACTTTCTTCGCACAAATCTGAAACAAAATGAAAATAGTTTTTCATTTTTGTCTTTGACAAAAGTATTATGGGACTTTTTAGCCAGTTTGATAACTAATGTATACAAAATATGCCCCCCCAGAGTCCTTGTTCCCCCCAAACAATAGTATGTGAAGCTGATTTTGTCATCATTTCCAAGTAAACATCCAAGCTATCTACACCATGCATATGTATTAATGAATCTATATTCAATTCTTGTTCATAATATAGTATAACTTTGGTCTTTGATTCATGTAAACAATTCTCTAAATGTTCTATTGTTCCTTCACATAATTATGTTCATGTTTATCTAATATTGAATAGAGTTAGCATACTATCAAATATGAAATGTCCCACATTATATGCAAAATTTTTCAATCAAAATAGATTATGATGCCTTAATATTGCATTTGTACCATTGTTTTCTATAGAAAGAAAATTATTGTCCGTTGATGCTTTAGAAATCACACTTCAAACATGCTTTTTCATTGATCAGTTTCATTAATTATTTTAATTTCACTTTTAACACTACAAGGAAAAGACCCTCTAGCGGATGTTTTTGAGGAAGCCCTTATAAAAATACCCAGAGATTTGTTTCTAGTGGAGGTTACTAGAGCAGGTTGGTGGGCGGAGGGTTTTGTGGATGTTTTCCACTCAGTGCGCTTATCATCCAAAACCGCACCAGTGTGCTCAACAAGAGAAAGCACCGGTGCACACAAAACATTGGCACACCAGACACCATGCGCTCCGTACACACCCACTAGGTGCATCTTATTATTGTAGAGCACCAGTGCTTTACAAATCTTCCGCACCGTTGCGTCATAAAACACTGTGCCAAAACCAAAACCACCCGGTGCGGTATTAAGAAATCGCACCGGTGCGCCTATAAAACCCCGCGCATCGGAATAGGGTTAAATAAAAAAAAATTACAGCCAAAAAACCGCATTTTTCACTTTTCTCAGTGCTCTAGAGTTATCAAGAACATGTGCAATTTATCCTTGTCTGAGCCGCCCTGACATCGGTGCTCCCATTGCACCCATTCCACGCACTGCTACTGCGCATTGCCCACCAATCTCCAGCTTGCATTTTGCAAAACAGTAGTAAAATTTTCTTTTGCAAATTCTACAGCCAATATGCCTCCTCGACAGCCAAATATACAGGTATTTTTCTTTTTTTTCATAATTAAGCTTTTTAGTGGATTATAATTTCAAATAACCTTAAAATTAACCATTTAAAAGAAAAAAAAAATTCGCGCGGTACGCTCGAGCCGTTCAGCTCGCACAAGTAAGCGGAGTGGCCTATATAATTTACAGGCTGCACCGCAACTGGTGCTAACGGTATTCGCAACGTTTACGGGGCAGTACCGAAAGGCGCACCACATTATTTTAAAATTTAAAAAAAAGTGCGATGCAGTCATTTAGCCGTTCACACTGTTGACAATGTGGAATAGCAGCAACGCGGTGCGTTGATAGAAATATCCGCCCCAGTGTTTGTTAGCGCACCACATTCGGCATTTAGACAGGTTCAATGGTGCGAACTGGTAAAAGATCACACTGTTGACTATGTAATTAGTCAGGAGGTCAGTGCGTTGACACAACTATACACGTTGGGGTGTAGAGTTTAGTCAGCGCACCGCACTCCTGACACCGTACATAGTCAATGGTGCTCTGAAAATTTTCAGGTGCACCGCCGACGATGCGTTGAATTTCATCTAGGGCATTGCCCTCAGTGCGCGACAAACAAAAGACGCATCGAAACCGGTGCATGACTATTTTTTGTGGTGCACCGACTATTTTGTTTTTTTTTTCAATTTTTTATATATATGTATATTCCTAAATACATGTCTCATTTAATAAAAAATATTTATTTAATATGTCAATCATTCAGAGAGAAGAGGGGGAACAACAGTAACAATAAGAGGAGCAGTATTCGCCTATGGGAGGCACGAGAGAGGGAGAGAGATGCGTACCCTCGCCCTATTACAGCAACTACCCAAGGGCTCCTAAGGTAGGTGGGCCTCCTCAAGTTCTATGATGAGGATACTTCCCTAAAGGGCTATGGTGTGTTTTTGAGACATCTTATTAGTAGGTGGAATTCCCACCGACAGGATTTCCAGGTTGGTCCTAACCAGTGGTACATTCCCACTGAGGAGGATATATATTTTATTACAGGGCTATCGAGGAGAGGGGTGGATTTTCCCTCATTCCCAAAGGTTCCAGATGGATGTGTAGCAGGGAGTTAGTTAGTGTACTCGTGGAGCAGATGTACTATCTCCTTCAGATTTTCAGGTCGCCGGAGGTTAGTTACGTATTGGTGCATTTGGTAGTGAGGAGGTGTAATGCCTCTCACTTCTAATTTAGACCATTTCACACAACACCAGTGATGGGAAACACATTAGTTTCTAGCTTTAATATTATGTTGATTCTTTAGTACAGGAGCCACGACTTATCAGGTGGTTTGCCATTTTTTGGTGGCAGTTCTGTACAACCTTAGATAAATGTCATGCTCATGCACAAGGGAGGGTCAGCTTCCCTTTTTCTTCAAAGATTTTTTGTTTATTTTTTTAGAGGTTTCCAGTGACGAGGCCTACTTTTGTTCGGTAGCCTCGTAGGCCGATGTTCGAGGCACAGATGCACATGTGGGGGTAGATGATGCCCAAGAGGGGTGAGACTGTGTTTCCAGTGAGGATATCGCATGATGCACTGGAGTTGCTAGCTAGTGTTGACGATTTGCATCCCTTCATTATGGTCCCCTGTCCTTATGCTGGATTGGATTGGCGAGGGTGTCCCAACATCCTCTTCACAACTGATGAGCCATCAAATGATAGAGGTAATAATAATTTTTTATTTGAATTTATTCTAACATGTTCTTTAAATTGTTTTTATTAAATTGTGTAATGAAATTGTCTAATTATTGATGTGTACTTGTATATATTTTTCATACATTGGTTCTTTTGATGGCGAGGACATACCAGCACCACCACATGATCCAGGTGTGGATCCTGATGACGATCAGGGCATGCCAGATGCCAAGGATCATTAGGAGGTTAGTTTAGAGAGACCTGCTCCTGCTGGTGCGCAGTACCACCTTTTGCTAGGCGCAGACGACTTGATATTAGATACAGGATGGAGTTGGGCGACCAACTCACTGCATTGATTGTTGAGGCGGGCATCGGGCCCGCTCATATGAGAGACATACAGGCCGATGGTAGGCTGTTACAGATGTGGAGAGGCATGCCACGTGACATGTATAGGCTAATGCAGCCTGTCGTAGGAGCGATGACCTTAGTTACGCAGCTAAGGAGGTTCCTTGCACGTTATAGGCGTGGTCGAGACGTAGCACGTGATCGAAAGTCAACGAGCAATGACTCATATTTTCATGATCGTTCACCTCGTGTTGCGCCAGATGAGCAACCTCCACTAGCATCTAGTAGCAGTCATCATGGAGATGAGGCTGGACCATCGGCCATGTCCAGTCAGCAGCCTGCCGCATCCAGCAGTACTCATGTTCACGAGCAGGCTGGACCATCGACCGTCAAGGCTGCACCATTGACTGTGAAGACCTCGACTAGTACTGTTATTGATGTTGTACCACCAAATGATCCATGACATTTATATTATAGTTGTATATTCTTAACATTATATATATATATATATATATATATATATATATATATGGTCCATGTATTTTATGTCCATGTTGCAGTTGTACTTAATTTACATGTTGGTGATCATCATGATGTGTGTATTGTTAGGTCATGTTAGATATGTTCATTTAATGTGCAACTTGCAGATAGATGTGTATGTGATAGCATGAGTTATTTGACATGAGATGTATATTTTATGTTTGTGTTGAGATGATGTTATAAAATGCTAATTGTGTTTTGTTATATGATCATGATCACGATGATGTTAGCGAATTTGAATGTGTTTTTTAGTCGAATATGATGTTTGTACGATGGTTATCATGATCATGATGTTTATTAATTAGTTTAATATTAAATGACCGTGATATTTATTAAATATTATGTCATGATTGTAATTGAAATTTAAATTTAAATTGTATGTAAAATTGTATAACTGTAATTGTATGTAAAATATTTAATTGTAATTGTAATATTTAATTTATTGTGAAATGACCGTAATTGTAATTTTAATTGTATTTGTAATTGTATGTAAAATATTTGTAAAATTGTAACTGTAATTGTAAATGTATTTCTAATTCTAATTGTATGTAAATATTTGTAAAATTTTATTTGTATTACTGTGAAATGATTGTAATTGTAAAAATTTTATTGTAATTGTAATTGTATGTAAAATTCTAAAATTGTAATTGTAATTCTAATCGTAATTGTATGTGAAATTGTAAAATTGTAATTGTAATTGTATGTAAAATATTTGTAAAATTTTAATTGTATTAATGTGAAATGATTTTATTAAAATTTGTAAATTTGTAAATAATTGTAAAATAATAACTCTTGAATAATATGAATTTTGGTAACATAAGAAAGTTTAGAAAATAATGCAAATAAATTCATGTACTTTAGAATTACCATTATTTTATTATGATATTACATACCAAAAAAAAGGAACTTTATACAGTATGCCATTTCTAGTCGAGATTCCTGGTTTTTCGTTTGGTGCACTTATAATCATAACCCGCACCGGTGCGTCTTAGTACTAAGACACACCGGTGCTTCACAACTCTTCTGCACTGGTGCGTCATAAAATACCGCGCCAAAACATAACCCATGATCTTACGAACCATACCGGTGCGCCTATAAAACCCCGTGCACCAGAACATGGCTAAATAAAACCTCGCATGAAGCATATTTTCATTGAAATATATTTTCTAAGAAGGAAAATTTATTTTGTAAAGTGTAGTATTGGAGCAACGAAGGGTTCGAATTGCAGGAAAGAATTTTTCTGAGGAGACGAGGTTTTGAAAAGACGAGAGTTCGAATTTTAGCTAAGAATTTTATAGCAAATAAAATGAGTGATTCAAACAGAAATACGAAAAAATATGCTTACAAGGATGCAGACGACTATAGAGCTTGACAGAGTACAAAAGGAGAAAATGTTTATGAAAAATTTGAGACACACATGAGAGAGATCAATTAAGCCTCTTGAATGGGCTAAGAGATCAGATGAAGGTAACGATTCTCATTCTTACAAGGATGGCAGGGAAATATTGGACAATAGAGAAAGATCAATCGAGGCAGTCGATAAAGCTAAGAGGCACCTTGAAGGGAAGGATTATCATTCTTTTAAGGACATTAGAGATAGATCAATTGACATTTTTGATCGGGATGGTAGGTCCCATGAAGGGAAATATTCTCCAGAATGCGTTTAAAAGCAGCTGGGAGTATTGTTCGAGCTTCGGTTGGATTACATAAACTTTTACTAACAAAGTTGATGCCACATAAAATCACATATTCGGCTTTCAATTGAACTTGAATGGCGTCCTTAACTTGTCTGAGCTGTGGTCCTATGGATAACGAGGAATATCAAATGGAAGGTACCCAAAAATCCAAATTTTTGAAAGTATAGGTGAATTAGCACTTATCAAAGAACAGAAGGCTGAACAAAATGCGAACGGGATACACTTAAGGATTCCATGGTTCCATTTGCTATTGAAAATGATTCTCTCTCTGGATGAAACCAGTAAAAAATTTTCTTGTAATATAAAAGGAAACCCAGTGACCATTTCTATGGGAAGAAAAGCATAGATACCTGCACCTATCATATTTCCACCTGCAAATCGATTTCCCATTGGAAAAGCTAATCTAATAGCCCATTTTTCAATGTCTTTCCTATGCTCAACCCTATACTCATTTTCTACGGGAAACCATTGCCTCCACATGTAATAACTGCATCGTCTAGTTGAAAATCTGTCTTCTTCTGTTAACAAATGCAGAATGAAGGACTCATTGTCATTGCTCCCAAAAAATTCAAGGTCAGTTTCTCATAAAATAGAGATTGTATAAATTTTGTTAAGATAGAGATAGAAAGAACAAAGGAGAAAAGAGGAAATTGGATGCCAAGATGGAGGAGGAACTTACAAATGAGCAAGTAGATGATGGGTCAACAAGTAGATCATGGGGAACCTTTTCTTGTTGCAGGTTATGGAAAGGTTCAAGTTTCTTTTTATGAAAGAAGAAGAGGTGTAGTTTTGAAAAGAAATGGCCCAAAGATTTTCACAGAAAAATGTACATTTCCAACATGTCTAATTTTTGTGTACACACGTAAAAGTAATTTCGGTGCCTCAACTGAAAATCGGTGCTAATGTATAGATAACCGCACCAGTGCGTTCTAGTTACTACGCAATGGTTCATTTTAGTTACTACACACCAGTGATGTGTTACCAATAGATGCACCGGTGCAGTGCTATTAAGTGACGCAGTGGTGACGAATAAATGCAAATAAAAAAAGAACAACTCTATTTTCTTTAAGTGAAAAAAAGCAGCAAATTGAAAAATGGGCGGAAAAATATTTTCAAAAATCTAATTTCATAAAACAATTCTTTAAATACTAAACACTTTTCATCATTTCACTATTTTTGCTAAAAGTTTCAGCCAGAGATTTTGAGGAGACACAGGAGAGAGAAAGAGAGCAAGAGCAACATGGAAGCGAGCGTGAAATACGTTCGAGCAGAAGTATTCAGACAATCAAAATTCCAAACCTCAGGTGATTCAAACTCTGTAGCATAGAATTTCAAACGATCTCATGATTAAATTTGATTTTTTTTTACTTTTTCTGCAGTTTTGTTTTTCATTTTTAGAAAAATAAAATAAAAATAAAAATAAATAAATGCATTTTTACCCTAAACCCTTCATTCTTTTTGTTTCTGCCCTTTCTTCTCTCTGTTTCTGTGATTACAAAATTAGGGCTTTTCATTTTAGATTGACATCGAAACCATGGGATGACTTGCATAGTCGGATCCCAATCCATGTCAGCCTTTATGTGAATTTTTGAAAAAAATGGTTTTTTTTTTTTTTATGGGTGCGCCTGTAGCCCGGCGCAGGTGCCTTTGTATTTCTCTGACACACCAAACAGAAATACATTAATAATAAAAATTCAAAACATTTTTAAAATCGGTGCAGCCATATCTAAAATGGACCCACAGTTCTACAATATTTCGAGATAAGCAAGTAAAAATCTAACACACCTTTATTTTTTGCGATTACGTTTATAATACCCCGACGCGTACGTAAATTATATTTTTTTGTGTGGTTATAATACCCCATATACATCGACGTTGAAGCGTAAATCATAGAAGGCACAGGTTTATTGAGATTTATTTTTACTAAAAATTTGACAATTTATTTATATTATATTAATGAATGATATGGTAAAAGTTTCGGATTGATGTTAAAGAAATATTGCGTAAGAGATCAAGTAAAAATACGAGATAACACATCGAAAAGCAAAAAGGCAAGTTCTTTGTTAATTCTTTACAAAAAATATTATTTTTGAACTAATATGTATTGTTTACTGTGTATCATGCACAGCCACAAAATGACGAATCTCGATAAGATTATTTCTGATATAGAACCAGAAGAGCGTAAAAGCTTTATGGAAAAATTGCAAAATGATGAATCAGGTGAAATATGAAAAAATATTATCGATCCAATATGAGTTTCTTTTTTTAATTTTCATTAATAATATACTTAAAATTATTAGATAACATGTGTCAAACAATCTATTAATTCACATCTATTTAATGTTCTACATGGACCAACAACTCAGAAAATGAATGTTTTTCTAAGAAAAGAAAAAAAATAGAACATGCAAATAAAAATTAATTGCTCCTTAGCTCATTTGGAGTGGTGTTGGAGGTTAACGAAAGGGAGGAAAAAATTACAAAACTTTGAGGGATCTAGTGGAATGAATATATAGACGTTTTTTCCACTTACAATATAAAAATAAATCCAATGATTCCAAGAACCAAATTTTATCTAAATTACAGGAAGAGTTTCCGAGAGGGTAATTGATGAAACATGTGAAACTTTTGTATGTGAAAACATTACAAAAAAAAGAAATTAGTAGTATTCCTTTAAATGTTTGTCTAGAATTATTTATAAATATCACTTTTGTTATATTTACTTGTCATGTATCAATATAAAAATTAAATAGTTTATTGTCATGTTACATTTTCAGGAAGATTATGAAAATATCAAAAGATGAACGAGCTGATATCAGAAATATGCCAGTAGAAATGTCCAAAAAGGTATACAATGAGATGGTCAAATAAATGGAAAAAATTGCATTGTAGAAGGAGCCATCTCAACAACAACGTGCTTCAAATGTAATATGGAATCATTGAATTTTTCGATCATTAGGTACAATAAATAAACAATTTAGCATTAAATATTAATTTTCAAAAAATTTCTTACAGAAAAGAAAAGAAAATGGAACCCATTCAGCACATAAAACAGGACGACAAGGAAGAAAAGAGTTGATATCTAAGTTTGTGAGTAATTTTTACTTCCTTATAACAACTTAACTAGAATTCATTTTTATATTTTTTATGTTGTTTTACAAAAATCATCATTGAATGTCTTCAAACAGGTGCTAACATACAAAGAAGAACCATCAGACGAATTGATTGAAATTGGGTTAAATATGGGTTGTGAGTATATGTTGGCATATTAGAAATTAATTGTGGAATTTGTAAGCATCTATCGATATTTTTTTACTTAGCTCTGTCTATAATTAATAGAACAAAAACATATTTTATATTAAATATATGATTTTCTATGGGGTATAAAACTTGTTGGAAACAAAGTATGGAACTGCGCCAACAGATGAAATTTTGAAAGATGGCATGGTACATGGTTTTGAAAGAATGTGTATAGTTTATAAGTCAATTGTTGCTATGGTATGTCATTTTTCTTTTCGATTTACATTGATGTATATTATTTAATATTTCAATTTTTATTATTCTCGCCAATGTATATACACTCATTTCAGTTTATTTTTATGTTTGTAGACGGAAGGTGAAGAAGAAGAAAACAATCAACACCGTGAACAAAACATTCCTGAAAATAACCCAAGTCATGGAAGTAGCTCTAGCAGTGACAACTATTCAAGCGAAGAATGATGATCACTATGTTTGGATATCAAAGCAAGGCGTTGTATTTTTTGAAATATTTGTTTGTGAAATTAGACATTTTGTTTAATGTAATGGACATAGTGTCCCAATTGAAAGACAAAGGGATACCAGTAACTGTCCCATTTTGTATTACAAAGACTATATATATATATATATATATATATATATATATATATAATAAAATATGTTTTAATTTTTTCTATTGCATTCTCCATTGTCGTTCTCAAATGAACTAATAAAAATTTAATTCATATGAATATTGTTATAAGATATATATGTGTCAAATTTTAATGAATAATGAATTTAAAAAAATCACAATAATTATGATATGATATAACAAATTAATCCAAACATCACATTCAAAATGCATTAATAAAAATTTAATTAATATGAATATTGTTATAAGATGTGTCGATTTTTGGTGAATAGTGAATTTAGAAAAATCACAATAATTTCACTTCCACACGTTGATGTTTCTAAAAAATTAAAAATGAACATTGGTGTGTTTGTATGATGCAACGCACCGGTGCATTTCTACGACATGTGGGCACCGCACAAATACCAAAACCAACTAAAAATATCAATGCGTTTGTGCGATACTGCGCACCGGTGCTTTTATGTGAGACTATGCATCGGTGCATTTGTACAATGTATGGGCACCACACAAATACCAATACCAATTATAAATATCAGTGTGTTTTTCTGATACGACACATCAGTGCATTTCTATAAGTCTACATATTGGTGCGTTCAGACGACCTATGGGCACCACAAAAATCCCAAGGCCAATTGGTACGGCCCCGTGCATATATCACCAACAATGCACCCGGTCCGGTGTTATACCTTGACAGCCCGGTGCAGGAACCTTCGATCACCCCAGGGCCACCGTCTAGATGACACATACCTTTGCGTTGAAACCTTAGTAAGGCACCGATGAAAAAAACATTCGTAATAACCTCCGGCTGCCCAATTTTTTTAGTTGTGTTGACTTTCCGTTAAAAGTTCTACTAAAACCTCTGTAACCATAAATGGATGTTGTAGCAAATGTTTTTTGAAAATGTTGGCCCATTTTATAACACTAAAAACCTCCTTTATAACCTCTGCTAGAGGGTCTTTTCCTTGTAGTGTAACTATTATTCAATGATAAGCACAACATATATGATGTACATGAAAACAAGTAAAATGATATAGATACCACCAATTCACATAAAACTCTTGTCTATGAATGAGATATACAATCACAAAACAAATGAACTACAACTTACCTGACACTGATACCGTCAAATTTCTATCTGTTTTTTAAAACAAATATTGTGTACAATTCTTACACTAATGAGAAAAATGCACAATTATTAGAACATATTATCAATTCCAATAACTAGAGTAAAACCATTTGTAATAACTAGCCTCTGCTATCTTATAACTATGAAATCTACCAATCTGCGTTAGGAACATGCATCCAAAAAAAATGCATGATCAACACCTGGCCAATGCAACTACTGACACGTTACGTGTTAGAATTACACCATAAGAGATTTATAAAACTTAGAACATTTGACTTATGATTGACACGTTACTTGTTGTTGTTGTTGTTATTATTATTATTATTATTATTAATAGTATTTCACAAAAGCCTCATAAAACTTAGACCCTTTGATTTATGATTTATTCCAAAGAACAAGTATACAGAATAAAAAACGTAAATTTTCTATTACAGAGTTTCATACATTCGCATTCACTTTTACCCCAAAAATTTCTCCCACACAGAAACATAGATTGGAGATGTAATTTAGACTCAATTGAAAATAAAAAATGTGTTTTTCAATATATCACAAATCTAGAAAACAACCAACATTCAATCGACCATGGTTTTTTCTCCTTGGAAAGAGAAACTAGTCCGCGCAATAATTTTCCAATATTTGTACGGAAAAATAAAACTCCTTCACGCACTAGGAAAAAATATTTTATTTGGATAATTTTCAAAATTATTCCTCATTTAGAGAATTTGGAGATATAGCTATATACAAGAATAATTTCTGAAGATGATGATATTTTTTTTTACTATCTGCAATGAAGAATGTGCCGAACACAGAGTATGTCTGGAAAAAATAGAAGTGCACATTTTTTCATTTGCAGTCTAGCATAAGAAAAAAAAAGGATAACCAAAGTGTCAAAAATGAAAAAAAAAACCAATACGTTAGTAGGCAAAGCAAAAAAATGAAAGATTTACAGTTACATTATTAATCAACCTAATCGTTATCTAGATAGCCCCTTATCTATATTTTTAACCATCGCAATGTCTTCGATGCAATATTGATGATATATAGCTAAGGGAAGTGACAAAAAGAATTTTTACGCAGTTTGTATCCAGATACAAAGATATTACCATAATTTCTATAATAATGGAAATAAAACCAACACTATTCCTGAATAATAGTTTAATCATCATCATCATTATCTAGATGCATTGCCAACACACCACAAATCTTGTTGGACAACAAAATGAACAATTTAATAAAGTTAGTATTATTAAAACTTATTATGCAGAAGGTCTGTAATTGTGCAGAGTTAAAGCTTAAATATTTCCTTCGTACAGTGGATTTCCTTCGCATAATTTTCGAACATGCATTTTTTATCTGCATAACCTTCGCACATGCATAACCATCTCTACACAACTTTGTCCACGTAAAGTCTTCCGCACTCAATAATGCCCTCAGTCATTGACATTCATAGCTTATATTAATTAATGATTATATGTTGTGAAATATGTCCCTAAATAAGAATTAAAAAATATATTTTTATATTTATTATCTTAGTAAACTTTCCACAAAACTTTCACATAACATCTGCACATGCAAAAAAACCTCCGCACAACTACTTCCACTGTGGAGTGCGATTCTGGACTTGCAGAGCAAGAGTTCATTGATTCTTTAGTTATGATATCGATGATATGTAGTACTTTACATAGTTGTTAGTTATTTTATTTTTCCCATTAATAAATCAAATAAGTTTAGAATAACTTCATGTCAATCCTTCTTCGAATTTTTGAATATTAGAACAAAGAGTTGTGACTAGATTAAAAATTAATAGCTAATTTCCATGCATGACATCTATCTGTATTTATATAAATCGACACACATATCCCATCTTCCATAAAGTCAAAGCTCCGCACAATGAAAATAATAATAACAACAATTTAACATTAATAAATTAACATTAACTTCACTTTCCTCCTGAATAAATTTTCCAAGATAAAATCTCAACACAGTAAAATTTATGCATAATTAAATGTCCCACACATACCCAGTTTAGAGAAATAACAAGAGCATTCATGAAAGCCCCTATTTTCTTTCACATAACTCGTTTTCCAGGTTTTTTATCACCAATAGAAAACACATATGCTTCTAATATAACACAAATTCACATGTGCCGCATTTCACAATAAATCCATTTTGTGCAAAAATCTGACATATTAACACTAATAGTTTAAAAATAATTTCCATATACACCACCCATTCTCTTGCACAAACCCATACTAAAAACCTTGCACAATGAAAATTAACAAGTTTAGCCATTATGTTCTCTCGTTACATACTTCGCACTTCGCATAGCAAAATATCCGTACAATGAAACATAATAAATTCCTCGCTCTCCCGCACATGCTCCATCCTCCATAAAAAATCATACGATATACGATATACTATCACCCCATCCGTTGTAAATGGCAACAAGAAAATCCTGATTTAATTTTCGCTTGAATTAAATTAGTATAAAATTTAATTCCACATCACAAGACAACAAGAATGTGTTAACTAAGTTAATTTGACTAAGGTATCTTAGTTAATTCGAGTTTAGGGCCTAACTTGGGGAATATAGAGTGTCTCCTAACTTTTAGGAACCTAGGTTGATTTTAATTTGAGTTGTAATAATTTAATTAAGTTAAACTGAGTTAAAGTCAGTTAAACTAGTTCCAACTGTTGGAGGAACTGGTGGGAGGTCAAGTGGGGTGTGTAATCAGTGATCAACCAGTTAAAAGATAAATCAGTCATAATTAAATCATGCACGCAGGATCTACGAGTTACCTGGTTGAGACTGGAGTTCAAGGGAAGTGTACTATCAGTTGTATAATTATCCAAGTTGTACAGTTGATGCATGCATTCAGAGAAAGACCTATAGGGATTGCGCAATTATGGATGGTGAATTTCCTAATTAATAGGGGCTTGATTCCCAAGGAAAAAATGCGAGAAAATAGAGGCTTGGCAGACAAGAAAATTGGCTAAGTATTGGCGAGAGTTAGCTTGTGAGGCAGTGAGATAGATTATCCTTGTGTAGAGATTGTTTAGGTTTGAACAAGCATTGTATTTCTTCTCTATTTTCTTATTAATGCAATACAAATAGGAAGGGGTTTTGAGCAGTGTATTTCCCCTATATATGTCCTTGTGTTATGTGTTAATTTATTCATGTCTCATGTTTTTATATTGCTTCTCAATTGTGAATTTATTTCCGCAAACGAGTAGAGTAGATTCAAGTTTGTTGTTTTAGAAAATTACATTAGTAGGTTAAATCTACAAGGAGTTTCTACATGGTATCAAAGATATATTCACAGTAGAGGAGAGAATTCGAATTTATCTTTGTAGGAGGAACAAGGTTGATGTTATATTCTTCAGAGCTAGAAGGATGGCGTTCTATGGTCTAAGGCTCAAGTATGCCCTTTAGGGTAGCTTGAATTATATTGCTTGGAAGGAATGGATGGAAGTAGTTATGAAAGACAATGGGATGAAGGAATTAATTGATAATTATGTCCTGAAACCAACACCAAATGATGTCCAAGATCTAGAATATTGGAAGAAGAGCGTAATAAAGGAAAGGAGGATCATACTGGAGGGAGTATGAGACCATATTGTCTCTAATATCCACCGGAAGGAAGTTCCATATGCAATGTGGCAGACATTTATAGAAATGTTCCAGAACAATAGTAACCATAGGAAGATGGAACTAAAATATAAGCTTCAAAATGCAGAAGGGCGACACAATACCATAATACATGGGTAAGTTCACACAATCTCATGATGAACTTGGAAGTGGTTGTGTTACAGTTGTAGAAGATGATATGGTAAGCCTAGTAATTATAGGCCTTCTCAAGAGCTGGCACAACTACCATGATTCGATCAATGGGGGGGAGAAGCTACCAAACTAGGAAATATTATGGTTAGATTTGGCACATGAAGAGTTTAGGTGGAACAACAAAGATGAGACCTCATCCAAGGTTGAGGATGAGGAGAACCGTGCCTTGGATGGAAAGGAAATAAATCCCAATCCAAAGGATATTTTGGTCAGGAAAGCAAGAAGAAGGACTTGTCGAAGGTTAAATGTTTTCATTGTCATGAGCTAGGACACTATGCCACGAAGTGTCCACACAAGAAGGCCGACAAGAATCCCTCATGAGGAGCGGAAGGTGGAGCTCTAGATTCACAATTCGATTTGGATTTCACCCTCATTTCATGCATGGTGACTTCAATGATGGGTAGTGTGTGGTATCTGGATAATGGAGTCTCATTCCATATGAAGGGAAGTAAATAAATTTTCAGTGACTTGGAGGAGAAGGACCTCTAGATCCACATCGAGATGGGAGATGATGGAAGGTATAGTGCAACTAGTAACGATACTAATACTTTTAAGAGGGAATCTAGTTCTCCTCTCACAATGAAAGATGTCATGTGTGTTCCGGGTTTGAAGAAGAATTTAATTTCAGTTTCAATGTTTTAATATTGTGGCTACGATGTGATATTTATTAAAGGAAATTATTTCCTTCTTCACATCACCATGGTACAAGTGAAGCGAATCGAGGTTCGGGTGAAGAACCTCTACAAATTGGATGTATAATACTATGATGCTATCAACACAAAAGCAAAGAAGGTGTAGAGTCGATACATCAGTGAATTATGGTATAGGTCACTTGGTCGTTTGCACCATGAAGCTTTGAAGATCATGTAGCATATTTATACAAGACTTCCCAAGGGTGCACTAGAGTAGAGAGATACATGCAAAGGGTGTACATTTAGGAAGCACACCAAAGCCATTTCATGAAAAGGAAAATAGAGCGCAATAAGTCCTTGAAAGAGTTCATTCAAATGTGTGTGGACCTTTCTTGCTGCCTCCATGACCAAGAAAAGGTATTATGTGATATTTTTATATAATTTCTCATGTAAGTGCTAGATATTATTCATGTTGAATAAAGACCAGATATTCTCAAAAAATTTTGAATTTAAATCACTTGTTGAGAAAGGCACTGTCAGGAAAGTGAAGGCTCTCAGGAGTGATAATGGTGGTGAATATGTGTCGAATGGATTCAAGAACTTATGTGAAAAATAAGTCATTCAATGGGAGTTAATAACATCACATAACCCATATCATAATGGGTTTTCTAAAAGGAAGAACATAAGTATTGTGGGAGTTGCATGGGCGATGTTGCAAGATCAGGGCCTTTTGTTGCACTTGTGGGTTGAAGCATGCAACACAATGGTCTATGTGCAGAACAAGAGTCCTCATCAGATTCTCGAGATGAGTACACTAGAAGAAGCATTTTTATGGAAAAAACCATATGTGTCACACTTGAGGATCTTTGGCTCATCAGTTCGTTGTCATATTTCCAAGGATGCAAGGAAAAATATAGAATCGACAACAGAGTTGGGAATATTTGTGGGGTACACTGATACACCTCACAACTATTAGGTGTACCTGCCATCTCACAGGATTAAATTTGTTTGTAGAGATGTGAAGTTCAATGAAGAGAAGTCCATGAGATGTTCCCTTGAGAGGGAGCTTCGGCTGCATGTAGATGACGAGCTTTTAGCTCCAAAGGAAGAACTTTAGGTTGTTGTGGAGAACCCACAAGAAGAGGAGCAAAGAGTGAAAGCACCCAATCATGCAGAGACATCCAAATATGGAAGGAATCACACCAAGGAAGTTGACATATTATTGCTTGATGCTAGAGAGAATGTGGGAGCACCCACATCACAATGCAGGAAAAGGTCATACGATCAATACAATGGGTACATGGCTCTGATAAGTGATCTAGTTGAGATAGAACCATCCTCATTCGAGGAAGCAACATAGAAACCAATGTGGGTTGATTTCATGGTAGAGGAATATGATTCCATAATAAAAAAAATTGTTTTAGAAGTGGTTCCAAGACCAGAGAAGAAGTTAGTGGTAGGTTTGAGTTGGATCTACAGGGTGAAGCAAGTAGCATACGAAAGCATCGAGAAAAAAAATGCCAGATTTGTGGCCAAGGGATTATCTTAGGTGGAGGGAATTGATTACGAGGAGACCTTTGCTCTAGTAGCAAGGTACTCTTCTATCAAATCAATTCTAGCACTTTCATCACATATGGGATGGAATATCCATTAGATGGATGTAAGGACAACATTCCTCAATGGAGTGATTCAGGATGAGGTGTACATTGAACAACTGGAAGGATTTTAGATCTTTGACAAAGAGTCATATGTGTGCAAACTCAAATGATCATTGTATGGATTGAAACAAGCACCACGTGCTTGGTACACCAAGATCGACAACTATTTCACTAGGTTGGGCTTCACCAAAAGTGAAGTAGATGCAAACCTTTAACATATTATTGTTGAAGGTAAATTGGTGATTATAGTATTAAATGTTGATGATTTGATTTTAACTGGTGATGATACGTTGATCAAATCTTGCAAATAGGATCTGTTTAGAGAATTAGAGATGAAGGACACGGGACTCGTGCACTATTTCATTGGTTTGGAAGTATGGAAAAGAGATGGGGAATTGTTTGTCTCTAAGGGAATGTATGCCAATGAGATACTGAAGGAGTTCTAAATGGAAGGTATAAAACCCATGGACACTCCTTTAGGAGGGAGTTGGAGGAAATAGGATGCCACTTCAGGTGAGGAGGTGGAGGCCACTATTTACAAGAAGCTTGTTGGTTCACTCATGTATTTGGTGAACACACGACCAAGCATGTTTTATGTGGTTAACCAACTTAGTCATGCAATGGTTAAACCAACCAAACTATATTGGAAGGTGACCAAACATGTGTTGAGATACCTCATAGGCACTACTCATTATGTTCTTTGGTATAGAAATACAAAGGGAGTGAATATTCAAGGCTTCAAAAATGAAAATTGGGCGGGTAGTCCATCAGATCGGAAGAGAACTTTAGGAGGAGTCTTCAGTATTTGGTCAGTAGCAATTTCTTGGTGTTGCAGGAAGTAGATATCAATTGCACTCAGTTCAGCAGAAGAAAAGTACATGGATGCTAGTCAAACAACTTGTGAAGCTATCTAGATGATGAAGATTCATGTTGGGTTATTTGGTCAAATGATGGATCCCGCTGTGATTTACTATGACAATCAGATTTGTATCAAACTCTCTTAAAATCCATTTTTTCGTGATCAATCCAAACATATCGACATCTGGTACCACCATCTATGAGATTGTGTGCAAAGGTGGATCATGTTGCAGGAATAAATTCATAAAGAAGAACATGATGCAAATATTTTGACAAAGGCATTGTTAAGAAGAAAATTTGAATTCCATAGAGGAAAGATTGGGGTATCTAATAATCCCTTTCATATTGAGAGGGAGTGTTGAAAATGGCAACAATAAAATCCCATTTTAATTTCCCCTTGAATTAAATTAGGAAAAAATTCTAATTCCACATCACAAGACAACAAGAATGTGTTAACTAAGTTAATATGACTTAGTTGGCTCAATTAATATGAGTTTATGGACTAACATGGGGCATGTAGAGTGTCTCCTACTTTTTAGGAGCCTAGCTTGAAATTAATTTGAGTTGTAAAAATTTAATTAAGTTTAATTTGAGTTAAAGTCAGTTAAACTAGTTCGAAATGTTGGAGGAACTAGTGGGAGGTCAAGTAGTGGTGTATGTACTCAGTGATCAACCAGTTAACTGATAAATCGACTATAATTAAATCATGCATGTAGGATATACGAGTTACCTAGTTGATATTGGAGTTCAAGGGAAATGTACTATCAATTGTATAATTATCCAAGTTGTACAGGTGATGCATGTAGTCAAAGAAGGACCTATAGGGATTGCACATTTCCTAATTAATAGGGGGCTAATTCCCAAGGAAACAACACAAGGAAATAGGGGCTTGGAAGGTAGGAAAATATGCTAAGTATTGGCCATAGTAAGCTTTTGAGGCAGTGAGATAGATTATCCTTGTGTAAATATTGTTTAGGCTTGAACAAGCATTGTATTTCTTCTCTATTTTCGGATTAATGCAATACAAATAGGAAGGTGTTTTGAGTAGTGGATTTACCCTAGATATATCCTCGTGTTATGTCTGTTAATTGATTCATGTCGCATGTTTTAATATTTCTTATCAATCATGAATTGCTTTCCACAAATGAGTAGAGTAGATTCATGTTTATTGTTTTAGAAAATAGCATTAGTAGTTCGAATCTACAAGGAATGTATACGCCATATTCTACACATTCAAATATTTTCATAACGAAACATAATAATAATAACATATTAATATTGATAGTTTAACATTAATTTCCACATGCCCCCCCCCCCCCCCATTCTCCTGAAAATACCCCATCCTAATAAAAGTTATGCACAATAAAATCTCGTGCACATACCCTTTGCTGCGCAAAGATTCAATTCTAACACCAATGCTCAGAGCAATAACACATTGTCAGAGAACTCATGAAACCCCATGTTCTCCCACACATACAATTTCACAGCAAATCCATTTCAGGCAAAAATCTCACAATTTAACATTAATAGTTTAACAATGCCCTATGCACAACCTCGTACAATGGAAATTAACAATGTTAATCATTCTGCAAAGATTCATAGCTCCTTTATGCAACTACTCTCCCACATATACTTCATACTCCAATCTGAAAATTTGTAAAAGTATCTCCACAAAAGGAAACATAATAATATTCCCCGCTCTCCTAAACATACCCTATCCTCCTAAACATTCATACGGTATATGCTATATGATTAGGAAATGTGTAAAAGTATTAGATTTGTTAGGGAAATCAACAAACATACCCCATCTTTTGCACAGTCAATTCTCCACACAATGAAACATTATAATAATAAAAAATTAGCATTAATAGTTTAATATTAATTTCCACATGCACCCCTGTTCTCTTAAAAACACCTCGTCCTAATAAAATCTATGCACAATGAAATCTCCTGCACATACCCCGTGCTCTGCAAAGATTCAATTATAACACTAATTCTCAGAGCAATAACACACTATTAGAGCACTAGTGAAACCCCCCCATTCTCCCGCACATACAATTTCACAGCAAATCCACTGTGTGCAAAAATATCATATATTAACATTAATAGTTTTACAATGCACTATGCACCACCCCACACAATGTAAATTAACAATATTGATCAAAATATCTACTAATTCCACATGTAGTTAGGCTGACCCATTTCATTTCACTTTAATAAGTAAAATAATTCATAATTTAACTTTTTCTTAACCGATTGGGGAGATATATAGGTCGATTTTGGTCTGCTAAAAAATAGGAATCTAATGAAATTTTAATATCGACCATATGAGTTGTCCATAGTGTAATTTGATCGCAGATGCATAATTTTAACATGTTAATTTTTCATAGAGCTACATTTTTCTTTGCTTTGATAGTTGTATTTATTTGATAACATCAATAATTCACCCCAAATCATTATATAATTATACAGATCTACATTATTAACCATAAAAATGAGAAAATATATAGAAATAATAATACCATCATCATCATCTAAGAAGTGAAATGGAAAGGAACAAAGGAAGAAAAACATGCACATATAGAGACACCATGATTGATCTGAGACCAAGGTAGAACCCACTATGGGGAAAACCCTTGCAAATTCTTCTTCTTATATAGTCATCAAATTATTTAGCAAACAAGAGTACAATGATCCATAAATCCATATCTTCATGATGTACGAAGAAACTAGTATATGCACAATAAAACCATAAACATACTTCTGATAAAGGAGCCTAAATCTGAGAACTGAAATGCCCTGAAACTAGTTGTAGCATACTGACGAATATTGTTGATACTGGGTGAGAACTATAGAGACACATTGCAGTGAAAATATATAATTCAGATATACAAAATTACAAATATACAATGGTATGAAACCCCATATACAATTGATCACATAAACTCATTGAAAACAATTGTCCAGACCTATATCTGAATCTAAAATATTGTCAAAGCTGTCTGCACTCATCTACATGAGCACTGATGATTGGATCAAGCTCAGAACTTCCAAAAAACCCTTAGTTTCAACCTCAATATGATGTGTCCGTGGCTGAAGCTTCCTTATCCGCTACCTAGACTTACTGTGCCCGCGACTAAGGTCTTGATCAGCCTAATCTAGCCCAAGAACCCTAGCCATGACCTCAACACGCTTAGCTTGCGGCTATGGAAGCTTAGCCACTACCTTGCCCTGCTATGCTCGAAGCTCTGGATTGAATTTTGCAGTTTTTTGCCCACGTCTATGGCCCAGAAGCCCTAGTTCAGAGAGAGCCTCCCACCTGTGATCCCGAAACTTTCGTGAGCTTATTCTATCGAACCTATGTGAGCCAAGACAAAATAGACGAACCAAGACAATGGATGAAAATCGAAGATTTCTTGAGCAAGTGTGTGAGAATGATATTGAGGTCACCCCTATTTATAGTTTTTGTGTGGTTCCACTTGGGATTAAGGCTGAATTGACTAATTCCACATGTGGTTAGGCTGACCCATTTCATTTCACTTTAATATATAAAATAGTTCATAATATAACTTATGATTAATCGATTTGGGCGATCTATAGGTTGATTTTGGTTCTCTCAAAAAGAGGAATATAATGAAATTATAATCTTGACCATATGAGTTGTCCATAGTGGAATTTGACCGCAGTCTCACAATTTTAACACTCCCTCTCAACCAGGGATAATTCCACCTTCCAATATATGTTCATTGATCAATATTGCATTCTGGTATCTTCATGCATCATCACATATTGTCACTGATCATCTCTGCCATGTAGTCATCATGTTTTAGATCTTTCTCATTACAAATCATCAATTTAATTCTCATGCTTATTCCTAATTTTCTCTTGATTGCTTCTGCTCATATGATGAACATTCTCAGATCTAGAAGAAGAAAAATTTGTCACCGGAGGGGAGCTTAGAATACAATCCTTTATCCATCATATTATCATTCAGAATCTCTTCCATTGGGCTTCTACCTGAAATATCATCATAAATCATCATTGGAGAGCATATCATAGGGGAGTACATCTTGACCTGTGACCGCATCGGGGAGCATATATCGAAAAAAAAATTCATGGGGTAGCTATACCTCTACAACCCCATATATTGCAAGGGAGCCCATCTCGACACTGGTATCACATCAGGGAGCTCAATCTCAACTTGGAACTGCATAGGGTTATCTCAACCCATCCTATTTACCACTAATCTTCCCATAGATGACCCTGAATAGTCATGTGGTATAACATCTACATCATAATTGACTTGGATTGTACACCCCAAATACATTCTCAACTCGTTGGAAAAACGAGGAGCGATATTCCTGACAAGCCCTAGTTGTGGGTATGATTCCAACTTAGGTATACTCTGCAAAGACCAATCAGGGAGCATAATTCTCTGAACCTATGAATATATGGGAGAAACATATCTAACATTATGGGTAAAAAATAAGGAATACTCCCTACTATCCAGAGTTCCCTCAACCCGAGGAGCCCTCTATCTCAATTCCTCGTCCCGAGAGCTCAAACAGGGAGGAAGAGTTGGCTCAGTGTCCTCGATCAATGCTTCTCTCATCATACTCATATTTGGTATCTTCTTATCACAATAACAGTCGATTCATGTTCATACATGACATCAAATCAAATGTTATGTTAGAGCATACATAATCATGTAAATCACAACAAGATACCATAATCATCCTCCCTATCACAGAGGTTTCAAACACACATGGATACCATAATCATCCTCCCTCTCAAGGAGGTGTAATTCACACATGGATACCATAATCATCATCCCTCTCATGGAGGTGTCAATCATAAGTCTAAGCTTGTCTCGAACATCTGCATTATATCAATGAATGGAGAAATCACAGTCCCAACTATATGTATATGGGATTCTCTATCATCACAATGTATCCTTTTCTTATCCAGATCATGCTTAGACAACTCTCTAAGGAGCTTCCACATCCTACCTCACAGCTAGCCATGCTAGCAACATTGTACCGGACTTAGGTCGTGCTATGGATCTCTCGTCCAAGATATCATGGCAGATATCATATTAAGGAAGAATTTAAATGTGCTTATCAATAGTAATCCAAAAAATCATCAGTTCATTCATGAAGCTACATATCATGGGATAAATATATCAATCTTTAAAAATCAGATCATTTCACGCAGATATTTCAAAAGGATGTTTGGTAGCAATTCTGAATGATGCAGCTCAATCATGAATTTAATCATGTTCTATACACATAATATACGGATGGATGTTCCCAACGAAACATCAATGCTTCAATCAACCATTGGATTCCATGTCAAGTTCAACAACATTTGAACTTTAAATCAGAGAGTCTAAGGATTTAAAGTTTCATTACTCAAGGATATTTTATCAACAAATTTTCAATATAGGATTTCTTTCCCAAATTCCATAAATTGGTTCATCATGCCATGATACATCATTACGAGATTGAGAATCCATATCCCTCTTACTTAGATTTCTAGAGGCTCATAATTTGTCAAGGGTAGACTATCAGTATGTATAACAAAATTCATAATCAAAATCAAGGCCATTCCTTGGAACTCATTATCCCGACTTCATCAGATAATTGTCAAAGATGGAAAAATATGATTCGGGGAGCTTTCATCACGCAATGCTCTTGATAATAATAATGTATTACCAAGCCAACATACTCATCATTACATAAATCAATGCTGTGTCAACAAAATAATCTCATTAGAGTTTAGAAGCCAGACCAAAAAATATTATCAAAGATATTGAAGTCATCATATCAATTCTTTCAACCAGGTGACAGGTAGAGCTCATATCAAGTCTTAACTTCATTTACTATCAAGCCATCAAGTCTGTCATTTAGCATTTGATTACAAGCCATTTCTGTCACTAGATGTAGGTACATACATCAAGGTTAAGTCAAGCATGTTCCATATTCATATTGAATAAAAAAAACCATTGTGCTAGGAATGAGGAGGCTAATACATAACCATAATTCTGAATACTCACATAAGACATTGAAGGTCACTATGCCCACATACCATTTTTCATCAAGGAAACTCAAAATTCAATAGATCAAGCCCAAATAGATAGATCTATAATCCAAGGACATGTCTCAATCATCAATTCAAAGTTCTAAAACATCATGTCAAAGCTCCAAACATAGATCATCTGTATCAATACGTCAAAACATGTAGCACAATATTCAAACATAATTACAAATTCATATGAATGTCTCAGTCACCTACAAACACAAGATCGATTTAAACATATGAGCTTTTCCTGCTGACAGATCTTACTGCTATCTACAACACATCTGTAGAAATGACATCTTCCAGGTGACCATCTAATTTCATGCTCAATCCTTTATCTACTTGGAAACATGAGAAATCATATTACAATGGAAATACATGTCGTAGATCCCTTGATTTGGAGTACAAACTAGTTTCATTTGATTATCGCATCTATGGGCCTTCCTTTGTGTGAGTGAGGCTTATACCTCTGTTGTAGAACAACAATGTTAGATACCCATAAGTCATGGAAGAGCATGTAATTTCAACCTTTCTTTATTGGAGTCATGCAACAACAGATCTAATAAATCATAAGCACATATCTATCATGATAATAAACATTATGTCATAAATATTTCATCAAGGGATGGACATGAAATATCAGGGCAACAGGAAGATGTGTAAACACAATCTTATGAAACCAATAACAATACATCAAGTTAGGGCATTTAATTTCACCATATGCCATAACCACATGTAGTAAGAGATCTGGAACATCAATCTCATCATGGTCATCACTACCATGCTTTTCATGATCAATACGATCAAGTTAGGTTATTCAATAAACAAACAAAGTGCAATCTCTCTTTTCATGAACTTTCATCATGTTTATCACAAAACAATGTAAACTTTGAAACGAGAATGGAAACGAGTGCCTGTTTTTTTTAGGTAGCAAAAATTTGTCTGATTTTGAAAAGTGTTCATTCAGAATACTCTTAATTTTTTTTTAGCATGTTTTTGACACATTAAATTTTCTTATGTACCAAATATAAACATTATTTTTAAAATGTTAGTGATTTTTATGTTCATTTTGAAAAGTATTGATGTCAGTATCATTTGCTTTTGTTAGAAGACTTATTTTTTACTTTAATTTTTCTAATGTATTAAATGCTAATAATTATTTTCTAAATTTAACAATTTTTGATGTGCTCGTCTTATTCCTCTTCATTTACATATTTTTTTAAAGTGTTTTACAGGGTTTTTTTTCTTTTCATTTTATTTTTTTAATGAGATATTTGATTTTTTGCAATGTTTAAAAAAATCCAAAATTTTAAAGTTTTGATCTTCTACCTAATCATATATTGTTAAATAATATTTCATTTCCCATGAAATACTTGTCACTAAAAAAACAATATTTTTTAACAATGTACATAAAAATACACATTTTGAATATAGATATAACTGAAAAAATACACATTTTCAGTCTTTTTTTTCTAAAAATGACATCTCAAATTAACTATTTTTATAGGAAAAAATTAACCAAAAAAAGTCTAAAAATTATCAATTTTTATGAATTTTATGTCAAATATTAATAATAATAACATTTATTTTAAAAAATTAAATGATTCACATTTAAAAAATAAAAATAAAAAATAAAAAATAAAAAAATCACATTATACAAAGCTTTTATTTTTTATTTATCTTAAAAAATGAAGTGAAAATTACATAATTTTATTTAAAAAAATAAAAATCAAAACGAAATCATGAAAAAAAAACTAAAAATTAAAAACAAAATGATAAAATAAAAAAATAAAAAATAAAAAGAATTCGGTTGCCCAAGGGTGGCTCCCATTGGCCGGTGAGCTAGCTAAGCTCCACCGGCCCACGCCGACCGCCTCTCGGACCACCCAGCAGGGCTGGCCAGAGCCCATTCCCAACGGTTGCCCCTCGGGCCACCCGACGGGGTTGAGAGTCGATTCTCAAAAGCAGATATCCCCCCAGTCGATTATGAGAATTGGCTTTCAACCCCTCGGGCCCCTGGTCGAGATCAGGTTGAGCCCGCCCAAAGGCGTGAGGGCCATTTTTTTTTTATATATTTGTTATTAATTTTTTTTTTAATTTTATTTGTTTTTAGATTTTTTTTATTTTATTTTTTTAATTTTTTATTAAGTTATTTTAATTTTTTTTAATTATATTTGTATTCATTTTTTTAATGTTTTTTTTTTAGTTATTTTAATTATGATTTGTTTTTAACTTATTTTAGGTTTTTTGGTTAGATATTTTAATTTTTTAATTTTATTTTTTTCAATGTTTTTTTTTCTTATTTATTTAAATATTTTTTATAATTGTTTTTTATTTTTAGTTGTCTAATTTTATTTTTTTTGAATTTTATTTACTATGTTTATTTTTAAATATTTTAATTTTATTGATTTTTTTAAATGGAATATTTATTTATTTATTTTTAATTATCTAATAGAGTATTATTATTTTTTGTTTCTTTAATTATATTTTTTATTGTTTAATTATTTATTTCTTTATATTTTTTATATTTTATCTTTATCTTTACAGGTTAATTTGTTTTTTTTTTCTTTTTCTTTTTTATATTTGATTTCTTGTCGTCCTTTTTTAATTTTATATTTTTTTTATAACATATATATATATATATATATATATATATATATATATATATATATGTCTTTTTTGTTTTTTGTTTTTGTTTTTGTTTTTTTTTTGTAAATTTTTCTTTTCATTTTTCTTTTGAAATTTGAAGTTTTTTTGGAGTGATGATATTTTATCTTTTACATGGTATTTCAAAATGTTGAAAATTTATCCTTACAAAATTTGTTATTCCAACATCTTCATTTATCGTTTTGATGGTGTTTTTGGCACACAAAAATTGGTTTTCATTGCCATTTTTTAAATATGTTGAAATTTACCTCATAAAATAAATAAATAATTAATGTTATTCTAGCATCACCACTTTTGAGCTATTTTTTCATGTTTTTTGGATTTTTTTGCTAGAGTTCTCGTTTTGATTTTATAGTTCATGTTTAATAGTTTACGTTGTTACAAGTATTATCAATACCATATCAATGAGATAACCTTCTACAACATATCCAATAGGTCTTATGCATATCAAGAGTCAAGAGTACCATTTACTAAAGTCGGGATCAAGATCTCAAAAAATAGATGTTAGCCAAACATCAAGATGTGCCACTATATCCAAGACCAACAATAAGTAGCCTCGGAGAATCAAGAAGATCATCATGATCAAAATATTCAATACCAGGTGTACCATTTCATCATAGGAAAAAACATAAATCCCAATCAATTTCATATGCATGCATGAGCCATTTGCAAAGGAGACATTCTCAACATATCATAGGGCTTACCTAGCCATCAATGTTGCAACTAAAATACAATATACCATTCACACCTTGTGGTATGACCTGTGCACCTTCACATAGGCAGCTTATCACCTTTTTCATCAAGTGCCTCTTTTCCTCTTCCAAATCTAGCCATATTTCCTGTTTTTCAAACGATCCTCAAGAGGGATTCACTTATCACATATCATCAAGAAGGTTAGAAACATATAGGTACTCAAATATACATACAAAAGGTGTAGGCAATGATCAAAACAAAAATCGTAATAGTCAGATCTATTCAATGAAAAATCAAGAGTCTAGGAGTACTTATCATCAGTGAGAGGTGATCCTCTCCCTCTTGAACCAACCTTCAAGAGCCATCTATAGACCACATAGCAGTGTTGCCTTCAATAAACTTTATCAACAACCAGGTCATCTAGGGCTTCATCAAATCAATTTGAAGTGCTTGAGCATCTAGATCATGCTAGGGTTGCATACATCAAGCCATAAACTAGGGTTTTTATCAAACCCTCACCATCAAACCCTTATGCACTAACTACCTAGGGTTTTATTCATACCCTAGAATTATTTTAGGTCTCTACCATCCTTTTCTTGCTTCCATAAAATATATCTCCATGGGGGTGATATCCATGGATTTTCTTCATCCTGGCTCTGAAACCATGTTAATTTTTTATAGAGTTACATTGTTCTTTGCTTTGATAGTTTCATTTATTCAATAACATGATAAGTTCACCCCAAATCATTATATCATTATACAAATCTACATTATTAACCATCAACATGAGAAACTATATAGAAAGAACAATACCATCATCATCATCTAAGCAGCAGAATGTAAAGTAACAAAGGAAGAGAATCATGCACACATAGATACACCAGGATTGGTCCGAGACCAGGGAAACCCATTATGGGGAAAACCCTTTCAAATTCTTCTTCTTAGATCATCATAAAATTATTCAGCAAACAAGAGTACAATGTTCCATAGATCCATATCTTCGTGATATAGAAAAAAACTAGCATATGAACAATAAAACCATAAACATATTTCTGTTGAAGGAGCCTAAATCTGAGAACTAAAATTCACTGACACAAGATGTAGCATATTGATGAATATTGTTGATACTTAGTGAGAACTGTAGATAAATATTGCAATAGAAATATATAGAGAAGATCTACAAATCTGCAGATCTACAACAGTATAAAACCCCAGATACAACTAATCACTAAAACTCACTGAAAACAGCTATACAGTCCTAGATCTGAATCCAAAACACTGTCAAAGATGTCTGCACTTATCTGCATGAGCACTAGTGATTGGATCAAGCTCATATTTTCCCAGAAACCCTTATCCATGACCTCAAGACGTTGTGCCCACGATTAAAGCTTCCCTGGCTGCTACCTAGACTCACTCTACCCGTGGGTATGGCAGCTTAGTCGCTACCTTGCCATGCTATGCCCATGGCTCTGGTCTGAATTATGCAGTTATGTGCCCATGGATATGTCCTAGAAGCCATAGTTTAGAGCGAGCCTCTCACCCGTGATCTTGAACCTTGCACGAGCTTCTTCCGTCAAACCTGGGTGAGCCAAGAAACAATATACAAACCAAGACAATGGATGCAAACTCAAGATCGCTTGATCAAGTGTGTGAGAATGAGCTTGAGGTCGCCGCTATTTATAAGTTTTGTGTGGTTCCACTTGGGGTTAAGGTTGATATGACTAATTCCGCATGTGATTAGGCCGATCCATTTCATTTCAATTTAATAGATAAAATAAATCATAATTTAACTTCCGCTTAACCTATTGGGGAAATCTATATGTCAATTTTTGTCCCCTCGAAAAGAGGAATATAATGAAATTATAATCTTGACCATATGAGCTACCCATAATGGAATTTGACCGTAATTTCATTATTTTAACATTATGCACATACTTCGCACTCTGCATAGTAAAATATTTGTACAATGAAACATAATAATATTGCTCATACTCCCTGATCTGAAAGGACTTTATTAGTTTTTCTATGCTAAGTGTATTTTCAGTTATAAAACATGTGCATACTTGTCTCTTTAGTTTTCTTAAGGATTGAGGATTTTAACCATGAATTGTAGATGATTTTAGTGAAATAGAAGCATGAAATAAGCATAAATAACACTGAAAAATAGTGAAAAATAGAGAAATAAGTCACCACATAACATTTATACAGCAGGCATGATGAAGTAGTTCACCCCTCCTGGCTACATATGCTAGTCCAGCTCCCAATGGCATGTCCATCTTTCATTATGCTAAAATTTTTTCAATTACATGTAGTTACAGGCCTCTAATGGTTGTTTTCTCTACACCAATGGATCTAGAATGCTCCAATTAGTCTATAATGACTCTTCATTCACTCCCAATGGGTGAAAATTGAGTCTCCAACTCATTTTCCCAGTAACACCTAGAAAATCTCCACTAATTGTGGAGGACTCCACTTAACTAGAGTGAAATTGGAAATTTCTGCCACATAAAATGCACCTCCAAAACTCCCGCCAATCCTAACCACTGATATAGCCGTCATTTAATTGTTAGTGTTTGGGTGGCCACATGCCAGCCCAAACCATGCAGTCTAACTGCAACCATAGGCAGAACCCACGGTTGAACTATATTAAACCGGAGTTATGGAGACCATTTTTAACTGCGCGGAGAAAACGTCAAACTGTTGGCATGTGAAAAGGCTTAAAATGCTGACGGAAGTTTGTAATGTTATGTTAACTGGCAGTCGTTGTTATAACATGTGAACATCTCCAATGAAACCGCTAGCAGGTTGGACTGCTGGCGGTTCCAACCCCCAATGCGAATTCCATTACACCTTAAATATAATCGGACTACTTATAAGTTTAAGTAACAATGTAGCACGGGCGGTTAAGTCGTGGGTGTGTGCTGCCGGAGGTCACGGAGTCAACTCCTACAACCTTAACAAAATTTTACTACACCACTAAGGGGACACGTAGCGACCTCAGGGTTGGCCACATGTCACCCTACGATTAGACAATAAAAAAAACATACAACCCATCCAACAAATCATATCGCGCCACATGTCAGCCTAGGATTGGTTTCGAGGAAAGGAATATTCCTCAAAATATTCCTTTTGTTGATTGTGCACCCTCCATGCTAACTAGGCATCCCCGTCAACCCTCTCGCAAAATTTAGCTGTTTGTGAATTCGATCAGAACGTGATATATCCCTCATATGACATCGGTTTTTCGAATCATTCACGATGTCAGAATCAGGAAGATGAAATCTACGCAACTATCTTGGTTTCAAACCAATCCTATAACTTTCAATTTTGAGAAAAATTTATGAACTCTTGATCACTCCTCCTAATTGGGAAGCTTTTGGACCCCAAAAGACTTGATTACCTGTTCAATAAATGAGGGTACAACTCCCTCACCTTTCCAACCTCCATCCAATTTTCCTTGCAAGGCTTACTGCCTTTGAGCCAAATTCGAAGGTAGTCAACACTTCCCCTCTTGGATGCTCTTTTCCTCTTGTCAAGAATTGTATCGTCCTTGAGCTCATCCAGAAATTCTGGTGAGAAACATTCAATAGAAGGCAGTTGAACATCACTTCCTTGATCATCAATCAAAGGTGGATCATACAAATGTAATTTTTCAACATTAAAACCTGAATTTATTTTCATATATGAAGGAAAGTCAAGTTGAAATGCATTGTTACCAACTTGCTTTATGATCTTGAATGGACCATAGCGAATGGGTTTGAGCTTTTTACCTTCTCCCTTACATCCTTTCTTTGCTAATGTGCAACCATACCTCATCTCCCTCTTGAAACTTGTGATCAACTCTATGTTTGTCATGGCTCTCTTTGTTTTGGTTTGACTTTTCTCAAGTTGTTCTTGAACTTGTTGATGTATAATCTAAATTTTCTCAATGAAATTTTGAGCCTTGTCAATATAACTATGGCCATCAATTGCAACATCCTTACCAAGGATGAATTCTAATGGCAATTTTGGAAAATACCCAAAGTATACTTCAAAAGGTGATGTTTGAGTTGAAGAGTGCTTTGCCCTATTGTAAGCATGCTGAATATAATGTAGTTGCTCATCCCACAACTTAGGATGTTTGCTGCAATATCCTCTCAATAGATGCACAACGATTCTATTCACCACCTCAATCTGTCCATCAGTTTGCGGATGAAAATCAGTACTCTTTTTCAACTTTGTTTCCATCATACTCCAAATATTGGACCAGAAATTCCCAATGAACCTGGAATCCCTATCACTAAAAATATAAGTTTGAAATCCATAATGAACCCATACATGTTGAAAATAAAGTTCAGCAGCTTTTTCAGTGGTAATGGTTTTCTTACATGGCATAAATATACACATTTTACTGAATCTATCCACAACTACATAAATATAATCATGTTGTTTTCTTGACATAGGTAGACCTCCAACAAAGTCCATGGAGACACTCTCCCATGGCCTTGATGGTAACGGTAGTGGCGTGTACAACCCCAAGCTTCCTATTACTAGGCTTTCTTGTTGCACACATAAAACAACCTCTTATAAAATGCGACACACTATCTATCATGTGAGGCCAATAGCAATACCTCTGTAGATGCGCCACTTCTTTTCTTACCCCAAAGTGCCCAACAATAAGAGATGAATGAGCTTCTCTCATAACACGCAACCTCTCTCCTTGTGGTATACAAAAATTTCCCAAATGAAATAGAAAATTTTTATGCATGTGATAATCTTTTTCTTCAACTTGATTCCCTTCACTCAAACTAGCATACAAATCTTGAAAATCAACATCATGTGCATATTGTTCTATGTAAACAATAGAATCATGTTTGAGAAAAGTAGATTCACAAATGATTGGTCTTGAAAGCATATCAACAACTTTATTAAAAATACCTTTATTGTACCTTACAACCAAGTGAAACTGTTGAAGAAATACCATCCACCTGAAATGTCTTGCTTGCTACAATTTTGTTTGCAACTGCAAGTACTGTGATGGTTGGTCATCGGTATGCAAAATCATCTATCTACCTATAAAGTAGTGTTTCCAATTCTTGACGCTTTGTACCAATGCATAAAGTTCTTTTTCATATGTAGGATAATTTTTCACAGCACCATTAAATGTTTCAGAATGAAAAGGGATAGGCTTACCATGATGCAAAAGAATTGCGCCCATGGCATGATTACTAGCTTCAGTTTTTATCTCGAATGGTTGTCTCAAATTCGGTAATGCAAGGACTGGAGCTGAACTGATATTGTCTTTTAAAGCTTCTAAATATTGTTGTTGCTTGCTTCCCCATTGGAAGCCTTTCTTCACACTTGTCACTGCATGCATAGGAGCTGCGATGGTAGAAAAGTTAGCAATAAAATTTATCCAATACTGAGTTTCACCTAAGAAACTTCTTACCTCAGTTATTGTTTTGGGTATGGGCCAATTCACAATGGATTCCACTTTAGAAGGATCAATTCTCAACTCTCATCCTCCTACAATGTGTCCCAAATAAACCAAATAATTCTTTCCAAACTCACACTTTGACATCTTAAGAAACAATTTCTCTTTCTTCAAAACATCAAGCACTCTATTCACATGAAAGACATGTTCTTCTCTTGTTTTTTTGAAAATCAATATGTCATCTAAGTACACAATCACAAAGTCATCAAGGAATGGATACAAAACACTATCCATAACATGCATGAAAGTTTCTGGTGCATTACACAAACCAAATGGTATAACTAACCACTCAAAGAGTCCTTGTTTGGTTTTGAATGTAGTTTTCCATATGTCACTTTCTACGATTATGACTTGATGATATCCACTTCGTAAATCTAAATTAGTGAAAAAAATTTATTCTTTTAGCTGATCAAGCAAGTAATCTATCCTTGGGAGTGGGTAAATATTCTTTACCATAATCTTGTTCAAAGCTCTGAAGTCTACACACATGTGCCAAGTCCCTTCTTTATTTGGAATCAATACTATGGGTGAACCGCATGGCAAAGTGCTTGGCCTTATGATTCCTTTGTCCAACATCTCTTTGATTTGCCTCTTTATTTCAGAATTCTCCATTATATACATGCGATACATGCCAATGTTTGGAAGAGGACAATCTTGTTGCAACTGAATCTCATGTTGAATCTCTCTTTTTGGAGGCAATCCTGTTGGCTCCTGAAACATATCATGAGTGCATCAACTACATAATATATATCTGATTTAAACTTAGGATCACATCCCTCAAATGATTCATGATTAACATCAGCTTTAGGCTTAATCTTTAGAAGAACAAAATTCTTACTTGAATTCACCAACCTCTTTACCTGTCCAGCATTTACCATAGCAATGTTTGTCTTCTTGCGATGTGCTCTAACAGTGTACTCCTTGCCATCTTTGAATAAATGATATGTGTTCTCATGGTGATGGAATATCAATTTCATACCATACAAGTAAGGAATCCCCAACACAATACCTGTTATGTCAAGTGGAACCACATCTAATTCAACATTGTCAACAAAATATGCAGTGATTGAAAACCGCAATATGCATTTCTTTGAAACCTGTAAATTTTCATCCTTACAAATCCAACCAAGTGGATATGGTTTTGGATGTGGTATGGTATCAAGGTTAAGTTTCTTGACCAAGTATTTAGAGATTAATTTTTCTTGTGACCCACTGTCAAACAATGTGTCAATCTAAGTATGTTTGGATATGACTTTCACATGAAACAGTTCAATTCTTTCCTCTTCATTTGGAGCATGTATGTGATAGTTTGATGTACTAGTACTAGTTTCAGTTTCAATTTCTTTCCCCTTCATGTTATTCAATCCCATGGCTGTAATATTTGATTCATCACTTGAATCCTCTCCTAAATCATGTTGAGTTGTAGCTACAGTTTTCTGTTTCCCTTTGTTGTTGTATTTCTTGGGCCTCATTTCAGGATGTAATTTCCAACAATGATTTTCATCATGGCCTTCTTTTCAACAATGTTTACAAACCAAATTTTCTCCCTCTTTCTTAATAGATGCATTCTTTTTGCTTTTACCTTTTGAGGTCTTCTCTTTGTTTTTACCCCTAAAAGGTTTCTTCCTATCCTCTTCATAAATGTTCTTCCCTCTAGCTTCTAGATGCGTGGCTTGAACACATACTTCATCTAGACTTGTGGGGTTAAACATGAGAATAGTATGTTTTAGGTAGCTATGTAAGCCTCTTATGTACTTGAGAAAAGTATCTTGGCTCTACAAATCTACCCCTAATAAGAGAGCTCTTCTCTTAAATTCTTGGGTGTATTCTTGCTGTTGAATATTGCAACAAGAAACAATGAAATTGGCATTCGGAAACATCGTCCTTGATCCTAGTGAAAACTAAGCACCTACACTAGGTGGGGCCCACACAGGATTTTTTTAGGTAATATGTCTATTTTTAGAATTTGGATCAAATTCTATTTTTAGTAGTAACCTATTTATAGATGGTTGAAAAAATTATATGGATGGGGGGCTTCTAAGTTTGGAATGCATGTGCGAGGTTGTTTCGTGGAATGCATGTCTAAAATTAGAATGCATGTCGATTTTTGTTAAGACCTTAACAAAAATTAGACAATAAATAATTATCTATTTTCAATGAGCACTTGGAACTAGTTAATTGAAGTGGCAAATTAGTTAGCTAAGTGGATTTCGAGTTGAAGTGGTTGGTTGGTGGACCATGCAATGGAATTCTTTCTAACTGCGCGATACAAAGTTGTGACAGAGTTGGATGTGTAGTTAAGTGAGTTAAACATAGTTGTGCTAGTTGTAACTAGTTGTAACTAAAGATACACTAGTGAGAGATCAGTGAATTAATTAATTAATTAATTCACAAGCAGTGGTCTCACATGCAACTGAAGAAATACTAATATTAACTACATGCATGTCAGATCCAATGGAGACCCAGTTGAGAGATAGGTGAAAGGGTCTGGTTGACTATCAGGTGTGACTATAGTGATGCATTCAATGAATCCACACACACATTGGAGATGCTTATGAGGATTGCGTGGTCAAGGATGGCCATATTGAAATCATTCAGAGGTTCTTGACCATTAGGGATTGCGCAGTGGAGGCAGGCTATTAGGAGGTAGTAAATTGGTGCATATGTGAGCCAATTTTTGTATGACAGTGTGAGACAATTGTATGTTGTACTGAGAGCTCTTGGACTAGAGTTTTGTATGAGATTGTTTCATGATCCATGATATACATAATATATGATAGTTGGGGTTTTTAGCTTTAAGCTTTCCCGGTAAAAACATCTTGTTATGTGCGATTGATTTTTCTTCATGTGTTTGCAATTGGAAATTCAATTTCTGCAAAGAATTAAGTAGAAGGATTATGTATTTAACAGTGGATATAATTGTTAGATCAGGAGAGTCCGATAATACATAATAGTATTGTATTAAAATTTCTATATGGTATTGGAGATGTGTTAATCTAAAAAAATTGAAATATTGAAGCAGTAGCTCAGTTTTGTTGGTGGAAACAATTCGAAATTGTTGCAAGAATTTCTTGGAGCGACAGTTGAGTAAACATCAAAATGACTTTCAATGGTTTGAGGTTAGAGTATGCACTTGAGGGAAACTTGAACTACATTGAATGGAAGGACAAGATGGAGGCAGTGCTTGAAGATAATGGATTGAAGGAATTCATTGACAGAGATGTTCCTAAGCCTACTTCGACAGATGCTGTAGTACTTGATTCATGGAAAAAGAAAGTAGCAAGGGCGAGGAGGATTCTGTTGGAAGGTGTGAGAGACCATATTGTCTAAAGCCTTCATGGGAAATCCACTCCATTTTCAATGTGGAAAACTTTGATAGATCTTTTCCAGAGCAACAATGACCATAGGAAATTGGCGTTGAAGGATAAACTCAGAAAAATCAAGATGGAGAAGAATGACACTATTTCGGTATACTTTAAAAAGTTTGTCCAATGTAGGGATGAGCTTGGGAGTGTAGGAGTAAGTGTTTCTGATGATGATTTGGTGAGCTTGGCTCTCTTGGGACTTCCTAAGAGTTGGAATAGTTATCAAGACTTTGTCAACGGACAGGAAAAACTACTGGATTGCGAATGATTGTGGTCGGATCTAATGTAGAAGGAGTTCAGGAAGAACACCAGAGATGCCTCTTCATCAATGCATGATGATGAAGAGGATTTTTCTTTGGCTGCCATGGTGAAGAAGGGGAAGGGGAAGAAATTCCATTCTAAATTTGAGGCCAGTGAAGATGGAAAGGAGCACAACATGTCCAAAGTGAAGTGTTTCATTGTCACGAGTATGGACATATTGCCACAAATTGTCCACATAAGAAGAAGAAAAAGATGGTTGTTGGAGCTGCAGCTGGTGAGGCTTTTGCCTCGCAATTTGAGATTGACTTCTCATTGATCGCATGCCTGGTGTCTAGTGCATTGGGATTGGGGTGGTACCTTGATAGTGGTGCTTCCTTTCGCATGGCGGGAGGTAAGAAAATTTTAGTGACTTGGAGGAGAAATATCTCCAGATGCATATTGATTTGGGCAACGATGAGCGATACAACGACCGAAATTGATACTATTTCCTTTTACAGGGCGTTAGGTAAAATATTTCAATTAAAAGATGTTATGCATGTTCCTGGTTTGAAGAAAAATTTAATCTCAGTCGCAATGTTAGAGGATAGAGGCTATGATGTTGTGTTTAGTGAAGGAAAAGTTTTCCTGCGACACAAAGCAACAGGGAAACCTAAGAAGGTTTAGATTTGAGTGAATAATCTCTATAGACTTGATGTAGATGGGACTTATACTAAGCTTCCTACTATTGGGAAGTGTGAGAAATCCATGCAATTGATGCTTGAGAGGGAGTAGGATTTTCATGCAGGTAAGAGTGAACCTCGAGATGTGGAGCAACCACAATATTAGGATCATGGAGTGGGAGTAACCACTCATGCAGAGAAATTTCGAGCCAGATAGGCAGAGGGAGTGCATGCAGCTATACAACCCGGTGAGAGGTGGGGCGACATGCATGAGTAATCCCAAGAAGATATTTCTGGGAAGGATTCATTGAGATGGTGTGGATCTCATGAATTGAACCTGGCTACGAGGAGCCCATAGTACAGTGGTAGTAGGATCAGTTGGATTGATGTAGTCAGATGTCATGAGGACATGAAATCAAAGTGACAGTGTCGAATACTGGAGCGCAGATCAGAGTTGGAAACAAGTGCAGAGTGCATGGGTGCAGAGTTAAACAACGCAATGGTTCCTGAATACATTTGCAATAGCTAAGCAGAAGTCAGAAGACTTTGATGACAGATGTATTATACTGATTCAGTTGTTTGGAGGCTATTCAGTTTTATAAGTGTTGCATGCAAAGGTTGCAGGGTGAATGCATGTAGTTTCATGTCACATGAAAAAACATTCCTTTCTTGTTGATAGGTAGTGTTGAAGATTGCAAAAAGAAACAATGAAATTGGCATCCAGAAACATCATCCTTGATCCTAGTGAAAAATAAGCACCTACACTAGGTGGGGCCCACACAGGCTATTTTTAGGTGATATGTCTATTTTTAGAATTTGGATCAAAGTCTATGTTTAGCAGTAATCTATTTATAGATGATTGAGAAAATTATATGGATGGAAGGGCGTCTAAGTTTGGAATGCATGTGCAAAGTTGTTTCGTGGAATGCATGTCTAAAATTAGAATGCATGTTGATTTTTGTTAAGCCCTTAACAAATATTAGACGATAAATAATTATCTATTTTCAATGAGCACTTGGAACTAGTTAACTGAAGTGGAAAATTAGTTAGCTATGTGGATTTAGAATTGAAGTGGTTGGTTGGTGGACCATGTAGTGGAATTCGTTGTAACTGAGAGATACAAAGTTGTGACAGAGTTGGATGTGTATTTAAGTGAGTTAAACTCAGTTGTGCTAGTTGTAACTAGTTGTAACTAAATATACACTAGTGAGAGATCAATGAATTAATTATTTAATTAATTCACAAGCAGTGGTCTCACATGCAACTGAAGAAATACTACTGTTAACTACATGCATGTCAGATCCAGTGGAGACCCAGTTGAGAGATAGGTGAAAGGGCTTGGTTGACTATCAGTTGTGACTATAGTGATGCATTCAATGCATCCAGACACACATTGGAGATGCTTATGAGGATTGCACAGTTAAGGCTGGGCATATTGAAATCATTCAGAGGTTCTTGACCATCAGGGATTGCGCAGTGGAGGCAGGCTGTCAATAGGCAGTAAATTGGTTCATGTGTGAGCCAATTTTTGTATGGCAGTGTGAGACAATTGTATATTTTACTGAGAGCTCTTGGAGTAGAGTTTTGTATGAGATTGTTTCATGATCCATGATATACATAATATATGATAGTTGGGGTTTTTAGCTTTAAGCTTTCCCGGTAAAAACATCTTGTTAGGTGCGATTGATTTTTCTTCATGTGTTTGCAATTGGCGATTTAATTTCCGCAAAGAATTAAGTAGAAGGATTCTGTATTTAATAGTGGATATAATTTTTAGATCAGGAGATTTTGGTAATACATAATAATATTGTATTAAAATTTATACACTTGCACATATTGTCCCTTTAATTTCCTAAAATTTTTCCAGTTCATTATGGATTTCTGCATATGAGCTAATGGATAAAACTGTTGTTTTATTACAGTAATGAAATCAATCCATTATAGAATAATCTTACCATGCTTCTTGATATCCTCCTTTGTATTGGCTTCCCACCAAAAAAGTGTTGCACCTTCCATTCTCATTGAAGCCAATTGGATTTTGGCATCACCATCTTGAAGGTTCTGGATCCTCAAATAGACCTCCAATTTCCTAATCCAATTATCAAGCTTTTTTGCATTCACTTCACCATTAAACATTGGCAATTAAAACTTAACATCAAGTTTTAAAAAAGGACTTTTACCAGTGTTCTTTGAATTGTGTGGTTGAAGTACTAAAGATGAAGTAGAGGATGATGATGGTGAGGGTGAGGATGATGGCTCTCCATTGCCTCCATTTACTCCATTGTCCTTCTTTGACTTATCTTCATCATTGTGATCTCCTGAAGATCCTTGTCCTTCCTTATGAAGTTTGGATCCTACTCCTTCCTATCTCTCATTCCTTTCTTAATAAAGGATTATGACCATCTTAGTCATGTCAAGGAATGCTTTCCTGGACACTCTTTCTTCCTCTTTGGGGTCAACTTCTTCATGGATTTCTCCTTCTCTATGATACATGCTTAATGCAGCTTCTGCTTCCTTAGGAGGTGAACTAGGTGGTGGAGATTGTGGCAATCTTTCTCTCCTTTGCTTTGGCCCTTCTAGAGACCCTTATGCTCCCACCAATTTCCCTTCTCCTCTTTTGAGCTTGAGCCTAGTAAGCATCGAAAAAATTGCAAACGGTTAAACAATTATTTGCACAAAACAACACCAGAGAATTAACTATAGCTCTGATACCAATATGATCTGAAAGGACTGTATTAGTTTTGTTGTGCTAAGTGTCATTTCAGTTATTAAACATGTGCATACTTTTCTCTTTATTTTGATTAAGGATTGAGGATTTTAACCATGAATTGTAGATGATTTCCATGAATTGTAGATTATTTTAGTGAAATAGAAGCATGAAATAAGCACAAATAACATTGAACAACAGTGCAAAACAAAGAAATAAGTCACCACATAACATTTACACAGTAGACATGATGAAGTAGTTCACCCATCCTAGGCTACATCTTCTGGTCCAGCTCCCAATGGCATGTCCATATTTCATTATGCTCAAACTTTTGCAAATACATGTAGTTACAGGCCTCTAATGGTTTTTTCTTTGCACCAATGGCTCCAAAATTCTCCAGTTAGTCTAGAATGACTCTTAATTCACTCCCAATGGGTGAAAATTGAGTCTCCAACTCATTTTCCAAGTAACACATAGAAAATCTCCACTAATTGTGGAGGACTCCACTTAACTAGAGTCAAATTGGAAATTTCCACCACATAAAACCCCCCTCCAAACCTCCTGCCAATCCTAACTGCCGAGATAGCCATTATATTTATTGGTTAGTGGTTGGGTGGTCATTTTCCAACCCAAACCATGCGGTCTAACCGCAACCATAGTCAGAGCCCAAGGCAGAACCCACGATTGAACTGTATTGAACTGGAGTTATAGAGACTATTTATTTAATCGCACAGAGAAAACATTAGACTATTGGCATGTGAAAAGGCTTAAAATGTTGACAGGAGTTTGTAATGTTATGTTAACTGGTATTTGTTGTTATATCATGTGAACACCTCCGATGGAACCACTGGCGGTTCCAACTCCCAACGTGAATTCCATTACACCTTAAATATAACCTGACTGCTTATAAGGTTAGATAACAAAGTAGCATGAGCGGTTAAGTCATGGGCATGCATTGCTAGAGGTCGCAAGGTTGACTCTTGCAGCCTTAAAAAATTTTACTACACCACTAAGGGGACATGTGGTGGCCTCAGGGCTGGCCACGTGTCACCCTCCAATTTCTCAATAAAAAACAGTGTACAACCCATTCAACAAATCATATCGCGCCACATGTCAGCCTAGGATTGGTTCTGAGGAAAGGAATATTCCTAAAAATATTCCTTTTTATGACTGTGCACCCTCCATGCTGACTGGGTATCCCAGTCAACCCTATCGCAAAATTTAGCTGTTTGGGAATTCGATCAGAACACAATATCTCCCTCATACGACATCGATTTTTCAAACCGTTCATGGTGCCGAAATCAAGAAGACGAGATCTATGCAACCATCCTAGTTTTAACCAATCCTATAACTTTCAATTTTGAGCAAAATTTATGAACTCCTGATCATTCCCCAACATACCCCGTCCTATGTAAAAATTCAAATGATATACGATATGGGAATGTGTAGCCCCCTCCTTCCCCCGCCCATGCAAAAAACCTGCAACCATGTCAATTCTTCCATCATGGGGAAGATAAATATGATAACAATTTCACTGTCAGTGTTAAAGTCAGATCACTCACCGACGAAATGGCCATTGAGGAAATTAGTTTTTTGAATTTTTAAATCAATTGTCAAGCACCGGAAAATACCAAAAATAAAATTCTCTCCATCAGGGAATTATGTCCCATCGAATGTGGCTAGGCCAATTATAAATTAGAAATAATATTTCTAGAAAAATAGAAAATTATTTTTGAATTCATGCAAAATAGGAAAAAAATAGCATTTTCCCAACACTTTGGTTAAAATTGCAAAAAAAAAAAAGAAAAATAATGCACGGTCAATGCAATTATACCGTGAGGCAATTATAGCGTGAGACGAATGATATTATACCTGAGGGCAAAGACTAATAACATGAAAAATAAAAAATCAATTTTATTAAATATTATTTTTTACTCTCTAACCCAATGATAAATAAAATGTTAAAATATATTGGGTTTAAGCTTAAACTTAATGACCACATATTTTGGGACTGAAATTTACTTTCTTAAAAAATAAAGGGTTTGACTAATTGGCATTAAAATATTTGAGTTTAAACATAAACCCAATGATTGCATATTTTGGGACTGAAAATTATTCTATTAAAGAGTTGGTGTGGGGTGATTAATTGGCACACACAATATCTTGGAAAAATTAAGAGATAAATTGATTATTGATTATTTATATTTAAAATTTTATAAAAACTTGTTTTTCATTTTTTGGAGATAAAAATAAAAATAAAAAGACATGGCATACCTTTTTATTAGTCATACAAAATTTATGATAATTAAGATTTTAACTTCTATTTGACATTTCATCTTGAACATTGAATCTAGACATTGGTTGGGTTAGCTCGTTGGATTTTTCCCCATTTCATTTAGCGCTACTAGTATTCTCTTTATTTGGTTTTTTAGTCTCCTTTCTATTTGGTTCATCTAAATGTTATGCTTGATTTTGATTTTATTTATATGTTTATGATTGTAAAGGGTGCAGAGCCTTGAAATAAAGTGTGAGTATGGTTGTTTTCTTCAAAATTCAATTCCTTTCCCTCCCTTAATGCTCTAACACATGGAAAACAAATATCACATATTTACGAATTTCATAACTTCAACTCATTTATTGAGTTACGATTTATAAGAAACTCTCATACTGCAAATAACTTTCAAAGAAGGAAATTAAGTGTCATATCTATGCCTATTTAAAGTAGAAATAATTTTCCACCTCTTCTTTCACAACATGTTCTCCAAATAAGGTTAACATGCAATGTTTACAAGATTTAGCCATAGAATAGAATGTTATGAATCTTCAAAGGTCATGTTCTTTCATTAGCGCATAGGAAAAATTCCATAGGGGTCTTTTGAAAATAAATTCCATAGGGGTGTTTCGTAACCAAAGCTATCTTGAAAAAATATGGTTTACTTTTCTCAAATTCATATATGTTGAAAATTTTGGTTGGCTTGCAACATGAGTATCTTCCTAACCTTAGAATAATTCCAACAAAATATGAAAGTATTCTTACAAAATACATTCAATGTAAGTGTTAATTTTCATATTTCTCTATGTTGTTTCAATTACCTTAGCCTAATTCAATACTTCCATTAGCAATGTTTTCAACGGCAATTAATCTTTCCAATCATCAATATTAATTGAAGATGGAACATTAAATGCAATGATAAAGGAGACAATCAACACATCAACAAGAGACGAGAGATTTGGTCAAAGACTAGGGAAAAAAACCCCACTAGGTGGAAAACAATTTGAAATTCTTCTTCTATTAGATTGTCATAAAATGTTTAGCAAAGAGTATAATGAGCCCAATACAAAATCATCCAACAAAATTAACCCAATAACATTTATAAACATGTTCTCAGCATCAATATATATCAGAGACAACTTTTCCTATCTTCGGTCTACTGTGGTCAGTTGCGGTCAACTATCAAATTTTTCCCTAGTTTCCGTTTGCACGGAGGAAGTGTTCATATGTGTGACTGAGAGCTTTCAGTCGCTCCCTTGAGCCTGCAAGCCTGCGACTGTAGTCGAAACTCTCCTTTGGAAAGCTTGCGACTGTGACCTGAACATTAGGGGAATTGAGGTCTAAAATGGGCCTCCTAAGGAAATTATAAAACAATAGTGGAAATAATAAAATAAGATTAGATTACATCATCAAATTTTAGAGGGAAAAAGGAAAAAACTACATTTTCAACTCGTATTTTCAACTTATCTCCCTATGGGTTTATTCAAATCTCTAGCGGGAACATTCGTTGGATGCATAATTTGATTCCTCATCCAAGGAGTACCCATGTTGCATTCTTTTGATGGACCCTGTGATACGAAAAATGAGAAATACATGAAAAACATGATTGCAATCATAGTTTTCATATATTTCTCATTTTTTGTGTAGCAGGGTCCATCAAAAGTATGCAACTTGGGCACTCCTTGGATAAGGAATTAAATTTTGCATCCAACGAGTACTCTGGCTTGAAATGTGAGTAAAACAATAGGGAGATAAGTTGAACATGCAAGTTGAAAAAGTGGTTTTATTATTTTATTATTTTTTAATATTTTTACTTTTTTACCCCAAAAATGATGAATCATCCCCCATTGTTGACATCATCATCTTGAATCCTTTTTGTTTTTAAAAAAAATTATTTTGGTTGTAGATTTTTCTTAGGAGGCCCATTTTATACCTTAAAAGTTCTCTAATCAACCCTAGAAACAGGTGCGAGCTTCAAACCCTGTAATCTCAAACTTGTGCGATCATATTTCGTTGACCTAACCTCAGATGTGTGTGAACCAATCAATGAAGAAGAGAAGAAGAAGACGCTTGGCGATGTCCAAATGAGATTTAGGTCACTTGTATTTATAGGCTTCCAAGGGTTACCAATTCCTATTAAGGCCGACTTGTCTAAATGTGCATATGTGGGGTTTTCTTCATAATTACACTTTCCCTTATCTGATTTGAGTTTTCCAATATTCAAAATTGGTCATATAGAAAATAGGAATCTAGTCCCATGATTAGAATTTTTCACTGAGCTGCCAAAATTAACACTCCCTCTCAGCTAGGGTTAAATTCCATTGTATCCTGTCATGTATATTATGTGTTCATATCATTTCCCATATCTTCTTAATAGTATCTACTAAAACATTCTCAAATATATAGAAGAAGAATCATAGATCATTAGCTTCCACCCTCTATAATTTTGTGGAGCACATCTCAACCTAAATATACAAATCACAGTACATCTCAACCCAAGAATATCACGGGGGAGCTAAACCACTACAACCCGATATATATCAATAGGTGATATAGGGGATCACATCTCAACCCATCCTATTTCACATTGATCTTCCAAACAATGAACCTCAAGAGTCATGTGGTGGAACACCTGCATCATAATCATATTGGGTTGTACAACCCCAAGTACACTCTCAACTCGTTGACCATCTAGGGAGTGATAATCCCAAGAAGCCTAGCTTGTGTTTATGATGCCAAATGGGGTATAAAATGAAAATACCAAGATAGGGGAGAAACATCTCCAACCCTATGGGTAACATATAGGGGAGAAACATCTATGACCATATTTTGTAGAGATCCCTCAACTCTAGGAGCCATATATATCTCAATTTCACTCCCTGGGAGCTCAGACAAGGGGGAAGAGTTGGCTTAGTGTTCTCGATCAGTGATGCCCCTTATTAAGAGGGATCACATCCATTAGTCCAAGTTTATCTCTAAACACCACGAACTTCCCTTTTGGAAAAGCCTTGGTAAGAATATCTTCAATTTTATCATCTGTCAATATATGATGGAAACTACGTATCGAATATAATGATATCGAATCTCAATGTTCTTGGACTTGTCATGAAATCTGAGATTCTTTTTCAGATGGATCCCACTCTTGTTTTCTCAATATATCACTGAAGTGTCTAGGACCTACTCAAATATATCTCCAAAGAGCTTCCTCAACCAAATTTCTTCACAACTATCCATACTAGAGTAAATATACTCTTCCTCGACAGTAAGGAATGATAGGGACTTCAATTTCCTTCTCATCCAAGATATCATGGCAGATCCAAGACTAAAACAACATCTAGGCATACCCTTCATGTCGATAACATTTCTTGCCCAGTCTGCATCAATATATCCATAATTCAAACATCTTTATTAATATATCTCAAACCAAGGGTGATCGTCCCATGAAAATATCTTAGAATGTGTTTGGTAGTGACCTAATGTGCATGGAGAGGCTCAGTTATGAAATGAATCAATTTTTTCACTACATAACATATGCTTGGATGAGTTTTTACTAATGACATCAGAGCCCCAATCAACTATCTATACTTGGTTGGATTTTCCAAATCAGGCCTTACAACTTCCCCAGATAACTTCTTAAAGTTCATTTTCATTGGTGTATGCAAGGACTTAAATTTTTTCATTCAAAATATCTCTAACAGTTTCACGACATACTTTCCTTGTGAAAGGAAAATATCACCAAGCCTTTGCTACACCTTAAGGCCTAGAAAGTAGTGCATGAGTCCAAGGCACTTTATCTCTAATTTAGAGGCTATCTCCTTCTTACAGGCTCACTGCTTGTCAAGAATAGATCAACATATAAAACCAAAATCAATGGTGTACCTTGGACTACCTTTAAGTAGATGTTGGGATCGACATTAATTATTTTGAATCCTAGCTTCACCAAATAATTGTCTATGTGTGTGTACCATGCTTTCAGGGCTTTCTTCAAACCATATAATTCCTTCTTCAACCTAAAAACATGTGTATTTCAATCCTCTAATTCAAATCCATGTGGTTTTTCAACGTATACTTATTCCCATAACATACCATGGATAAATTTTGTCTTTACGTCCATGTGATGAAGAGTCCATCCTTGACTTCTAGAAAGGGAAATTATCAAATGAATGGTTGTATATTGAGCCACGAGTGCGAATATGTCATCATAATCTTCTCCATTTTTTTTGGAGAATCCTCAAGCTACTAACCTTGCTTTATATTGCTCAATTCTACCATCAAATCCATGTTTGATATTGGATATCCATTTTGAGGTCACCAAATATTTTCCCTTCGAGCTCGACACAACATCCGATATGTCATTCTTCCTTATTGATTCATATTCTTCGACCATAAAATTCTTCCATAATTTTTCTTTCACAACTTCTTCAAAGGTGGGAGGTTCAGCTTGGATCATAGTGTTCATGGGTGCAACATATCCCTAGTACCTGCATGGCTTCTTACTTTATCTTAATGATCTTCAAACGGGAACTTGTCTATCATCGTACTATAATGTATCACAAAGCCAAAGTGGAATCTTCCTGGTGGGAGGATCACATGGAGGGGGATATAAGGGGTCCATAGGCTCCATGGGATTGTCAAAAATATCTATCTCAGATTCAGGAACAAATGGAGTATCTAAAATACCCATATCATCATTCTGCTTAGGTGGAGGAGGCAGAGGAAGGTACCTTTCTTTTCCAAGGGAAACATCTTCATTGAATTTTACATATATTTCAACCTTCCTTTGACTATAAATATATATTCTAAATGCCTTATAATTTTCACAATATCCAACATCTGTACCTTTTCTTCCTGTGGCTTCTAGCTTGTTTCTTTTGTCCTTTGGTTGGTATGGAAATATACAAGGCGGCCAAAGATATTAAGATGGCTAACATTGGGCTTGACACCTGTGAACAATTCTTCGAGGGTATTGTTGTCCACTGCTTCATGAGGCACCCCATTTTGAACATTGTTCGTTGCTTCTCCCCAAAGGAACTTTGGAAACTTTTGATCATGGAGCATGGAACGAATGATTTATACAATATACCCATTTTTCTTTCAACTAACCCATTTTGTTCGAGATTATAGGGCACAATCGTCTCCTTCTTGATACCTTCCTTTTTTTAAAAATCAATGAACTCATTCAAAATGTACTATCCACCATTGTCAAACCTGAATATCTTAATTTTCTTTCCTGTTTTATTTTCGATCAAAGATTTGAACTCCTTGAAAATTTTAAAGGCTTCATCCTTGTACTTAAAATAATATATCCATTTCTTTCTTGAAAATTCATCAATGAACGTGGTGTAATAGAGATGGACACCAAGAGAATCTACATGCATCAAACCACCTAAGTCAGAATGAATGATATGGAGGATGTCATTTGTATTATTCTCATTGGAGGGGAATGGTCCCCTTGTCTTATTCCCACTGGCATAACCTGGATGTACTCCATCATGTTGGACTTGAACATCAGGATTACCAGAGACTAGTTTCTTCAATTTCAGAAGAGAATCATAATGTAAGTGGACTAATGTTTGGTGCCATAGTTCACTTATATTATTTTTATCATGGACCAATGCTAGGATATGTCTTCTTGTAACCCTGTAGAGTCCTTCAACTCTTGATCCCAATGTAAATTCATCTCTCATAAGTGATCCAACATGCCAAGTTAGAACCTTTCCCCTGATGAAGGAAACCCTCATCCATTTATCTTCCAAAGTATATATAGACACCAAATTTTTCTTCAATATCCTGCCACCTACATCACATCATGGAGCACAAAAAATTCTCCATATTCCAAATGAAATTTGGCAGACCCAAAGCCTTTCAAGGGATGAGTGGACTTGTCTCCAAGAATAATTTTCAAATATGACTCCCTTTCTACCAAATTGGATAGAAATTATTTATACCCAGAGAAATGATGAGTAGCCCCACTATTAACCAACCAACTTTACCATGAATCCAAAGGAGAGGAACTAGTAAGGGTAGAAATAAGAATATATTCAGATTGTTTGCCAACATTAATTTCATACCTAGAGTATCTTGAATTATTTTTAATACGACGATATTCTTCATGGTCACTTGGATCATCTCTTCTTCTTCTTTCACTCTTCCATTGAAATCATTCCTTTAGTCATAACTTCTTCTCTGATCATCAAATATGTTGTTGGTGCTTCTAGTGTTGTAGCATGGACCATTGCTATTCTTGGGGAAATATCGAGGATAATGAACCTTCTTGTGATAATTGTAGAATTCAATGTGAGATGATTTTATATCATTCCTTCTCTTTGTATCTCAAGGTGGAGGATTTATTGAGTTTGATGGACCTCCTTTTCCTTTATTCTTCTTGTTTTTAGTGATGAATGCAGTGGACTCTCCCTCTTCATGCCTTTGAATCCTTCCTCTCGATATCATCCTTGATTATTCTTGAGTTAGATTTCCAACAATCTCATCAAATTACATGAGGGAATTGGTGTTGCTTATGGTAGTGATGAAGGTTTCCCAAACAGGACGTATACCTATAAGAGTTACGATCACCAATTCCCTGTTAGACACAATTTCCCCAACTCTTTGCAATTGATCTCTAAGGCGAGATATCCTCATAATGTAGGATTGCACAAAATCTCCCTTATTCAAATTCATGTCTTTGAGTTGATATTTCAAGGATATTATTTCATTCAAAGTGTTGACTTCATACATGTCATCTATCTTATCATACATATCTTTAGACCTTATCAAATTTCCAACATATGCAAGTAGATTATCTTGTAAACCATCAACTATAATTTTATTTGCCTTTAAATCAAATTTCTTGTGCTTGTACTTGACAAGAATGAAAGCATTCTCCAGAGGCTCAGGTACATTTCCTTGAATGTAATCCAAAACATGATTGTTATCTGCTATGATCTCCAACTCGACTTTCTATGCAACAAAATTATATGAGTCACCCAACTTTTCATTTTCCTTGAAGAAGGAAGACATCTTGACTTGAATAAGTTAGCCCCTTCAACTTTCCAAAAAATATTATTCCAATGCCTGTCTCCTTTTGGGCTTGTCCTTCACCTTAGCTCTGATACCATGTTAATTTTCATACTTCGCTATGTTGTTTCAATTAATTTAGCGCAATTCATTACTTCCATTAGAAAACTTTTCAATAGAAATTAATATTTCCAATCATCAAAAATAATTGAAGATAGAACATTAAATGCAATGATAAATAATACAATCAAAACATCGACAAGAGACACTAGATTTGGCCAAATACCAGGGAAAAAGACCCCACTAGGGGGGAAACCCTTTGCAAATTATTCTTCTATTAGATTGTCATAAAATGTTCAGCAGAGAGTACAATGAGCCCAATACAAAATCATCCAAAAAAATTAACCCAATAACATTCAGAAATATGTTCTAGCATCAATATATATATATCATAGACAAATTTTCATGTCTTTGATCAACTGACAATTTTTTCCCTAGTTTCTGGCCGCATGGAGGAAGTGTTAATTCATGCAACTCAGATCTCCCAAACACTCCCTTAAGCCTACAAGTCTACAACTGCAGATGAAATTCTCCTTTGGGAATCTTGCGACAGTGACCCAAAACCCTAGAAACACGTGCGAGCTTTGGACCCTGTAATCTCGGACTTGTGTGAACCTATTTCGTCGACCCGGTCTCAGACATTTTCAAACCAATCAATGAAGAATAGAAGAATAATATTCTTGGTGATGTTCAAATAAGCTTGAGGTCACTTGTATTTATAGGTTTCCAAGGGTGACCAATTTCCTGTTAGGGCCAACTTGTCCAAATGTGCATATGTGGGATTTTCTTCAGAAGTACACTTTCTCTTATCTGATTTGATTGCTTCAATAGTAATAATTGGTCCTCTCAAAAATAAAAATATTCTCCCATGATTGGAATTTGTCACTGAGCTTCCAAAATTAGCACTAAGGGATGAAACAAATCTAGATCTCCAATTGCTTAGTCGTGATGAGAGAGCTTGGAGTTTGCAAAATTTTCCCTCACCTTGTAGTTTAAGGCTTATTACCCATGATTTTTTCCATCACCCATCTTGACAACTTAAATTAAGTGAACATGAATTTCATAATTAGAAAAATTACCAAAAATATTCATTTATTTATTTTACGGAGCATCGAAAGTAAAGCATCGATCACTAATTATGGAAACTTAAATTAAGTGAGAAAGAATTTCATAACTAGCAAGCTCACCAAAAATATTTATTCCTTTAATTGATGGAGCATCAAAAGTAAAGAATAATTGGTAGGTATAGGGATAACCATTTTTTATCTTTAGTGACATTTAGAAACTATATTTGGTTACAGTCTAGGGCATTTAAAAAATAATCAAACTAAATTTTATGTCCTTATAGAATTTTTATCTCAATGAATGATGCCAAAGAAAACACTTATATTTCCATCAATGACTTTAATGCAATTATCAACTTAATGACCACGTAAAAAACCCCTACAAATAGCAAGTTATCATCCCTAATAACATGGATTGTAAAAGAGATTTTCATATTTCAAAAGGTCTTGTTTCTTCCAAATCTAAAGGAAATACAATTTTTAGGGTGACCCTTTAGCTAACAAAGAAACCAATTTCAATATTATACTTTTTTGGAAAAATGGGAGCACACTTTTCCATACCACAAAAATCCTATGGATAAAAAATGAGATTTTCATATTTCAAAATGTCTCTTTCTTCCAAATATCAAGGGAATACAACTGATAGGGTGACTTTGTAGCTAACAAATAAATTGAGTTCTATATTAGAGTTTTTTTGGAAAAACTCTAAATTGCACAAAAAAATAAAAATAAAAAACTATGATAAGTGAAGTTGATGCAGGAGCATATACAAGAAAATACTACCTTTAACCTTCTTAGATCAAAATATCATTTATCAAGGGAGTTGTTTTCCAAATTTATTTTCCAATCGAAGTTTAGTTCCCATAGTTATTTGATTTTGTAATATTTAATATAGTCTAGAAAGAGTGAATTTGTTAGGAAGTAAAACAAATGTTATTTAGTTCCTATGTAAAGGGGGAATTTAGATATAATTGATATTTTCTTAGAAAATATAGGAATCAAATTTGGTTTGTTAGATTGATTGAATGAGAATTCTATTAGCAAAGGGTCTCACTTGTGATTAAATAGCAAGATAAGGAAATTAGACAAAGTTATAGAGTTTGAAGAATTAAATACAAGAGATATGTTTGTGCATAAACAGAATTGCGTTGTTGTGAAAAATTATTATTTTCCCTTTTCATCTTTGGATATGTATATAGATCATAGCCTCATTCAATCCCTATGTGAAGGTAATGTTTTGAGTGTGAAATTGAGTTATTTTGGTTGCAAAATTCAATCATGTTTGTAGGCATAACAAAAAAATATCATATCTATTGTTCTATGTATTTGGCTTCATGCATATCTAACTTCAATTATACCTAGATCAAACATTGCATAAACTCATCCAGCATGGGACCTAAAACTGGACAAGTTGTATTTGGTGAAGGCGCAAATAGTTCAAGCTATATTCGATGAAGGTCTATATGGTAGGTACAAATATGGGTCCAAAGAAATCCGGGTTTTCATAGAAGTGCTACACTGTTAAATCTTCTAGATTCCAGATCACCCATATTCATGTACCTTTTTATGGACCCCAGTGGAAGGTGTGTGGACCATGGTAAATAATATCATATTATATTAACTATTTAAAAGTGATTCGGGAGCATTTGAGCATTGAAAACCCAGATAAAAAGGAGCTTAGAGACTACTGGATTGAGTCAAATATCGAGGTTGGAGGAGATCCAGGTTGATAGCAAAAAAATTTTCATTTTCAAATTATCTAGAGCACCAGATTGTCCTAGATACCAAACACATCTGAATCAAAATCCATTGTGGACCCCATCACGAGTGAGGTAAAATTCATATTTTATTTTATTAAAGGTTTGGCATATTTTAGGAAATCCAAGCGTTAAATTTTTGTGTGTGTGACATTTGGGCCCTGACCCCCGAATATAATACTCAACAAAGAAAGATATCTGGATATTTGGGTTTTAATAAAAGAAGGCTCTCGATATTAATAAAACTAAAGTATCCACTTGTGTGTGAAATAAAAACCCATGAGATATTGAGTTATTTAGGTGACAGATCGACATCAATGTGGTATCAAAGCATTTCTTGAAGTAAAAAAAAAGGGGAAAAACGACAGGTTAAAAAGGAGAAAGTTGAGAGAGACGTATAGCAAATGTGGATTTGGAAGAAGAAGTGAGGAGACTTCAAGAAATAATGGCAGTTATGGATACTGCTCAAAGAAGAGGAATTGACATGGGAGATGTCACTGATTCGGAAGAAGAATCTTCATTGAAGAAGAAACAAAAGAATCAATAGAGGCAAAGATGTTGAAGATGTTTGCCAAGATGATTGCCAAACAAAAAATGGTGGTACCATTGTATAAAGTTAACTAGAATGCTAATGAGTTAATCGACTAGATAAATTCTCTTGATAACTATCTTGATTATGAGGATATTGATTGAGATAAGTGAGTCCAATATGCAATGACTAGACTCAAAGGCCATGTAGCACTTTGGTGGGATGAAGTACAAGATGAACTAAAGAGGAAAGGGAAGTCTAAAATTAAACATTGGGACAAAAGAGTAGAAGAAATTAAAAGTAAATTATTACCCAAGGATTATCAAATTAATCTTTTTAGACAATTACATAATGTTAAACAAAATTCCATGTCAATTAAAGAATGCAATGAATAGTTTTACAAATTGAATATTATAGTTGCGCATGTAGAAGATGATTCTAAAAAAGTTTTTAGATATATTAATAGTTTGAGATTTGATATTGAAGATTAAATCAACTAGTTATCTTTGAATGTTTTTTAGAATGCATATCAATCTTCCTTGAAGGAAGAAGAGAAGATTTCTCAAAATCAAAGTCAAAGAAGTTGAGGAAGGAGAACTGCAAGAGAAAAAGGAAAACAAACTGGAAGAGAAAGAGTCCAATCTACAAGAGGAGGATGAAGCTCCAACAATTAATCAATAAGAGGAGGTGATTCAAGAGGGATAAGGTCATTTTTCATAGGTAGAGTTCAAGGAAGAGACTATGAGCCTATATGTTTCAAATATGGGAAACTAGGGCATATGTCTTAGGAATGTCCTAAGAATACACCAACAAGACAAAGATATGTTCATGTTGTATAAAAATGGAGGAAAATGAAAATCCAAACACAATTGAAGAAGTTCATGAAGCATGGGAGTCCTTGCTAATAAAAATAGTGTTGATTATAAAGCAGAGAACAAAGCCAAAGAAGCAACTCAAAGTAGAAGTCTAGTCATAACCATGTGAAAGTCTAGAGGTAGGCACTACAAAGTCATAATTGATAGTAGTAGCATTGATAACTTATCCTCCAATAAAATTATAGAGAAATTTATTTTGAAGAAAACAATGCACCCTCATCCTTACATGGTGTCTTTGTTACAAAATGTCACCAAGTTTTAGTTAATGAATAACGTAAAGTGGATTTCCAAATAAGTAGGTATAAGGATGAATATTTGTGTGATGTGATGCCAATTAATGTTTGCCATGTTTTATTGGGGATACTGTGGAAATATGACAGGAAATCCATCCATGATCACAAAAGAAACACATACAAACTTGGAAAGGATGGTAAAAAACAGACTTTGTTGCCTTTACTAGAGGAGGAATTCAAAGATGAAGCAAGTCCAAGTGTACTGCTCATGAGTGGGAAAGGGTTTTTGCAAGCAACAAAAGAAGAGGAGGTACATTTTTCTCTAATTGTGAAGCCTTGGGTAATTCTTACAAGAACCAATTTGAATGACTTTTCTAAATAAATTAGAAGCATGTTAGATCAATTCACTGACATTATTGTGAATGAGTTACCATACAAGTTACATCCTATTAGAAGCATTAGCCATCACATTAATATTATTCCATAATCCACTCTTCCAAACAAAACAACATATCAAATGACTCCACAGGAAAATGAAAAGGTGTAGAGATAGGTTCAAAAGTTGTTCGACAAAGGCCTTATTTAAGAAATCTCAAAGTTCATGTGTTGTACCAATCGCACTCAGTACGAAAAAATATGGTGGATGGAGAATATGCATCGATTCAAGAGCCATCAATAAAATTACAATTAGGTATAGTTTTCCACTTCCACAAATTGATGATTTGATTCTCTATTTAAGTGGTGCAAGGTGTTTTTCCAAAATTGATTTAAAAATTGGATATCACCATCTTTGAATCAAGGAAGTAGATGAATGGAAAACCACTTTTCAAAATTATGATGGATTGTATAAGTGGCTTGTGATGCAATTTGGCCTTTACAATGCACCTAATTCTTTTATGAGAATAATGAAAAAAATCTTGAAAGAATTTACTAGAAAATGTGTTATTGTTTATCTAAATGACATTCTAATATACAACTAAGAGAAAAGAGTATCTCAAACACCTTTAGTTAGTTCTAAGTAATATACAACGATACAAATACCTGATAAATCTAAATAAATGTATTTGAGTTTTATAATCTCAGAAGAAGGACTGAAGATGGATCAATACAAGGTGAAAGCAATCATAAACTGGCCAATTCCATGAAACATGTTTGAAGTAAGAAGTTTCCACATACTTTCATGTTTTTACTAGCATATATCCATCTTAACCACTGATCCAACATGAGCCGAGAGGGATCAAATTTCTTCAAGTGCAAACTTATTTTAGAGTGCAAAACACAATGTGTATTTTTTTTGTTTAAATTGTAGTTTTGAATGTTATAGAAATTACATAACTTGTGCATTGAGTCATTTTATCAACACACATTAAACTGGTTTTTTTGTTATTAATATATTTTTAAATACATGTAAATATTAATTCATATTTAATATTTTATTCATAATTGACATTGGATGTTTTAATATATACAACATTAAAATATTTTCTTTTAACAATTTTTTTCTATATATGTATATATGAGGTCATGTTAAAATAATTTTTAAAAGCATAAGGTTTAAACATATTACTCACATTTTTTTATACTTCTAATTACTTTACATGAAATTATATTAGGTTATATGGACAACTGATTAAATATGAATAACATCTTTTCTTTCTATTTTTTATTATAGCCGACATTGCTTTTCTATTTAGAGAATATTTAATTTGTATTTTAAGAGAGACGAACATACTTACATATCTCCTTTACACTGGGTTGTAGAATGAGCCTTGTTATCACCCTAGTAATTTCTTAGGTCGTGGTATTTTGATTTATAGTTAAAGAAAACTAGGGGTAACCAAGAACCTCTTTTGAAATCTAGGATCTAGCCTTCCTAAATTCCGGAGAGGGATCTCCCCTCAAGATTTAGCTTGATTTTTGCTATAATATTTTAGGCTAGGTATGATTGGACAATTGGTTTGTTTTGATGTTTGGTGGGAATAAAAGGTACTTCAAGGTAAACCATAGAGGGATCTACCAGACCATTGGGATATGGAGTCAACTTTTTGGCAAGCAGAGCTAGGAAATAAGGTCAAAAGTGTAGGTTTTAACCCTGAATAGAAATTATCTACACACGAATCTTATAACAGAAAATAAACAATAGCGAGAGCATAAAACATAAAACAGATAAACACAGAGATTTTTCCCCTAGATCCCAAATTGGGACGACCAGCTTGATTTTTCATTATTTTTCTTTTAGTGTTACAACACATATATATACATGTCGAAGCATACATAAACCCCAATCCATTAACCCTGGATTAGAACATAATCGTAGTTCCCTTGACCAGATCTACAAAATACCAGGGGTTGAAAACCATCGTACCCCAAAACCATGTGCAAACTCATGCACAAAACATGGGTGGGTCCGCATATGAGTGGGACCGCATACCAAAAAAAATCTCGCCGGGGCGCTACCCTGAACCCTGACAGGGGGGGCTGCCACCCCCCCTGTGACCCCCCTGCTGCACTCGGCGCAACGTACAGCGCGTGGGGCTAGTCGTGGAAATAATATAACACATACCCAACATTCTCCCACTTGTTGTTTTCTTTCCACAGGGGGCCACAGGAGAGCTTAGTCATTGGGCCAATTCTTCAACACCCATTGTTTCTCTACACCAAGAGAACTTCTGAGTGCTCACAGACTTCGTCGATGCATCTGCAACATTCTTCAAAGTGTCCACCTTTACCAGCAACACCCTTTTAGCCTCAACCATATCTCTAACAAAGTGATATTGAACATCAATGTGCTTTGTCTTTGAATGATAAGCAGGGTTCTTAGCCAAGAAAATTGCACTTTGGCTATCACGGTCTATCCTTATAGCTTGTTGTACCAACCCCATACTTGAACACAATCTCTGCAACCAAACTGCTTCCTTGCTTGCATGAGTGGCTGCTATGTATTCTGCCTCTGCAGTTGAAAGAGCCACTACAGACTGCCTTTTACTCATCCAACTGACTGCGCCTCAAAATAGGCTAAACACATACCCACTTGTAGATCTTCTTTGGTCCAGATCTCCAGCCCAGTCTGCATCAACAAAACCACGAATGTCCAACATTCTTTCCAATCCTGGTCTTCCCTGGTAGCACAAGCCATAATCACTAGTGCCACGTAAATATCAGAAAACCCGCTTCACTATTGTCCAATGCTCCTTCCTTGGGTTTGACATAAACACCTTTCAGCTCACTACATGTGCAATGTCGGTCTAGTACGGAGACCATTACACATGCTATCCAGACTACCACTTTGCACTTGCATATGGAACACAGGACATATCCTCCTCTTCTTCTTGTGTCTTGGGACACTGTTCAGCAGACAGCTTTGCACCTACAGGAATAGGAACACTCATCGGTTTACTATCCTGCATATTGAACCTCTGCAATATAGTCTCGACATACTTCCTCTAGTTTAACCAGAGCTTCCTCTTTTCCCAATCTCTCTTAATTTCCATGCCCAAAATATAGTTTGCAGCACCAAGATCCTTCATGTCGAATTTGGAGAACAGTTGGGTCTTCAAATCTTGGATAATTTCTTTGTCATTTCCAATCAACAACATATCATCCACATATAAGACCAAATAGATAACACGGTCACCAATTAATTTAAAATAAACACGGTGATCCTCCTTGCTTCTGGTGAAGCCAAGTCCCCGTATATAGGTATCAAATTTCTGATACCACATCCTTGGTGACTGTTTTAACCCATACAGAGACTTCTTCAACCTGCATACTAGTTCTTTCTTACCCTTCACCATAAAGCCTTCAGGTTGCTTCATGTAGATCTCCTATTCTAGATCCCTGTGAAGAAATGATGTCTTCACATCCATCTTTTCTATCTCAAAATCAAATGCAACAGCAACAGATAAAAGTAATCTAATAGAAGTAACCTTGGCAACAGGAGAAAAAATATCACCAAAATCAATTCCTAGCACCTGGGAATAACCTTTTGCTACCAACCGAGCTTTGTATTTCTCCACCTTGCCTTCTACATTCATCTTCTTTTTAAACACCCATTTGCTCCCAATGGGCTTCCTTCCAGCCAGCAACTCCACCAGATCCCATGCATCGTTTTTGTGCAAGGATGCCATTTCATCAACCATGGCCTCCTTCCATAGTTTTCCATCCTTTGAATCTACTGCCTCCCTGACAGTTCTGGGTTCATCATCAGTTATAGTTAAGGCAAAACCTGAACAGAAAGCAGATGGACTATACCTTTCTGGTTGCCTTCTTTCCCGAACTGATCTTCTCAAAGCTGGAGTTTGTGGCTCTTCATCTTCTGAGTCTTCTTCTGTTGTAGAGTCTGATTCATCCTCCTTCAGCTCAAACTCTATCTTCTCAGGTTCCTTTGGTAGGACTTCATGTTTAACAACATCTTTCACTTCTCTAAACACCACATCTCGGCTGTACACAACCTTCCTTGTTTGTGGGTTCCAAAGCTTGTAACCCTTTAAACCATCCTTATACCCAATAAAGATGCACCTTTCAGATTTATTATCCAACTTGGTCCTTTTCTCCTTTGGAACATGTACATATGCATCACATCCAAATACCCATAGATGTGAAAGAGAGGGTTTCTTACCAGTCCATACCTCATGTGGGGTCTTATCCTCCAACGCTGATGAAGGTGATCTGTTAACTAAGTAACATGCAGTCTCCACTGCCTCTGCCCAGAATTCTTGTTCTAACCCGGTACCACTGAGCATGCTTCTTGCCTTTTCCATCAGTGTTCTGTTCATTCTTTCTGCAACTCCATTTTGCTGAGGTGTGTATGGAGTAGTCTTCTTCCATGCTATACCACACTTCTTACAGAACTCTTCAAATTCCTTCTTGCAGAACTCCCCACCATTATCTGTCCTCAATGCCTTTATCTTCTTCTCTTTCTGGTTTTCCACCAGAGCCTTAAATTCTTTAAATTTGTCAAAGACTTCAGATTTCTTCCTCAAGAAATATATCCATGTATTCCTTGAGAAGTCATCTATGAATGAAACATAGTACACGGACTTTCCCAGTGATGGAACTGACACAGGCCCAAACACATCACTGTGCACAAGTTCTAATATCTTGTTTGCCCTCTTAGCACCAGAAGGAAAACTCACCCGATTCTGCTTCCCATATACACAATGTTCACAGAAATAGAAATCTAGAGAACAATTAGACATACCTTCTACCATACCATCTCTATGCAGTATCCGAAGGCCCTTCTCTCCAATATGTCCAAGCCTTTGATGCCATAGCATGGTCTTTTCTCCAGAGACAGCTAGACTTTCCGTCCCACTTTCAGGAACCACAGAACTGTTACACCCATCAATAACAGTGCTACCTTGTATCTTGTACAGAGTTCCAGTCCGAACTCCCCGCATTAATACCAGTGCTCCCCGAACCATCTTGCAGGCATCTTTCTCGAACACTGTTTTTACACCTGCATCATCCATCTTGCTTACAGAAATCAGATTTCTGGCCAATGCAGGAATATGCAGAACACCGAGAAGTGTTCTAATCCTTCCACCTTGTAGCTTCAGCTTGACCTTTCCACGTCCGATGATTTTGGCCTTCCTATCATCTCCTAGGAAGACATCACCATCATATTTCTCATACTCGCAGAACCACTCCCTATGGGGAGTGTAGTGAAAGGATGCACCTGAGTCAATCAACCATGACTCATGATCTACATGTGTATTTGAAGAAGAAGCCAAATACATCCCCTTGCTGCCCTTCATCCCAATTGGTTTGCCTACGGAAGGAGCTTCATGCGGATCCCTTTTCGCTTTCTCGGCAGCTTTGGATACGCATTCCTAGGAAGCTGCCCTTCCGCTGCGACTCGACACACCTTTACAAACTTTCCGAAATTTAGATCTCCCTCTAGATTTAGATCTCCCTCGAAACACTTATTATTCTTGTTTCTTTTTTGGGACCTTCCTCATACAGATAAGGCATCTCCATTCTGGCCCTCCATATTTCTCCGTCTCATTGCCTCCGATAACAAGGCTAAGACAATGTCATCAAAATTCAAGGTATTTGTATTGGTACCTATTGTAATAACCAGACTGTCCCACGAGTCTGGTAGAGAACACAACAAACTGATGCACTTATCTTCATCTGAGATTTTAATATCAACAGATGACAACTGACTTACCATAGTATTGAAGGCGTTTAGATTCTCTGTCACCGAGTCTCCATCTTTCATCCTCAGGTTATACAACTTTTTTCGCAGGAAAAATTTATTCAGCAAAGACTTAGATTGGTACAAAGTCCCTAACTTGTCCCACAAGGTCTTCGTCGTAGCTTCCCTAGATACACTCAACAATACTGAATCTCAGACACACAACCGTATTGTGCTCTTAGCCTTCCAATCCAGTTTCTTCCAGTCTTCATCTGACATTTCCGTTGGTTTAGTACCTGAATCTACCGCGATCCACTGATCTTTATCCACCAGCAGATCCTCCATCTTGAGCTTCCACAACTCAAAACTCTGACCATTAAATTTCTCGATCTCTATCTTTCCGCCGCTCACCATCTTCTTTCACCGCAAGAGTCGATCCCGCAGATATCCCACTGAACAGGGTCTACCTCAGGCCCGAGCAAAAAACTCTCAGTAGCAAAGGCATCCCCTTGAAGCCAAAATTTCTCTAATACCAAATGTAGGTTTTAACCCTGAATAGAAATTATCTACACATGAATCTTATAACAAAAAATAAACAATAGTGAGAGCATAAAACATAAAACAGATAAACACAGATATTTTTCCACAGATCCCAAATTGGGATGACCGGCTTGATTTTTCATTATTTTCCTTTTAGTGTTACAACACATATATATATACATGCCTAAGCATACATAAACCCCAATCCATTAACCCTGGATTAGAACATAACCGTAGTTCCCTTGACCGGATCTACAAAATACCAGGGGTCGAAAACCATTGTACCCCAAAACCATGTGCAAAATCATGCACAAAACATGGGTGGGGACGCATATGAGTGGGACCGCATACCAAAAAAAATTTCGTCGGGGTGCTGCCCCGGACCCCGACAGGGGGGGCTGTCGCCCCCCTTGTGACCCCCCTGCTGCGCCCGGTGCAACATACAGCGCGTGGGGCTAGTCATGGAAAGAATATAACACATACCCAACAAAAAGAGAAAATGTACTAAGGGCAGGGTAGATGACCTTCAAAGGGTTTGGAAATAGGCTTTTTGATGAAATGGCAAGATCTAAGTAAAAGAGAAATGAAGGATACTTAAGTTACATAAATGAAGATGAAAGAAAGGGGTCAAACAGGGACTAAAAGAGCATTTAAGAATTCTTAAGTGTGGTTCTCAGCAAAAAACATATCAATGAATAACTAGTAAAAAACAGGGAGCTTTTGACACTAATCCGATATAAATCCTCCTAGTCAATCATTCAAGACAGAAAACATGTAAATGTATGTATGGAACTTAGAAAGATAAACAGTGAAAACAGGAAAATACTTGACTTATCTGATCAGCACAAGAATCCTGAGTTATGATATCTATTTGACTTAGTTCCAATCTACTGCTTTACAAATCGACTCACACAAACTCCAATGTATTCAGCAAAAATGTCTATAGTAGTCTTGACAAATTTTATTCCACACAAAATACTTCAAAGAGTGAAGTATTTATACAAAATTATTAAAAAATATCTGAGAGACATGTAGGAATATCTCTAGGAAAAAATAAAGATTATTACATAAAAAGAGGGACAACTGCGAAACAAACTGGCAAGCTGTCCTCTTGTCAAGGAAAATAGAACTGATTTATCTTATCAAAATTGATTTTTTGCTTTCTTGTAGATGCTTGCTGGCACTTGGAAATAACATCTTGTTAGAAGATAGCTTGGAAGACAATCTTTCCAATTTACATTATGTAACCTGTGTTTCACCTCTGATACTCTTTCATGTTGCCACTTTTTTACTTTACTGCTGTAAAATAAAGAATTACAACAGTAAATATTGTTTTAACTGTTTCATTCCCGGATACTCTTTGACTCTGCTCTTTCACCTGATACACTTTTACTGCAAAATTTTACCCTTTGATAACTGTAAAAATGAAGAATATGATTGCATTTGTTCTGCTATGTTTGCATGTTGTTATATCAAATCAGTGAATTCCTGCCATTGCTGATCACTTGGTATCTTCAGGCTTTTTAGTTTTCTGTAGCTTTCATCAGCCTTAGTGTACTTTGAAAAGTTTTGCTTGACAATGAAGATGTGCTTAATTTCATTTTGAAAAAAAAAACATGTCCTCAAAGTACTCTAAGATAACTTTTCCAGTTGGGGAACCTTGTGGCAGAGGTTTGTTCACTTGTTCTTTGGCATATGCTCTGATCTTTTTGTCATAATCTATCTGAACCATTAGTTTTTTATTGAATTCATGAATGTCTGGAAGGCCTCCTTGTGTTAATATAGTGTATTTGGCCAAGAACTTTGTTATTGACAAGTTCATGTCTTTGCATATTTCCTCCAAACTGTTCATTATATTCCTTTTACTTGGGACCTTTTTGATTTGTAGTATGGTTTCAGTCCTATCCTAAATTTCAGTTCTTCAAGCTCTTCTCTATTTTCACTGTTTAGAAACGTAATTAGCTTTAAAGCTTGAGATGGCTTATCAACAAGCTCCTTTTTTGTTTGCTGAATTTCTACTTGTGCTGCTTTGAATAGATCTCTCTGTTCATAAATGATTTGAATGGAAGGCCACAGTAGATGTATGCCTTGAATTATGTTATTCCAAAGATAGTTTTTGATATATTTTACCTGTTCACTGAGATTGACCTGTTGTTGTAGAATTTTTACCTATTCTTGAAGCCTGTTTTCTCTTTGTTCATGTCCCTTAGATGTGATTAAAACATTCTTGTATGAGGATTCAAGATCTTTATTTGCCTTCTTTAAGTTATTGATCTCAGTGTTCTTAAGGGACATTTCTTCCATAGATTTAACTAAGTCTGTTGTACCTGTTACTTGTTGTACCTGTGACGTAGATGATGCAGTGGCAGGGGTATCTATAGATGTTATTGACACTACAGTTGCCAATACTCCTTTTGGTGCCAAATGATCTGCCAGTTTAGAAGGAACAATAGTACTGACAGTTGGGATGACTATAGGAAGGGAGACCTCATTTTCTCTTTTCAATGTTTCATTTTCCTTCATCAGAGTTTTTGTATGATTATCCATTTCTTTGATTTGGGATGTCATCTTCAGTACTAGCTGCATAGTTTCATCCTTTTCTTTTTGTTGTTGAAGAATCTCCTTTGCCTGTGGATGCTCACTCTGTGGAAGTTTAAGTTGCTTTCTCAAGGCAACAATATCTTCATTATTTTGTCTTATAAGAGTTTTAGCAACTTCAATATTGGAGGTATCCACTCCAGTTTCTATCACCAAATCTTCTAAGGACTTGATCCTCAAATCCTTAGCATGTAGAGATGCTTTATCTAATTTCATTTGAGTTTGTAAATTAGATACAGTATTTTGAAGCACAGTAGCACTCATAGTTTTGTTAACCACTTTTGAATAAAGCATTTCAGTGGTACTCCTATGGAATTCAATCTGATCTAATTCATGTATGGTATCAGTGTCCATCTCTACATCTGTTTTAGTATAATTAGCAATTGACTTTGGATCTGCAATGGTGGGTTTCATAAATGACATGATCATCTTGTTGGTGGAGTAATCAAAAGCAGTAAGAAATTTGTCTTTGTATCTTGGCTTTTCTTTAAGGAATTTAGAATAAACCTCATTCTTAATTTCCTCATTTCTTTCTCTGATTTGTTTGTATTTCTTTTGAATATCAGAATCTATCTCTTATGTTGCTTTGGAAGACGAAGGAGCTTCTGAATTTACCTGCATTCCCACTATTTCTCTGTCTTGTTCTTGTGTTAAAATCTGATATTTTTGAATTTCTGCCAGAGTTTCATTCACAATTATACTGGCTTCATCATTATCTAACCACTAGTCATCATTTATTTCAATAGCTTTGTTTTTCTCAGCATCAGTGATTTTTTCCCTTTTGTTGTAAATAATTTTGAACCTATTTTCTGCAATGGTTTATGTTGTATAGCCTTCTTCATTCCTGGTCCTTTCTGCTCAGTGACTGTTATTGCCTGTGAATTATGTGTTTGTCTCTCCCTCTCTATATTGGTAGAAGGATCAATCAATGTAGTTTCTACCCATTCCATTTGATTTGCATATTTTTCAATTTCTGGTCTGGACTCATGAAAGAATGGTGTTAATTTACATTTTACCCTTATGTTACTCAAAATGCCTTAAGGATCATAGTTCTAATAAAAGATTTCTTGGAACTTGAATTCTGACAATTTGCTGACTATTTCTTTCAAGGAATTCCTATTGTTTACTATGAAGGGACCTATTTTATTTTTGAGCTTCAACTGTGTATTCTTTTTGGAAGCCATAAAATTCACTGCATCTGCATTCAAAATTTGCCTCAAGTACTCCAAAGCAAAAACCCTGATAGTTAGAAATTTGGGCAATTTATAAGGGGCCAGGTTTTCTCCAAATATCCTTAGTTCTGTGTGGTTTTCATATAGGTACCAATCACCTACTTTGCAGTTTTTAGACAACTGCAAAATTCTCTTTATTTCCTCATTAACCCTTGGTTACTCTATCTTGTTCAATAAATTCATGGCTGGTCTGATAAACAAATCTGTTAAGTCCTTGTAGCTGAATTCATTTCCATATTTTCTGAGTAAAGAAGTCCAAACCACCATTGAAAGAGGTTTACCTTTAACATCTGTCTTCTACAATGCAATTGGGAACTATTTTTCTTGGAAAAATAGGAAGAGGTGAAATAGATAGGATGAATATTTAATTTGGTCAACTGATAGTGCATGTAGTCAGCAATGAATCTAGCAAAGTTAAATATCATTGCAGGAGGTTTCCCTGGGGATAAAGTTGAAAGAAAGCCAAGAATTGATGCATCCGTTAACTCATCATTAGAGTAACCTAGTATGAAGGAAATCATAGATATGATTTGTCTGGAAGATTCAGGAAAATCAGATGTGGAATATTGTGGATTTACTTTTTGTAAATCAACATGAGTAGGCATGAAATTTTTCAGAATTATAAACTTCCTAGGGAAATCTAATTCTAGGTACAACTGAGTCAAATATTCAATGGATAATGAGACTACTCTTGGATCATGGCTTAGTTGAAGCATCTCATTAATGGATTCTGCAGTTATAGAAAACAAGACCTCTCTATCTTTGTTTACAATAAATCTCTGGTCAGGGACATAGTGTAATTGGCATAGTCTAAAAGTCTTGAGCTGAATGAGTGATTGGGACCACATATTTAGGCAATTTTGAATCCCATAAAGATATATCATTTTCAACTTTCTTCACAAATTTCTCATGACACCAGTTATGCACTTTAAGTAGATCAAACTCTAATGTAGCATCAGTAATTTTGTAGTCTAAATAAATTAAGGAACTGCTCTCTTCAGAAGTAACAAGTGGTTGTAAAGGTCTAACCACTTCAATAGAATCTGTTGTTAGGGCTGGGGTAGGCTTATTTATCTTAGCAGATTCAGGGAGTGGAAGCTTGCTTGAGGTAGATTTTTGGGCTTTAGGACCTCCAGTCTTAGGGGTAATCTGTTTTCTTGTCATTTTGGGGAAAAATAAGCAAGATTAGACTGTTTTCTTAGTTAATTTTGAAAACAGGGGCTAATTGAGCAGATCTGGGAGAAATTTGGGAATCTAGGCAAGGGTTTTGGGATGAAAACACAAGTTTTCAAGGTGCAGAAGACTGAAACAGGGGTTCAATGGCTCTTGGTGTAATTTAAATCAAATTGAACTGTGAAAATTGCCTTCAAATGGCCGAAAATAGCTTTAAAACAGAGTTAGGAGAAATGGTACTTTCTAGAAAAATTTTGCCAATGTTCACCTTCTTTTTTCAAGGTTTAGGTATTTCTCAGATTGGCAATTATCTTTTTTTCTTCAATAAAACAAGTTCATAGTTTTAATTTCACTCTTTCAATGTATAAATTGGTGAGTTTTAGAACACAGAGAAATACCTTTTGTAGGTATTCTGATGGTCGAGGAGGGTTTTCAGGTTGGTAACAGTCTTCAAACTAGTCGTGGTGGTTTCTATGGCGAAGTTCTATGGTGAAATCTGATTCAGGGGGGGCAATTGAATATCAAAGGTTTCAAACTGAATTCTGAGCGTGATTTCTCAATGGGCGGAGGTGCAAAAGATAAGAAAACAATGAAAAATTAAGGTTAAAAACTTAGATTTTATTAATATGTAATGCATTGATGGCAGGTCGCAGTCAATGGCGGAAGCAGTTTTTGCTTTGAATGTGAAAACCATTCAGCAGTATCGCATGGCTTTTAGGCTATAAGTTTTATTTCACTTTTGGAACGCGATCAAATGGAATTGAGACACGTAGCAGTGGGTGGTTTTGGAAAATAGCTTTTATCGCATAATTTTTTTCCAACTACGTCCATTCATTTTCGGCGTGCGATATGGAATGTGTGCCATGGGATCGCGATGGATGAAGTGAAGGGTCAGGATATTTCAGAAAGTTGCAGGGAAACAAGGTGGGACCAGGATTTTTAATATGTGTCGTTGATTTGGTAAGTGATGATCGACGGTTTAAAATCAATGTGATGAGAAATGGTGAGGATGGAGGCCGGTTGATCACGCTTAGTGCAAACCGTCAGATTTAAAATAATTTGAGGATCGGACGGTTATGGCTTAACACGATGGGGAAGGATGGCACATGAAGCCAGTTCATCGCGTTCAATGTGAATCGTTGGATTATGATTTGAAAGATGATCGGAGGGTTGAGGATGAGCGCGAGGGTGCCGATTTAATTGATGAGGCTTATGTATAAAAGGAGTTTATATATAAAATAAAGTGGATGGGGAGAGTTAATAAAGGGTTTAACCAAGGTTTAAACGTTGGTATAGGGGTATATAGTGGGCAAAGAGGGGTAAGGTTAAAACTGTAACCTTGGGTAAAGGTAATGCAGGAACAGGAGTAATGGTGTAAGTATTCTTTTTTCCACGCTATTTTATATACACAGTATGTAAACAAAATGAACATTTTGCAAATTAAATTATATTATAGAGTTTTAGATTTATTTAAAGTTCTAGAACTATAAGGGAGCGGGGATATTTTATTATGGGTAGTTTTATATCAAAGGGATAATTTCGGGATGTATTTTCAACATGTGAGTAATATATTTGATATTAAAAGCATATAATAAGGGGTTTTGTGGGGATATTAAATTAAAAGGAGTTATATTAATAGGACTAGGATATTTTATAGGGAGTTAATAAAATAAGTTAAATATTAATATGAAAAGGGACAATGAATACTCAAAAATTCATAACTAAAACTAAGGAAAGTGAAAATTGGAATAAAGTTTTGTTTTCATAACTCATTCACTTTTACTTAGTATATCATGTTTTTTGAGGGTTTTATGCTTTGTAAAATGGAGGAAGTTAATAAAATGGGCCTTTATGTAACATTTAAGTAAGAAAAGAGTTCTCACTTATGAAGTTAAATGGTGATGAGTGCATGAAGGGTAAATGATGCGAATTTTAGGGATTAATATAGAAATTTAACATTTTCAACTAATCAGTCATTGAGCCTTGGGTCCGGTCCCAACAGACGTCAAGGAAAGGCCTTGAGTCTCTTTGAATAATATTCTAGAATATCAAATTTCTATGGGTAGGGGAAATTAGTTATTTACAACCTGGTGAAAGATATTTACAATGATGTTTCTTACCTTCTTCTACCTACTTAGTCATATCTTCTAACATTTTTTCTTCTATTTTAATCAAGTGCATTTAAGCTAGTAACCTTACAACATTTTATTCTTTTTGAGAGCAGTAAAATATCTAATTCTATATTTATTTCATCCAGGAATCTAGATTAAACTGTTGGATTCTTTTATTCTCTACCTAATTACTGAATTGTCATGATTAAACTGTATGACAATTCTTTATTCACTATCTACAAAATTTGAAATTGAAAGATGACAAGTTAAGATTAAATTGTTCAACTCATCACAGATTATGGCATTTATTGACACTTTGCCATAATCAACTGGAAAAGGTAAAAGTAGTGGCATTTAGACTTGCACACTTTCATGTTTTATTCATGTTTTTTATTTTGGGGTATATTATTTTTTCTAAGTCCTTTGATTTTTCTTTTAGGACTTATTACCATCTTTTTGATTTTTTGATTTTTTATTTTTTTACAAAATATGGGAAAATAACTTGCAAAAAGAAAAATTTGTACATATTTACAAGACTACCATCATTCAAGTCAAAATTATGAATCCTATATTTATAGGTTACTAACATCGACTTCATTTGGGGATGGCATTTCCTTGTGAGATGTCAAGAACTCTGAGGTCAGTAGCCTTCAACTTTAACCTTAGTGATCTTGTAATTGTCGACTTCACTTGGGGATGGCATTTCCTTGTGAGATGTCAAGAACTCTGAGATCAGTATCCTTCAACTTTAACCTTGGTGATCTTGTAATTGCCTTCTAATTTCTACAATAATTCATACTTATGATATTTTTATATTTCAAAGCTTAGGGCCTTCTCTTCGGGCTTCAACCTTGTAGTTAAAATTTCCAATCCAATCTACACACTTGCAATGAATATTTACAATGATAAAATTCAATCAATCTAACTGGTGACTGACTCAAAAGAATAGTAGTGTTTCATAATCCTACCATTCACTGGTCATTCTTGAAGTTCAATTCCATCCAAATTCTTGATGAAAAAAAAAAATTTACCCCTGTAACCATATATCACATAAGGTCCTTACCATAGAAAGTCAAACTTTCCATGTTTTCCTTTGTCCTCTCTCCGCGAATCCCATCTCAAAACTTGATCTCCAATGAAAAAATCATCTTCTTTAATTCTTTTGTCAAAAATGTTTTTAATTTTATCATGTAAAACTTGTGATCTTTCATAAACTTCTTCCCTTGTTTGTTGGAGATGTATGGTTTCATTAATTCTTCGTTGAATATCATTTGTTTCCACCTATGATTCCTTAATGATCTTCATGACTTGAACACCCAAGGAAGAGGGGAAAACTACATCCATTCCATAAACAATCTGATAAGGTGAAGTTCCAATAGACTTCTTTGTGGTAAGTCTATCAGCCCATAAGGCATAGACTAGCTTTTTATTCCAGGTCTTTTTGTTTTCTTGAAGTAATTTTTTGATGATATTGATTAAGCTTTTGTTTAATGATTCGGCTAAACCATTACCCTGGGGATAATAAGAAATAGAATGACCTAAGGTAATATGGTATTTATGACAGAAAGAAATCATTTTCTTGGATTTTAATGCAGTTGCATTGTTAGTAATAATCTTATGTGGGCATCCAAAACTTGACAAAATATTACTTTCTATAAATGAGATTATAACTGAATCAATGGCTTGCCTAGTAGGAATGGCTTCTATCCACTTGGTAAAATAATATGTAGCAGTTAAAATCCATTTATGTTGGCCTGATGATGGAGGGTGGATTTCACCAATGAAGTCTAACCCCCATTGTTGAAATGGCTTTTCAATAGATATAGGCTTAAGAGGTAAGGGCAATAGTTTCTTTTTCCCTTCAAAATTTTGGCATTTGTGACAGGAGGTAACAAATTTTTGACATCAGAAAATAAAGTTGGCCAGTAGAAACCAACTCTCAGTATTTTTTCTGATGTACTCTTCCAGTATAAGTGGCCTCCACAGTCACCTGCATGAAATTCCTCGAGAATTTTGTCAGCCACTGATTTTAATAAACAATTTAGTAAAATCCCACTATTTTCTTTCCAGTAAAGTGCATTATTTAATATACAAAACCTCATTTCTTTTTGTTTGATGAATCTGGCTTTGGTTTTAGTTAAACTAGGAGGAGCTTGTAAATGTGTGAGTACAAAGATAATATCAAAGTACCATGGTGAGTCTAGATAGGCCTCACTGATCAATGGAGTCGCCATATCCTCTTGGTCATCTATCTGTGCAATGAAATTTATATCTAAAGAATTATAATTGGATTTAGCCATCAATCTGGCTAAACCCTATCCTTTAATGAGCTTTGTAGGTTTGATTTCCAGATCATATTCAAGGATAGTGGCAATCGACTTTCCTCTCCTACCATCAGGTCCATCTTGTGTCAGAATATCTTTGATTACAACATTGGGGACATATGCAATGATGTGGGAATGGAATATGTAAACTCTGAAATACTTTATGGTGTTAACCAAGGCTAAAGCTTGTTTTTACATTATATTGTACTTCAGAAGTGCATCTCTAAGGGATTTACTAAAAAATGCAATTGGCTATTCAAAACCTTGGTTGTTTTTCTGCAGTAGAACTGCAGCTATGATATGCTCTGAGGCAAATGAAAATATTATGAAATATTTTGTATAATCTGGGCTGATTAGGACTGGTGCTTTTGTCAAGGCCTATTTTATGGATTCGAAAGATTGTTTGGCTTTTACAGTCCATTTTATTGCAGAGTCTTTTTTAAGCATATTGTTAAGTTCTTTTATGATTTCAGCCAGGTTAGAGATAAATCTTCTTAAAAATTTGATTTTACCCAAGAATGCTTGAAGTTCTTTTATGTTCCTTGGTGGTTGAATGTTCAAAATAGTTTCAATTCTTGTAGGGTCTATTCTAATGCCTTCCTTGGAGATTATGTGTCCTAACAATTTTCCTTCTTCTAGTCCGAAAAGAGTCTTTTTAGGATTTAGGGATATACCATATTTTCTACACTTGATAAACACTTGTCTCAGGTGATCCAAGTGTTCATCATTTTTTTTTGAAAAGACAACAATATCATCAAGATAGATAACTAAAAATTCATGGATCTCCTTAGCAAAGGCAATATTCATGGCCCTCTGAAATGTAGCTCCTGCATTTTTCAATCCAAAAGGCATTTTCACATACATGAAAGTGCCCCAAGGAGTGGTAAACGCAGTTTTAGTTTGATCATTTTCATGAACTAGAATTTGATTATAGCCAGAGAAACCATCTAGTAAAGAAATTCTTGAAGAACCTGCTACCCTCTGCAAAATATGGTCCATTTTAGGCAAGGGGTAATTGTCTTTCAAAGAAGCCTTATTGAGATTTCTAAAGTCTATACACAATTGAATTTCTCTTGTTTTCTTTCTGGTGGGCACTAAGTTAGAAACCCAATCAGAATACCTGATTGGTGCAATTATTTGTGCATCAAACATTATTTTGACTTCTTTCTCGATTAAAGGTAACAAAATTGGATTAATCCTTCTTAATTTTTTGTTGAAAAGGTTTTTGATTTTCTTTCAAAGGAATCTTATGTTGAATTATGTATTTTTTGTAAGTTTTTAGATCTTCGTAAGCCCATGCAAAGACATATTTATATTCTTTTAAAAGTTCTATATATTTAACCTTTTCTTCTAATGGTAAGGATTTTGACATTTTGATCATTTTTGGTTTTTCATTTGTTCCTATGTTACACTCTTCAATATCAGACCTGACTAGTTCCATTTTTGGCTTTTTGGGCACATCATTGGAATCAAACAAGTCTTCTAAGGGATTTAAACCTTTTGGTAAAATGTTATGTTTCAAATCTATCAAATCTATCTCATCTTCAATCATTTCCTCGATATCTAATTTTTCCAAGTCATTTATGTCACTCTGAGTAAATATAGTGGGTCTATTAAAAGTATATACATCTAAATCATATATTTGATAAAAATTTGAATCTATGTTACAAGGTGAATCTATATTACAATCATTATCAATTTGGAAATTCTGAAACTCTCCTTCACTGTTCAAAAAGTGATAAATATTTTCATCTTCTGAGAAAATTTGCCAGTATTTTACATTATCTGGGACAATAGGTCTATGTTTGATTTCAGCAGTGTATTTTTTTATTGATGAAAATGGAAGTTTGCAGGTGCTGGCAAAGGTTGCTAAACAATGGGCTTGTAAATTTTGTTTTCTAGGAATAATGGCAAATTTTCTTTCTAAAAAATCTTCAACCAAATCTTTTGTTGTGTCCTTGTTTTTGGCCAATCTGGGATTGTGAACAGAGTATTCTGCATTTATTTGTTTGATAACTAACTCCAAATCTCCCATGATCAATATTCTTTGACCTCCCAATTTTCTAATGATTTGAAGACCTAAGATTAAAGCCTCATATTTAGTCATGTTATTGGTGCATTTGAAATTCAATCTAAAGGCATGCCCTTGGGAATGGTTAGTTTCAATGTTGGTGATCCACACACCAGCTCTAGCTCCTGATTTATTCACTGAACCATCAAAATCTAAATGCCATAAAGCTTCATGAAAAATGTAATCCTCCATTATTTTAGGTTTTATATCAGTGAGTTCAGTTTGGATATTATTATGGTCATAGTTACAAAGAATAAAGGAATCAAGATCAGTTTGGGTTGAATAGATTGGATAATTGGTAGGTCTTTCGACATTGATGATTATAAACTTCATTAAGGTTTCTCTATAAAGCTTTTTGGGTTGTCAAAATACCGAGATAGTGGCATAACTCATGTCAAGTTGTATAGATCCCTGCAACTTTTCTCCCCATGAGCGAGAAAGAAGCATGCCATACTTTGGTGGGATATCAGCTACCACAACATCCATGGTCATGCTAATACCAGGATATTGGACCAAGTTCACACATAAATCCTTAATCAATCCTATGCATTAGACTTTACTTGAATCAAAAGAGAATAAATCTTTATATGGATGGGTTATGTCTAGATTCAGAGTTTCCATTATTGCTTTGGGCATTAGATTATGGGAAGCTCTAGTATCTAGCATTGCATTATGTAATATCTGATCATGGATAGTAATACTTAAGTAAAATGGAGGTACTAACCCATATAAATGCTTACCATCTACATTGGGACCAAAGATTAATTCAGGTCTATCATCACTCATATTAATTGTATCCTCATTTTCATTTACATTCAATGTTTCAGTAATAATAGATCTATACAAGTCATTTTTAGCCAATTCAGTTAAGGGAATGGCTATCTTCAACTTAGATATTTTAGATTGAATATTAAATGTTGAATGAGATTTGATAGATTGAATTAATTCATCTTTTGGAATTATTGTTTGGGATGATTGTTCTTTGATTTCACCAGTTGTTTTACAATTTCCAGTTTGAGTCTGTTGATTACTGTTGTCTTTATTTATTTTTTCAAAGGAAGTTTGAGTAGAAGCAAAAGCTTTATCGGTTTTTGAACTATCAGCCAAAGGATTTCTTTGAGTGTCATTTTTAGAACTTGCTGATTTAGAATCAGTAGAAGTTTTCTTTGGATCCGGGATGGTTGTTTTCACTGAATTAGATGATTGAACAGTTTGATTAGTGATATCAAAAATCTTTGGACTTGAGGGATTATAGTTTTGTTTATTATCTCTAGGGAGAATTTGAAAATTTTTGTTTTTTGGAGTTTCATCCTTCTTTTTATTCTGGTTTGAAGCAGATTTTTTGTTAGAAGGATCATTGGTTTTCTTTCTTCGAAGGTTATATTGACTATGAATTTCGTTTATAGCAGAATCATAACCTTGTTTAAAATCAAAATATTCATTAGAATCTAGTCTGAGTTGTTGAAGCTCAACTATTTCTAAATCTTCCCATGTGAGGAAAAGGGTATTTCTTTCATCTATCCCCAGTACTATGTTAATTTCTTCCTCTTCATCATCATGATCATCATCATCTTGAAATGGGGTTCTTATGTTCTGATCTGGAGCAGCCTCTTTAGCCTTTCCAGGATTGTTGTTTTTCTGAAAATTTGGATTCCTTATTTGGGTTTGATTGTCCCAAGCAGACTTTCTTTCCATGTTATCTAATCTATATACCACTCTGTATAAAGTTCTGGCAAGAATATCTAACTTTGTTTCAGGATTTGATGTTTCCTCTTTTATAGTAACCCTTCTTTCATTTCTCAATCTTGCTTTTCTGGCTAAGATATTAATTTCTACACTGACAGCATTCAGTTGCATTTGTTCTAGAGTCTTTGCATCTCTTTCTCTTAGTTGGTAGGCCATGTCTACATCAAAACAATTAGGGAATTTGAGCAGCACGGAATATGGAGTGGGTTTAAGATCTGCAGGAATAAAATTTTAGATACTATTTTATCTAGTGCAAAAGTCTTGAACTGACTCAGTAGGATTTCTCTTCATGGAATCAAATTCTGATAAAATTTGTAAAGGATTTTTATTTTTCTCCCATTTATTTATAAAGGCTCTATGAAATGTAGCTAAATCCCTGATACTACCAGTAGCTAAATTATTAAACCATTTTTTTACTTCTTCAGTTAGACTTTAGGCAAATAATCGCATTTGAACATCAGCTTCAGCTTCATCTTTAGTACTAGCTGCATAGTCTCATCCTTTTCTTTTTATTGTTGAAGAATCTCCTTTGCCTGTGTATGTTCACTCTATGGAAGTTTAAGTTTCTTTCTCAAGGCAGCAATATCTTCATTCTTTTTCCTTATGAGAGTTTTAGCAACTTCAATATTGGAGGGATCCACTCCATTTTCTATCACCAAATCTTCTAAGGACTTGATCCTCAAATCCTTAGCATGTAGAGATGCTTTATCTAATTTCATTTGAGTTTGTAAATTAGATACAGTCTTTTGAAGCATAGTAGCACTCATAGTTTTGTTAACCACTTTTGAATAAATCATTTAAATGGTACTCCTGCGGAATTCAATCTGATCTAATTCATGTATGGTATCAGTGTCCATCTCTACATTTTTAGTATAATCAGCAATTGAATTTGGATCTACAATGGTGGGTTTCAAAAATGACATGATCATCTTGTTGGTGGAGTAATCAAAAGCAGTAAGCAATCTGTCTTTGTTTCCTGGCTTTTCTTTAAGGAATTTAGAATAAACCTCATTCTTAATTTCCTCATTTCTTTCTCTGATTTGTTTTTATTTCTTTTGAATATCAGAATCTGTCTCTTCCACTGCTTTGGAAGAGGAAGGAGCTTCTGAATTTACCTGAATTCCCACTATTTCTCTGTCTTGTTCTTGTGTTGAAATCTGATCTTTCTGAATTTCTTCTAGAGTTTCATTCACAATTATAGTGGCTTCATCATTATCTAACCACTGGTCATCATTGATTTCAATAGCTTTTTTTTTCTCAGCATCAACGATTTTTTCCCTTTTGTTGTAAATAATTTTGAACTTATTTTCTGCAATGGTTTCTATTGTATAGCCTTCTTCATTCCTGGTCCTTTTGTTTGAAGCTTCTGTTTGCTCAGTGACTGTTATTGCCTATGAATTATCTATTTGTCTCTCTTTCTCTATATTGGTAGAAGGATCAATCAATGTAGTTTCTACCCATTCCATTTGATTTGCATATTTTTCAATTTCTGGTCTGGACTCATGAAAGAATGGTTTTAATTTACATTTGACCCTTATGTTACTCAAAATGCCTTGAGGATCATAGTTCTAATAAAAGATTTCTTGGAACTTGAATTCTGAAAATTCGCTGACTATTTCTTTCAAGGCATTCCTATTGTTTACTATGAAGGGACCTATTTGATTTTTTAGCTTAAACTGTGTCTTCTTTTTGGAAGCCATAAAATTCACTGCATCTGAATTCAAAATTTGCCTCAAGTACTCCAAAGCAAAAACCCTGATAGTTAGAAATTTGGGCAATTTATAAGGGGCCAGGTTTGCTCCAAATATCCTTATTTCTGTGTGGTTTTCATATAGGTACTAATCACCTACTTTGCAATTTTCATATAACTGTAGAATTCTCTTTATTTCCTCATTAACCCTTGGTTGCTCTGTCTTGTTCAATAAACTCATGGCTGGTCTGATAAACAAATATGTGAAATCCTTGTAGCTGAATTCATTTCCATCTTTTCCGAGTAAAGAAGTCCAAACCACCATTGAAAGAGGTTTACCTTCAACATCCATCTTTTTCAATGCAATTGGGAACTATTCTGCTTGGAAAAATAGGAAGAGGTGAAATAGATAGGATGAATATTTAAACGCTTCTTCCTCAAACAATTTGGTCAAGTGATAGTGCATGTTGTGAGCAATGAATCTAGCAAAGTTAAATATCATTATAGGAGGTTGCCTTGGGGATAAAGTTGAAAGAAAGCCAAGAATTGATGCATCTGTGAACTCATCATTAGAGTAACCTAGTATGAAGGAAATAATAGATATGATTTGTCTGGAAGATTCAGGAAAATCAGATGTGGAATAGGGTGGATTTACTTTTGGGAAATCAACATGAGTAGGCATGAAAATTTGCAGAATCATAAATTTCTTAGGGAAATCTAAGTCTAGGTATAATTGAGTCAAATCTTCAATGGATAATGAGACCACTCTTGGATCATGGCTCAATTGAAGCATCTCATTAATGGATTCTGCAGTTATAGAAAACAAGACCTCTCTATCTTTGTTTACAATACATATCTGGTCAGGGACATAGTGTAATTCGCATAGTCTAATCAAGTCTTGAGCTGGATGAGTGATTGGGACCACATATTTTATATGCAAGTTTGAATCCCATAAAGATATAACATTTTCAACTTTCTTCACAAATTTCTCATGACACCAGTTATGCACTTCAAGTAGATAAAACTCTAATGTAGCATCAGTAATTCTATAGTTTAAATCAATTAAGGAACTGCTCTCTTCAGAAGTAACAGGTGGTTGTAAAGGTCTGACCACTTCAGTAGAATCTACTATTAGGGCTGGGGTAGGCTTATTTATCTTAGCAGATTCAGGGAGTGGAAGCTTGCTTGAGGTAGATTTTTGGGATTTAGGACCTCCAGTCTTAGGGGTAATCTATTTTCTTGTCATTTTGGGGAAAAATAAGCAATATTAGACTATTTTCTTAGTCAATTTTGAAAATAGGGGCTAATTAAGCAGATCTGGGAGAAATTTGGGAATCTGGGCAAGGGTTTTGGGATGAAAACACAAGTTTTCAAGGTGATGAAGACTAAAACAGGGGTTCAATGGCTCTTGGTGTAAATTAAATCAAATTGAACCATGAAAATTGCCTTCAGATGGTCAAAAATGGCTTTAACACAGAGTTAGGAGAAATAACACTTTCTAGAAAAAATTTGCCAGGGTTCGCCTTCTTTTTTCAAGGTTTGGGTATTTCTCAGATTGGAAATTATCTTCTTTTCTTCAATAAAAAAAGTTCATAGTTTTAATTTCACTCTTTGAATGTATAAATTGGCGAGTTTTAGAACACATAGAAATACCTTTTGCAGGTATTTTGGTGTTCGAGGAGGGTTTGCAGGTTGGTATCAGTCTTCAAACTGGTCGCGGTGGTTTCTATGGCGAAGTTCTGTGGTGAAATCTGCTTCAGGGGGGGTAATTGAACAAGAAAGGTTTCAAAATGAAGTCTGAGCGTGATTTCTCAATGGGAAGAGGCGCAAAAGATAAGCAAACAATGAAAAATTAGGGTTCAAACCTTAGATTTTATTAATATGTAATGCATTGATGGCAAGTCACAGTCAATGGCGAGAGCAGTTTTTGCTTTGAATGCAAAAACCATTCAGCGGTATCACGTGGCTTTTAGGCTATAAATTTTATTTCACTTTTGGAATGCGATCAAATGGAATTGAGACATGTAGCAGTGGGTGGTTTGGGAAAACAACTTTTATCGTGTAAAATTTTTCCAACTACGCTCGTTCATTTTCGGCGTGTGATATGGAATGTGCACCGTTGGATCGCGATGGATGAAGCGAAGGGTCGGGATATTTTGGAAAGTTGCAAGGAAACAAGGTGGGACCAGGCTTTTTAATATGCACCGTTGATTTGGTAAGTGATGATCGACGGTTTAAAATCAATGCGATGAGAAATGGTGAGGCTGGAGGCTAGTTGATCGCGCTCAGTGCGAACCATCGGATTTAAAAGAATTTGAGGATCAGACGGTTATGGCTTAACGCGACAGGGAAGGATGGCGCATGAAGCCAGTTCATTGCGTTCAATGTGAACCATTGGATTATGATTTGAAATATGATCGGAGGGTTGAGGATGAGCGCGAGGGCGTTGGTTTAATTGATGAGGCTTATGTATAAAAGGATTTTATATATAAAATAAAGTGGATGGGGAGAGTTAATAAAGGGTTTAACCAAGGTTTAAACTTTGGTATAGGGGTATATAGCAAGCAAAGAGGGGTAAGGTTAAAACTATAACCTTGGGTAAAGGTAATGCGGGAACGAGAGTAATGGTGTAAGTATTCTTTTTTCCACGCTATTTTATATACACAGTATGTAAACAAAATGCGCATTTTGCAAATTAAATTATATTATATAGTTTTAGATTTATTTAAAGTTCTAAAACTATAGGGGAGCGGGGATATTTTATTATGGGTATTTTTATATCAAAGGGATAATTTCTGGATGTATTTTCAACATGTGAGTAATATATTTGATATAAAAAGCATATAATAAAGGGTTTTTTGGGGATATTAAATTAAAAGGAGTTATAATAATAGGACTAGGATATTTTATAGCGAGTTAATAAAATAAGTTAAATGTTAATATGAAAAGGGACAATGAATACTCAAAAATTCATAAATAAAACTAAGGAAAGTGAAAATTGGAATAAAGTTTCATTTTCATAACTCATTCACTTTTACTTAGTATATCATGTTTTTTGAGGGTTTTATGCTTTGTAAAATGGAGGAAGTTAATCAAATGAGCCTTTATGTAACATTTAAGTAAGAAAAGAGTTCTCACTTAGGAATTTAAATGGTGATGAGTGCATGAAAGGTAAATGATGCGAATTTCAGGGATTAATATAGAAAATTAACATTTTCAACTAATCAGTCATTGAGCCTTGGGTCCGGTCCCAACAGAAGTCAAGGAAATGCCTTGAGCCTCTTTGACTGATAGTTTAGAATATCAAATTGCTATGGGGAGGGGAAATTAGTTATTTACAGCCTGGTGAAAGATATTTACAATGATGTTTCCCATCTTCTTCTACTTACTCAGTCATATCTTCTAACATTTTTTCTTCTATTTTAATCAGGTGCATATGAGCTAGCAACCTTACAACATTTTATTCTTTTTGAAATCAGTAAACTATCTAATTATATACTTATTTCATCCAGGAATCCAGATTAAACTGTTGGATTCTTTTATTCTCTACCTAACTACTGGATTGTCATGATTAAATTGTATGACAATTCTTTATTCACTATCTACAACATTTGAAATTGAAAGATGACAAGTCAAGGTTAAATTGTTCAACTCATCACAGATTATGGAATTTATTGACACTCTACCATAATCAACTGGAAATGGTAAAATTAGTGGAATTTAGACTTTTCATCTTTTTTCTTTTGGGGTATATTCTTTTTTCTAAGTCCTTTGATTTTTCTTTTAGGACTTATTACCCTCTTTTTGATTTTTTGATTTTTTATTTTTTTACAAAATATGGGAAAATAACTTGTAGAAAGCAAAATTTGTACATATTTACAAGACTACCATCAGGCAAGTCAAAATTATGAATCCTATATTTATAGGTTACTAACAAGCCTCTCGGTTCAATAAGAAGTTAATTAAAAGTTCCAGTGGTATATATGCATGCATTTTTGAGACCATTAAGGATAATAATAAACATTTTAAGTAGACTACATCAACATATCACAATGTCAAATTTCTCATATAGAGGATTATAGAAAAACCAATTTTAACATTGGTGTAAATTCATTTCAAGTAGAAACAAATGCAAGTCGTGTTTCCATTGGGACATGGATGCCCAATTTATTACTTCAATGAAAATTTAAATGAAGCTAAGTAGAAGTATTCTTCATATGAAAAATAGTTTTATGTTGTTGTGCAGACTTTGAAGAAATGGAAATATTAACTTAATCCCAAAGAATTTATCCTATTCACTGATAATCATGCTCTGCAATTTATAAATAGCCAACCAAAATTAAATAAAAAACATGCCAAGTGGGTGTAGTTTTTACAAAATTTCACTTTTGTAATTAAAAATACCAATGGATCATCAAACAAAACAAAATATGTTTTAATAAGGATTAATTATTATGATAGGATTTATATTATGAAGTTCTTTGTGGTGATGTTGTTGAGATTTTTCGTCCTCAACAACTGGCCCAAATCTTAACAGTGTACACCTGCTAGGAAAAATCAGGTATTCAATGCGGGATTTCAAGGTTGTACTCATTGGCCCTACACTTTCGGTCAATTCATGCCCAATTTTTAGTTATTAAATACATAACATGACTACTATTGACTGGTGGACTACACTCCCTCTTAATATTGAATCAGTATGAATTATTAATTTAAGAGTGAATTTCCTCTCCCTTGAAAAATGCTAAGTGAGTGAAGGTTTTGAAATTTCTCCCACCTGAACTAAACATGTGGATAAAATGGGTTGTCTATCTAGGGAGGTGCTAAGGATCACCTATTGAAACGAAAAATTGAAACAAACACCCTGCCCCTTTACTCCTTCCAAGATATTCAATAGTCGAAGCTATAGGGGGAAGGAATCCTGAGAATATTTGGCGTGGGGGCTCAATATTATGTTTGCTATTTCTTCAGAGCTTCAACATTCAAATTTGTAGTGGGAAGGAATCCTGAGAAGCTTTGGCATTTGGGCTCAAGACTACCAAGACATTTCTTTAATTTGAGATAAATAAACTCCACAACATCAAAATTTGTTCATATGTGAAGATATTTTCTTCTCTTCGCCATTCAAATTTGCCTCAGAAGCACTCCAACACACAATATTCTTTGTTCTGGTATCAATGGATGGAGATGCATTCATCGTATTTGCTATAGATAGAAATGATTTCATGTTAAATACATGCATCACAATGCTCCTTGATTTCTTGTTCTCATTTTCATCTGCTACAGAGCTAACACTTCCACTGACAATTGCATCATTTTCAATTTTCATCTTGTCAGCCTTGGAATCATCTTCCACGCAGGAGTTGAACATCTAAGACCTTGGAGTCTACATATCTGTAATGTACACAAACTGGTAATTTGTTTTTTCAATGTCTATGCTCCCAAAAACATAGGAAATGGTTTTGATGTTCCAATTTCACATCTTCTTGAAACAAATTTTTACCTCATCCTCGCAATAGTAATTGTAGTGATCATATCAGCTATTGTGCCTTGTGGAAGATGGCATAGAAAGGACGTGTCCATTTCTAAAATCTCTCTTTTTCTTCTTCAAGGAATTTATTAAGGCCAACTTCCTTTTTGTTCTTTCCCCCTTGGCGGTCGCAAAAGTTCGAACAGATTTCCATAATTTTTTTATTGTGACTCCAGATCTCACCATTAGATATTATGAGCAAAGTTGGAAAAAAAAATGTGAAGGACTACAAGTAACTTGATAAATATAGCAATTTATCAATGTGGTACATAAATATGAGAATGTGTAGTTTAGAAGGTAGCGTAAAAACACAAGTCACCAAGTTTCCAATTAGCATGAGTGAAACAAGACAAAAGCATCAATTTTTTAGGGTCTTGCTACTTTGTAGGTCTAGTTGGTTATTGGGAACTAGCATCTAGACTAGCTGCAACAATCCAATTGACATATAGAGATTCAATTTCTGCACCACTTATTGTAGCTTCTATACAACCTACTTTGTGTGTTCCTTACAACCATTGAGCATTCCTGAAAATTGCAGATGAACTTCCACAGACATGATGAATTGGATAATAAGGATAATTCTCATATTTCTATTAGATTATGAAATATAGGGATTAGATATCCAGGATCAACCTATTTATCTTGCACTTTTTATTGTCATCAAACTGGACTGTTACATTTTGGACCACATCCTCAACCCTTCCCAACCATGGACCATATACAACATGATCTCTGACTGCAAAGGTGTGAAAATTTATGAATATCTCAGACATAAACCCTATTGTTAATTTTCAAATTTACTTCTCCTACTTATATTAATTTATTAATGTGAAATATTCAACATTAACATTGAAGTAAATACATTAACAACCTACACACATACAGATCTAAATTGAATACATGCACAATGACAAAGTGACACACAAGGCTTTTTCTGGACAATTGTCCCCAAAAAAACCCAATGCGGGAAAACCAGTCTTCTGGCTACTGGAGGGTTTTATTATTAAGTAGAATTTGAGTACAAAAAATCTAGGCACCAAACTGGTTAACCTAACAGAGAAATAAACTGCATCTATAACTCTGTTTTGGAGACCAAAAAAACTTATTGATTCACACCCTCAAATAGGATTTATTGAACTCATCCTTTTTTAGTCTTCAAAAACCCCAGCGCTACTCTGAATCCCTCTGCGTAACCTCTGCTAGCCTGCATCAGCCCCTGCGCTACTTAGAAAGGGCCTGCATCACCCCATACTAGGTTACGCTACCCATGCGCTACCCTAGTTGGGCCTCCGTCAGCCTTGCTGGCCTCTTGCTGCCCCTGTGTTACCCTTTCTAAGCATGCGTCAACCCTGCGTAGCCCCTGAAGCCTTTGCACTGACTCTGCTAGGTTGTGGCTACTCTGAACAATTGCTGCATAGATGATGCTCCCTTTGCGTTGCTCAGTCTGCTGCTTCTATGCCCTTGTTTCACTCTTGGCCTGGGATCAAACCATCCCTTTCGCCAATAATACCCCTCCCTGTAGCTAAAACACTTCTGGAAATTATTTGCAAACCACGCCCTATAATTCTAGCTTAGTCTCAGTGCTCTGGCACTGTGTGTATCCTCCAATTGACCCCAAGCCCTCTTCTTATACTTTTCTCATTGAAACATCAATGGTCATGATCTAATCTTGAATCAACGGCTAAGATTAGAAGATGCTCAATCCATGTGACTTAAGTAATTTTCATCACATGTTTAATTTAATTAAATTTAATCTTTTAATTTTCTTAAGTTAGACTTAGGGTCCTTAATTAAAAATATTAATTAATTAAATATCTCTTAAACGGGATGGAATTTCTTAAATCGCTTTTTGGGTCTTGGAGATCTTACGTACTCTAGTCCCTCCAAAACGTTTGGGAGCTAGAGCACATCCGATGCTACCCAAACACCCCAAAATATCAACACTCCCTCTTAGTGAGTGTTGGGCCGTTAATATGCCATTATTATTATCACTTGTCAACGCTTATTCCACCCATTTCTACCATTCTTCATCATGACATTTATTATAATTTATTATTTAAATCCATTTTATAATGATTTATGCTCTTATGAATGAATATTATTTATTCTCCTTTATTTCTAATAAATTGATGATTATGCATGATTTTATCAATGATAGTTTTAATAAATCAGTTGTAACATTATTCATCATTTTTAGCCTCCAAGATAATTTCCAGATTGAAGATTTGATCATTAAAAGTGCCAACTCAGAAATTCGCTGGAATAGGAAGTGACGGTTTTGCGGTTGAGATTCTGAGCAAATGAAGCAGAATCTGGAAAATCCGGAACATGGGTTTTGTCCAGAACGGACCCAATTAACTTTATAAAAGAACGGTTTGCCCAAATTCGGCTTGTACTGAGAGAAACGCAGGGTTCTTTGAGCACGATTTTCTGAGATTTGTTGTTGCGGCCGCCCTCCAAATCTCAGCTGCAAAGCCAAATTCGCCTTGTTCTTGTTGATCAAATGGTTAGAAGCAATCCAATTTTGTAATAGAAATCATGTTGTAATTATCTTTATTGTAATTGCTCTCTGATCTCTCTTTATTTAAATCAGAACAGAGATGAGAGAGGAAGGGAAAAGAGAATGGAAAAATGATGGAATTGAGGATTTAGAATTAGAGATTTAGAATTAGGAATTCATGATAGGATAGGAGGAAGAAAGGATTGTTTCAGGCTGTAAGTCTCAAAGCTGCTGCTGTTGTAATGATTTTACCATTTAATGATTAATACCTGATTTGGGAGTTGTTGTTCATTCTTTTCATCTGAAGTAGCCCAGCAGCATCCGCTGGTGGCTAAGGGCCCAGCCTCTGGTGGAGTACGTTGTTGCTGTATTTTATCTTTCCGATTTCTGCCGTGTGATGGTTTGGTTTCCTTCTCATTTCTTCAAATTGTGTTATTCGGCAATCTTTTGTTTATGAACATTTTGCAGAATTGTGAAATCATAATTGGATTGCATAGTGACAAAATTATTAATCATAACTTGAATTGTCCTACTCTTAATTCTAATATAATACTGCGCTGTCTGATTAAGATTGTGGTTCATTTAATTGCTGTTTATTTGTAATTGCAATTGTTGTCAATTATGTTACTATTCAATTATAACTGCAATTGTTGTTGCTTCAATAACTGCGATTAATGTTCATGCTGCTGGGTTAAGGTTGCTGATTCAATTACATCTGTAGTTGCTGCGCATTTTTATTTCATTAGCTTTGTTGTTCAGTTTTCCAATAGATTTAGTTGTTGTTCCTTTTCCGCAAGGATTTGTTTTTGCCTTTTAAATGTTATTACAGCAAGTGTGTTTATTCCATTTCTGTTAGCAGCATTATTGATTTATCATTTTCAATTTATTGCTTTAGTATGGTGTGAGAGATCAACAATTGTAAAGGACATTGGCTATCGCTGCCTAAGTTCTCAGATTGTGGATCTTATTTATGCTTGATTTAATTTATATCAGTTAAACAAGGATAGAGTTTTGTTGTTCAATCCTATTGATAGAAATAGACGATGTTCCATTTCTTGTTATTTGCATTATCTTTGCTTTGGTGTGCAGAAGGTCTGAGACTCTAGTGAACATTGACATATGCTGTCTAGTTCCCAGTTTGATGATCTTTCTTTTGAGTGCCTTTTCAATTGCATCAATCTCTAGAGGAATGAGTTATTGCTACTGTATCCTCAATTGATGTTTGCTGAGTGAATAGTTGGATTTCAGAGCATTTGAGTTTGTGTTATTGTTGGATTTCTTTTTCAAGCTTTCATTTACTTTTGGATTTTAAGCACTATAATGCAAAACATTACTCTTGAGTAAATAGCCGCCTCAGACTGAGTACACTCTTGAAATAAAAAGTCGTCCCTGGGTTGACAATTAATGTGAAGGTAATTAGGAGTTAAAAAGACACCTTTTTATTGCTCCACAGTGAGGAATGTGTTATAGCAACAATACTTCACCTCGAAGTTATGCACTGATCTTTGGTGTGGGTCTCTGCGCTGATTCTTGGCCTGTTGCCCTTTATCACTGCATTGATGCTGCTCTCCCGTACTAATGCCCATGATGCTGCCACCGCCACTACCACATCTGTACTACAGCTCCCTCTCAATCTGCTGCATCATGGTGCCAACTTTTGCACTGTAACTCAGTTTCTAAGTGTAAGAAATTGAATTTCTCCTACCTAATCTTGGATAGACAAGTTAGTTAGGTTGCATCCTCATCACTGAAGCTCCATACGTTGCTGCTTTGTTGTCATCTGGAGGCTGTTGCATAGCTACATATTTGCACTGTGTAAGCAAAGATTCTATGCACTGAAGTCCCCTATGTTGCTACTGCATTGCGTTGTCCTCCTGAAGCCTTTGTGCTGCTGTAGATCTGCACTGCAAAAGCAAACCTACTTTGTGTTATTGAAGTCACATCAGCCCCTCTGCGATGTTGCTACTGCATCTGCACTGCACTACTCCCTCTCAGCATCCATCTCTGCCTCTGCTCCATCTATGATTCTCTTCACCCACTTCTCCATTCGCCTCGCTACCATATTAAGGCTCTTGTAGCTCATATGTCATCCCAGAGTTGGGCTACTCAAGGATCCTACCTACACTCTGTAGTTGCTCTACAAATCCATGTCACCTCACTTTTGTGGTTCATGAGAGCTCATGGATACGTCATCTTAAGAGCCATCATCTGCCAAAGTAGCCTTGGAGCTGGAAGCTTCCTTGTCCTTTTTCTTCTGAGGACAATTGTTGGCGAAATGTCGTAATTCACTACACTACAAACACTTGATCTTCGATAGATCACACTTATTTCTCCCTTGCTGCCTCTTTGATTCCAAGGTTATATCTTCCTCTTCTTCCTTTGTCACTTTGCTCGAACCAGTTTTGTACTATATTTTTGTCATCCAGAGGATTTCCTCTTGTCGTAGGATAGCCCACATGTTGTCCCAGTTGGGAAGGTCTTATCTGCCCAAGATACTTTGGACAAAAGCTTCGCAGTCCTCTGTGACCGCATTGGGATCATTCCTCACCATGAAATCATGCTCCACCTTCACCCCCATGCCACTCAATTGATCCCGGATCAATTGTAGTATGAATATAAAAGTATCGATCTCGTCTCCCTTGGCCATCATGAATAACCTCAGCTAGTTCTCCAGAAGCATCTCCCTCTAGAAGGATTTTCCTTCATACATTGTGGTTAGAGCTACCCACATCTCATGAGTCGTTTCCTTCTCGACTATGTATGGAACCACATGATCTTTGACCCCTTCCATTATGAAGCACTTGGAATGTGCCGTTGCTTCTTCATGCTTCTCCAGGAGCTTTGCATCGATCGATGTGGCCAGGACTTTCTATGCATGCTCCCTCAAGTCGTATGCCTCCATGACTACTAGGATTTTGGCCTTCCATATTGAAAAGTTGGACATGTTGTCCAACCTATCATGATCGTGTAGTCCATGGGGTGCCATCTTCTCAAAAAATGGGTCAAAACGAATCCTCCTCTCTATGCTAGAGACTTGAATCTAGGGTCCTTGGCAAGAAAGGAACCCTTTTCTCCCTCTGACAACTGACTCCCTCTCTTGGAAGTCTGCCAAATAAAACAAGTCATCTCTCTTCGATCCTCTGATCGATCTTCAGATTTCTTTGGTAGGAAATATTTGAGAATTTTTTCTCCTCCCGCTCTTCGTCAACTTAGCTTAGGATAAATTTTGCATTGAAAAACTTTTAACCCCACCAGAAACTGCTGAAGGTCCGTAGCTCAGCTTCTGACACTCTAAACAAAAATCAGTTTCTAGACTACGTCACCCTAGTTGGCCTCTGCATGAGTAGACAGTCTCAACGTAGCTTCTGCGTTGCCTCTGTGCCGTAAGTGTGTGGGCCTACGTGGATCTGTGTGGAGACTATGTCACCCTTGCCTTTGCTCGGCTCTGCTTCCTTCTATTGTTGCGTTGCCTTCTATGGTCCAGTTTACTGTTGTTGCTGCTGTTTTCTCTATTTCTTTTTGCAGAAAATATTCTTCAGTCTTGTTGTTGGAGATCTAGGCTAGATCTGCAATCGCTCTGATACCATGTGAAAATTTATGATTATCTCAAACAGAAACCGTACTGTTAAATTTTCAGATTTACTTCTGCTACTTACATTAATTTATTAATGTGAAATATTCATCATTAAAAATGAATTAAATACATTAACAGCATACACACATACAGATCTAAATTGAATACATGCACAATGACAAAGTGACACACAAGGATTTTATAAACAAATGTCCCTGGAAAAACCCAATGTGGGAAAACTGGTCTTCTAGCTGTTGGAGGGTTTTTTTATTAAGTAGAATCTGAGTACAATAAATATGGGCAACAAACTAGTTAACCCGACAGAGAAATAAATTGAAATTATACCTTTGTTCTGGAGACAGAAAAACTGATTGATTCGTACCCTTAAACGATATTTATAGAACTTAGCCCTTTTCAGTCTTAAAAAACCCCAATGTTTCTTTGAAGCCCTTTGCCTCAACTCTTTTAGCATGTGTCAGTCCCTATGCTGGTGAGGAAGTGATTGCGTCACCCCAGACTAGGTTACGTTGCCCTAGCTGGGCCTACGTCAACCCTAGTGGCCTCCTACTACCCCTGCGCTACCCTTTCTAGGCATGCGTCAGCCCTACCTAGACCTTGAAGCCTCTGCTAGGTTGTGGCTGCTCTACGTAGCTGCTACATAGTATTTTCTCTTTTTATGTTGCTCAGTATGTTGCTTCTCTGCCCTTGTTGCACTCTTGGCCTGGGATCAAACCATCCCTTTCGCCAATACTACCCCTCGATGCAGTTGAAACACTTCTGGAAATTATTAGCAAACCACGCCCTATAATTATAGCTTAGTCTCAATGCTCTACCATTGTGTGTATCCTCCAACTGACCCCAAGCCCTCTTCTTATACTGATCAACGGTCGTGATCTAATCTCGAATCAACGGATAAGATTAGAAGATGTTTGATCTGTGTGACTTAAGTAATTTTCATCACATGTTTAATTTAATTAACTTTAATCTTTTAATTTTCCTAAGTTAGACTTAGGGTCCTTAATTAAAAATATTAATTAATCAATATCTCTTAAACATGATGGAATTTCATGAATCCCTTTTTGGGTCTTGGATATCTTATGTACTCTAGTCCCTCAATAATGTTTGGGAGCTAGAGCACATTCAATTCTGCCCCAACACCCAAAAATATCAACAAAAGGGACATAATCTTACCAGATGCTTGCTATCAATGTTTCTTGTAGTTTCTCTACTTGGAGCTTTTAAATCCAAAATGAGATGAACATTGACCATTGTGCCCGTCTACCCTGATGGATCTGAAATAGATGCAACAATGTGAACATAGAAAAAATATTTGTCAACTACTAAAATATAATCAATTTTCTCAATTTACTTTTCCATAATTTTCCATATTATCTGAGCATGGTCTTTAAACATAGATTCACTCTCATCCTGATCTTCATTTTCATTGCTTCTGTTGTCCAAATCTGAATCACCTAGGATTTTAGCTGCCATCTATACCACTCCTGACTATTTAGAGCTTTGGAGTATATCTTCGTTGTAAATATCTGCAACAAGTGATTTGGAAGTAGCTTCAGTTGGAAAAGACAATGGTTTAGTTAAATAGATTTTAGATCGATATGTATATTGAGATATATAGTACTCTTGGCAAAGAGTCAGGAAGGATGACTCATATTCTATTACTCTTTGGTATATCTTTATACTTGAATGTATGATATTTTTTCTTGATCTTTTCACTTCAATCTAATTCCCCTGAATTAATTATGATAATTTCAATAGACAATGATCAATAGGAAGCAACTTCTAATATGTGCTTTGCATTGCTTTTATTGTGCAATTCCCAAAGAAAAGTGACTTTCTAGATTCATTACATTGATACATATTAACATGATCTACTTGAGCAATCTTTGAAGAACTGTCAAAAAAGAAGTCTTCTCATACTGAAGTACTACAAAAGATGCTTAATTTGAGTGATATTTGGCAAAATAAATACCAAAGAATAACTGACTAAATCTTGAAAGTAACTGCCAAAGGAGAACTGTCTGAAGAAATTGTTGAATGTAGCAAGCTTCCAAACAACAACTACAAAAGAGAATTTCCAGAATCAATCTTCCAAAAAATTAACTGATATGAGATAACCTTCCAAAGGATAATTTTCCAAAGACACCCTCTCAATATAGAACCTCCCAAAGGATAATTTCATAAGCAACCTTCTCAATATGGAACCTACCAAAGGAGAGTTTCCCAAATAATATCTCGAGACATAGATCCAAAGGAGCACTACCCTTAGTAATCTATCAAGATATAAATGCCAAAGGAGATTTTCCCAAATAAACTTTCTCAATATGGAAACTGCCAAAGGAGAGTTTCCAAAAGAAGCTCTCTAGACATAATACCGATTTCCAATGGTGCACTACCCTCGGTAATCTTTCTAAATATAAATTCTAAATGAGAATTTCCCAAATAAATCTTCAAAAATATAAAATTTTTCAAAGAAGAACTTCCGAAAGGAACCTTCAAGACCTAGTACCAAAACTGTTGTGACTGGTCTTCTAAATAAAACTGCTAAAATATAACTCTTTATCTATCTTCTAAAAATTCCAAAGGATAATTGGTTTGAACTACTCCAAGCACTGAACTACTAAACAACACGTATTCAAAAATCTTCAAAGATCAATCTTGAAACTGTTGAAGAGGATTGTCCAGTTATCTTCAAAAATAAAACTGCTAATGTCGAATTTTGAAACTTTGAAATGCATTCTAACACAGGATGCTAAAAGATGCAGTAAAATAACACCAATATCCATAATCATAGAGCCATAAAATGTGTTGAATAAGAATAATATCCCCTAGAAAGGGATAAATCAAGCATGAAAAGCATCATGAACTCCTACTCCAGAAAAAAACTACGTGAATTTACTCGAAAATCCAAAAATTTCTTCCAAATAATCCAACAATTTCTTCCAAATGTTAGCCAACTACAGGATAAAAATAATAATTTCTACCTTAAGAACACTTTTGGTTCCGAAAATAATGGATATTATTAAACTAATCCAAATCTTAGAAAGTGAGAAGATGCTATGGAGAAAAGAAGTTAAAAGTGAAAAAACATGTTAATTTCGATATACTAAACTTAGCGTCAAATTCAAGTGACATCTGCATGAATGTTTTACTTTGTCCCTATACTCTAACGAAATTCAAACTTCAATGCATAATAATAATAAGTATATATTGATATCATATCATATTTCATCCTTAATATTGTTGTTGGAGTGCACTTTACCAACTATTGTCATCTTTTTTATAATCAATTCTAATTTTTAAATGTATAGTAATTGGTGTCTTGTTGTAGAAAAATAATCTTTCTTTTCTTAAACCTATAGTATGTTGCCATGTTGGTGTTTAAATGTAACCTTTTTTTTAAATTTACAGTGTGAGTGTGGGTGTCCTGTAGGCTGCAATCTAGTAACAAATATACAAAGAAGTTTAAGGAAATGCTAACTTCATCTCTCGTCCTTCAACTATCTCACCCATATTTTAAACTGTATAGGGTTTGTGTCAAACGGGCTACAATCCATATGGTAACAATATACAAATGAGTTTAAGGAAATTTAAAACTCCTCTCTAGTCATTCCACTATCTCACCCATATTTCAAAATAAACACAAAAGATGTAGTTTGCAATATGAAGTTGGAGTATAAACATTATAACATTAAAAATAATCATTTAAACTCCACACAACACTTTTAACTAACTGATTAGATGCATTATGAAGGAGTTTTTTATATTGGGGTAGGAAGAATTCGTAAAATAATATTATTAAAGACAACCGTTTAAACTATGCATAACACTTCTAAAAATAAACTATAAACTAGATGTGGTGTGCAATACGAAACTAGTGGAGTTTAAATCATTAACTTGTTAGATGTGGTGTACTATTCGAGTTTAAAAGAACATATAGATTTAAAGAGAATTTTCCTTTTGAAAATTTCATTCTCGATATGTAATGTAAAAGGTAGAATTTTATTTATGCAAATAATAATTTATTATTCTTATATATTAATAAGAGAAATTTAAGGGAAATTAGAGTTTTACCGATAGGAGGCTCTAAGATCAATGATGGAGGGAAGGGACAACAATACGACTGTAATCTGTTGTAAGAGTTTTGAAACCACATGGAATGTTATGATCATAAGGAGGAAGTAAGGGGAATGTTTGACGGTCAGGAAACAGAGACACTTAATCCTTCTTGCTGCAAAGGTTAAGGGTTTTTTCCGAGCATTTTTCTCAGGTATTGTTTCTCTCATCACACATTGGTTGCAATTAATTTTTTATATTTGTGGATTTTTTATGAACTAACCTCCCTTAGCAGCTAGAGAAAATTTTTAATCCACAGGACTATGTTGATCTGGAACCAAAACCAGATGATATTCTCTCGGTTTGGGGCTTGGAGCCAACTCAACACAATCTAGAGAAGGTAAAACTTCCATCTAAGAATCTAGCTCGCGGAAGAGGGTAGTTGGTTTTGAATGGAATGCAGGTAGTGGTTTTGGTTTTATGGAGGAGGAAAAACCCAGTTATTCTATGGTTCAATGTGAAGCCCCCGTTAGTGGTTTTCAGGATGTGAAGGGTCATGCAACGAATCTGGAGGATCTGAATGTTGGAATCCTGATAGAACTTTTGGTGAGTCCAAAAACCCCTTAAGTATTTCCTGAATATGAATACTTTACTGACGACCTTGAAGATATTGTAAAAAGTAGTGTTAAGAGGGCATGAGGGCATTAAAATCATGTTTGGTGTTGGGACAACTTCCCTCTGACTTGGGTTCTTCCCAAAGGCTCATCAGAACTCATGTATGTATAATTTAGGTGCGAAAACAAGAGGTTGGGTTCTTTGAACCTATTTATTTAGGCAGTAATGGTGCGGAAAAAGAGGGTTTGGAACCAAAGAGCCAAGCTCTAAAGGCAGGACTCACCCTCATCGATTGTGAGGTTTTTGAGAAAGTTGGAGGTCAGGGACCTTCAAATGACTTTCATGGTCTTGAGCATGCAGAGGTTTTGGGAATTGGCCTCCAAGGGGAGGGAGATTCACAGACCCATAACTCGGAGGTGGATGTGCAGTCCATAGACCTCGGTGCCTTTTTCTTTCAAAATGTAGCAGGAGAAGATAGTCTCGGGCATAATATTGAGGAGATAAGCCATGCCCAGAAAGGGAAATTAACTCTCAAGCTAGCCAAGAATAAACATTCCTCAGGAACGAAGAGAAAAAAGGGGCGGGTAATTAAGAAGAAAGTGGTAAATCCAAATTCAGTACTCAATTTGATATACAAATTGACAGATCTATGGAAGAATCAGAGTTTATTCCGGTGGGAAGATAAAAAGGGAGACATTACTTGGTTAAGTATATCACGGGATGGATAGGAAAGGCATGGTATTGGGCTCCAAATTTACAGGTTGAAGCAATTACCCTAGCAAGGTATTGGTTAGTGGTGCAGTTCGAAAAAGGAGAGACACTGGAATGGGTATTGGAGAGAAATTGGTGTTTTTGAATTTCCCCAATATTGTTTAAGAAATGGACACCTCTCTTTGATGAACAGAAGGAAAAGCTCGAGGAAATTCTGGTATGGGTTCGACTCCTGGCACTACCCCCACAGTTATGGACTGAAGATGTGCTTAGAGCCATTGGAAATACTCTAGGATCTTTCTTCGAAGCTGATACATCCTTTTTGGAGATAAAGAGCAGGAATGTGGCCCAGATTCTTGTTAGTTTAGACCCAAGAGAGGGCTTGGCAAAGAAAATTGTGCTACAAATCCAAGGATATTTATACTCCCAAATTATAGACAATGAGAAGGTTCCTTTTCGTTGCCACTGATGCCATCATGGACATTTGGCGCCGGAATGTCCATTAGGATACCACAAAAGAAGATGACATGAATCAGAAGGCAGAGAAAATACTGAGGTGGAGGAAAATATCGAAGAGGTGGTGATGATGGAAAAACAAACAAGAGGTTCGGAACCTATGGAGATCCAAGCAGATCAAGATCTTGAAGCGAACTATGTAGTGCCTGAGGAAGCTCAACATCGAGATATCCTGGATGTGGTTAAGTCCATCAGACCTACTCCCCTCTCGGCGGGTACTTCTAATCATCCCCAATCATATGTTTCTATTTCTCTGTTTTCATTATTAGATACTCTCTCGAGGCGTGGTCCCTCCGAGCCCCTCCCTTATGATGTGTCTCAATGTAGTACTTTATCTCTGGCTCTGGATAGTGTTATTACCTCAATACTGGCTCTAAACTTTTCCTCCCTCTCACCAGCTTCCTCTGATGAAGCTCCTCTCCCTAGTCCATCTCTTGGGGTGCCTCACTATAATTTGCGACCCAGAGACAAGATGGATTTCTCTTTGAGGCCATAGGAGGGATGGGGGGTCTACGAGAGCCTGAAATGTCTCGTAAAACATGAGGTAGGAAAAATGATATATCTAAGGCTCGAATGAAATACAAGTTGGACATTGCTGATGGGAAACAATTATCTCTAAAAGGGGCACTTATAAAAATGCATTCCCATGTGGTGGTTACCAAATTATTATGTTTTCCTTCAATTGTAGAGGGTTTTCTAGCACCTGCAAGAAACTAGAACTAAAGGATATTTTTGAAAATATGGGTCCTTATGTTATTATGTTACAAGAAACTCTTGGTTCTGGAGAATATGTGAATTCATCTCTCTGCAAACTGTTTCCAGGTTGGTCCTTTGTGATAGCTGACATAAAGGGGAGATTTAGGGGTCTTTTGTGGGGTTCAAAGACCGCAACATAAAACCGCTAAAGTCATGGGGTGCGGAGTTAGTCCTGGGAGTGGAGGTCTATTCTTCATAATTATGCTTGGAGCTTTCCTTTATGAATATCTATGGGTCATGTCAGGATAGGGTACCTTTCTGGAATTCCCTGTTTTCCCAATATTTTATGAACCACTTCGATATGGTGGTAAGGGGGTAACTAAATTTTTCATTGGGCATGGATGACTCTTTGGTGCCTTTGGCACAGGCAGATACGCTGGTTGATTTCTTTCAAAACAAACTCATGAATGGGGAGATCTTAGATGTGAATCTTATCAAATCCATTCCTACTTGGAGAAATAGGTGAATGGGAGAAGCAAGGGAGGCAAAGAGATTGGATAGGTATTTTCTGAAGGAGGAACTAGTTAATATCATTCCATTTTTTAGACAATTGGTTGGGATGGGAGGAGAGTTGGATCACTTTCCCCATCATTCTAGAGCTAAAATGGACCAGTAAGAAGCCTAGCTCACATTTTAAATTCAATCAAGTTTGGATTAAATACCCTAGTTATAATAATATGGTCAATGCAACTTGGAATCATCAGACCACTGATCAAGGTGGCTCCTTGGCTCAGAGCTTTATGGGAAATATAAAAAGAATGAAACAGACCATAATCAACTCGAAAAAGGAAAAGAGGTCAAGGGAAGAAGCTGATCTTAAAAGCATTAATGCAGCACTTCAAAAATTGGAAAGTGTAGAGGAGGATGGATACGAGACAGGGGAGAAAAAAGAGAGAATAAAACCACTAGAATCCTCTAAAATAAATATACTATTGGAATTTGAAGAAAAATTGATACTTGAGAGCAAAGCCATTTGTCTTGCAATAGGGAATGAAAACTCCAAGTCCTTCCAAAATTATGCAAAGGGACGGAAAAATGCCAACACAATTTGGGAGATGGATCAGGTAGATGGAAGAACTGCAAAATCATTTGAAGAGATGGAATCAATGGGGAATAGATCACTTCAAAATATTGTTTAAAGATCTAGAGGAAGAAACTATAGAAAAATTGATTTAGGTGGCACAACTGTTCCCAATATATGTGGAGGAGGAATAAATTGATATGATTATGGCACTTTTCACAAAAGGAGAAGTTGAAGTTGTCATAAAATCAATGCAGAAAGACAAAATCTTGGGACCATATGGGTGAACCGTGGAATTTTATCTTCATTTTTTCGTGACCATTAGGGATGAGCTCACAAGGGTGGTGGAAGAATCAAGGATCAGGGGGTTTGTATATGAACCTATTAACTCTACTTTTCTATCTCTAATTACTAAAACATATTCTCCCTCAAGTTTTGAGGATTTCAGGCCCATATCCCTTTGTAATTACCTCTATAAAATTATTACAAATATCATAGACTCCCGTATGAAACCTATACTCTCAAGGAATATTTATAAGGAACAATTTGTGTTCCTGATCCATGAAGCTATAGGAGTGGCACAGGAAACTAGGCATAGCATCAAGAGGAGCAAAAGGAAAAGTATGATAGTTAAAATAGATCTCTCAAATGCTTATGATAGAATAAGATGGTTGTATATTCACCTCCTTACTCATTTGGGGTTCAAAATTAGTTTCATCAGCTAGATAATGTCATGTATATCAAATGTTTCATTTGTTGTTCCTATAAATAGTTTGGCTTCTCCTTTATTCACAATTAGAGGGGGCTCAGACATGGGTGTCCTTTTTCCCCGCTTCTTCTTTTACTAGCGACCAAAGGCCTTAGTCAATTGGTTCTACCTGCTAAGTGTAGAGGTGAGATCAAATGGATTGAAGTAGTTTTTAATATGTTTATCACACATATTTTATTTTTAGACAATATCCTCTTGTTTAGTGATGGGTCTCAAGGGGATATACAACAACTAAAACTTGCTCTTTATTTATTTCTCAAAGCTATAGGAATGTGCATCAATGTAGAGAAATATATAGTTGCACATGAGGGGTTTTCAATGGTAGAAGTAAACCATGTGCTTTATATTCTCCCCTTTGAAGTTAAAGCTTTGATTGATAGCTTCAAATATTCGTGCTTCCATCTTAAACCTAATACTTACAGAAAAAGTGATTGGAAATGGTTGTTGGCCAAAGTGGAAAAGTGTATTAACCATTGCAATTTCAAGTGGCTATCAAGAGCAGGAAAATTGGTGTTAATCAAGTTGGTACTTACTACCAGTGTACTATATAGCTCTCACTTGTGTCCCAAAAGGTATTATGTCCCAGATCAAGAAGCTATGTGGTAATTTTTATGGGAAAAAAGAGGAGGAAATCCTCACATGGATTTCTTGGGACAAGGTTTCTCTCCCTAAGGCATGGGGAGGATGGGGAATCAAGAATCTCCCTAAATTTGCATCTTCCCTAGCAGCAAAATCTGGGTGGTGCATTTAAATAAGGAAAATCTGTGGACTATTGTGGTAAAAAGGAAATATATTGACATCGTTCCTATGGACGAATGGATGAGAAGGTCAAATAATAAAACTCCAAATGCATTTGCAATATGGAAGGTCACCTTAGAGTCATTTGGAATTATATAAGAAGGACTTACTTGGCATATCAGGAAAGGAGAAAATCTCAGGATTGGGATAGATCCATGGGTGGGATGTGGCAAAGGTTATGCCTTACCTCAAGAACTAATGGACTATCTCAATAACCGATGATACATTTACCCAAATCATATTATGGCAGCTGAATATTCGTCACACTGGCATCAAGTCTGGAAATCGGCCAAGGATATCCATCTTGAGGCATATTGGAGAGCTACTTGGAAGAACTATACTAGAGATTTGTAGCGCACGAATGTGTGGATAAGGGACCATCCTGATGTTCTCAGGTGGGTGTGAACACCCACATGCTTATACTCACCCAAGTTCAGATACATTTATCAAATGGACAGGAGAGGTCAAGGGGTCCAAGCGTGATGGTGGAAGACATTGTGGAAATTAAAATGCCCAGCGAAGACAAGATTGTTCTTCTGGTGTGTTACACAGCAATTTGTCACCGTCCCTGCCATTCCCCATCCCGCACATTGGAGGGCTCATTTCATGACCTGTGAGCAGAGACAAGACTTGAAAATACTTTCATTGCATCCCTCTGAAGATGAGCTTTCGTTGCCCTGAAGACACCTCCCTGCAAAAAACCCTAAAAATAGCTCTTTTTCCATTGGCGCTATTCCATAGTTCAGCCCTCGCGCCAAGGGGGAAAATCCTCCAAAGAGGGCGCGCCAATTGGCGCTCTATCATAGAGCTGCACCCGCGCCAACCGTATTAAGAGGTGTTTTTTAAAAATAAATGGCAGAAGTTTCGTCCTAAAAAATTCCTGGACTGATATCTATCTTGAGTTGGGAGGTTTAGCTACGGATTTCCATAGAGGGGAAGTGGTTTTCCACCTCTCATGGAAGCTTCCTTGATGATAGGGCCAATCCCATAATTATAGGGATCCCAACTCCCCTTCCTCCATCTATAAAAGCTTTCCCATCTCCTTTTGCAAGCTAGTTCCCAAGAGCTTTCACATCCTTATGCTGCAAGAGCCTTCTTGATTCCCTTAAGGCAAAATCCAAGCAAGGAGACTATTGCCAAGTATCCGGAGAGAGAGGCTTGTCCCATCCTTGACAGACTTTATTGAGACATGTTTTTCTGACGACCCGCCAAACGAGAGTGCTGCGTTGAAGCTATGGTTGTATTCTTCTTTTGACTCATTAATGATAAGCGACTATCGGTTATGGTTCCACTCTTGTTCTTGATTATGTTCATGAGTTATGTCCTCTTCGACTAACATATAGTTGTATATACTGGATTTTATGCTTGCGTTTGTGTTGTTTCTTGCATGTGCAGGTGTCCAATCACGGAGATCGTGAGGATTGTGATCTGCCAGGGCAAAGGAACGGGAGCACCACCTCTTCTACAAACGACAGCGTTGGATTCCAGGTAAGCCTTCCTCGCAAGTCGGTTTATTTGCAATTAGGAACCTGCACTGTAGCGTGTTTGATTGTTGCTAGACTTGATCTGGGCTAGTAGGGATCACCTCTGTCTGCAGAGGGGATTAACCTCTTCAACAATTTGGCGACTCCACTGAGGATTCAGCTTGTTGTTTGATTTGTAAGCTATAGAAGGAGCCTGAAGTGCAGCCAGATAGCCTTCGAAACACTTTTTCTCTGCATTAGCGGAGTAGCTGCTTCAATCAATCTCCGGTTTAGTTTATGGACTAAACAACTTGGAGTATTGTCTTCTCTTTTCGTCAATTTCTTGGCCTTGCTTGCTTGGTCAGCTCTTTGGACTATTTTTTCTATTTGTTTGGCTTTGTTTTAGCCTTGTCATCACTTGTCTATGTCTGAGATCTCTTGTTTTTCATTTTCCCATAGTAAACTCGGCTGGCGTGCTTTTCAGTGTGGCAGTCGCGCCCATTGGCGCAGGTTGCTTGTGTATCACCCACGCCATTGCCTTTCTGGCGCTAATTTCAAGCTCACAGTCATGCCAATCCTGTGAGCTATTAGGGTTTGCTGTGTTTCATGCTTTCTGGGACTGACTTGTGATTTTCATCTTGTTTTTTCGGCTGTTTGAGTGCATTGGAGCCTAGTTTGACTGATTGTAACCTCCATCCTTTGGTTGTTTGCCTATTTCTTTCGATTTTGCATTCGAGCCCTAGGGCATCTAGGTGCTTTTGTGAGTCGAGCCTCCCTTGGGAGTTTTTGGTTTTCGTTCGTTCAGTCGACTTTGGGATTGCTTCCTTGCATTCGTTTGACAGTTGTCTATCATTTTATTGCGCTTTTTGAGTGACTGATTTCGTTTTCATTCGAATTTCGCTTTGCTTCATTTTGGGCCTAGATTACATGGCTCATTAGTGTCTTTGGGACTTTTCTTGGTTTTGAGAGACTTTTGGTCGATTTGAGATCTGATTGTTTGTGACATTGAGTGAAATCTGCTTGTTTTTTCTCTCTTATTATCAGTTCTCAAATTGCTTCTCATCTGTTTTCGGTTTGTTTAGTGCATCTAGCTCTCAAACATTGAAAATATAAAAAAATCTCTTTTTCTTTTGATTGATTAGTGAAAATTAAAATCTTTTCGGTGTTATTAGTAATTAGTGACTTTGAAAGAAAAGTTTTTAGTTTCATTAGCTGCATTAGAGATATCACTGATTGTCTTCCGATCATTTTGTTTGTGTAAAAATCTCTTAACTCTTCTGTAGCTAGCTTTCATCGAACGAAATGATATACTGTGGCATGTAGTTTTGCATTTAGGAGATTTTTGAGACATCACATTCGTTAGGGCCTGAAAAATGAAATGTAATTGAAGATAAACTTTAAAATTTACTCAATTTACACTAAGGCAGCATTGAAATCTAACGAAACACATTTAGAGGTCTAGGCTAGAGACGTGTTCCGACGTCTTTAAACCTAGTAGCTGTCATTCGCCTCTTTGCTTTAGACAGTGCTAGTACTGACTTGTGCTCCCCGTACCATCGCGTATATAAAGGGAGACCCCACTAGGTTTCAATCCTTTATCCATAGGAAGCCGGGTCTTCCGCCCTATACTCGTGATAAACCGAACACAACATTCAGGGAGATTGCCTGCACGTACGGAAAGTCCTTGGTTGATTTCTCTTTCATTATTGAAACCAAGGTGTATACTGCAGTTCACGATTATTTGGTACACCCTTTGCCTAGTATTCCTGAGTAGTCATTTGATCTTTTCTGACTCCCTAAATTTGAAAGGATCACCAAGCGCTTGTCCTTTCACACTTGTGTCAAATCTGAAAGAGATAGAGTCACGTTTTCGACCGTTTCTCAACTCTTAAAACATGAAACGGTGAAGTTTCTTATTTTTCAATGTGATAAAAAAATTAATCACCCACGATCACACGCCTTGTTAGATTCTGCTTGTTGCCCGTTTGATTGTGTGTCTTGACTCTTTTTCAGCCCGTGTGTGTGTTTGATCTTTTTCTCTTATCATTACTACCACAGTGGCGGAACCCTCGGTTTCGTCTACTGGTATTCCTTATACGGATGATTCATCAGAGGTTTCCAAATCCTCTGTTGAACCGCAACAGCCCATTGTTTCCGAGTTTCCCGACGGGGGACCGGTTCTTGCTGAGCAACCCTTTGGAGGACCAGTTGAGTTCAATTGGCCCTTTTCCGACCATTTGTCTAAATTTAGATTAGGAGCTGATTTCCTTTCTCTTACATCGGGTTTTCCTTTTGTAGCAGTTGTTTTTCCTCCTAGTCCTCGCCTTCTATTACGAGATTTAGCGGCAGGCTCAAACATGAGTGATTCTGGTGAGGAAATTCCAACGTCCGGTGAAGACTATCAGCTCTTCCCATGAAGATTATTTCCAGGAGACAACTCTGAACAAGCTGTTATGTCGACATCTAGTCCCTCATTACCACTCGAGTACAGGTCCTTGGGTCAGATCATTTCCGCTGCAGCCTCTATGGGAGTGTCAGCTCCTTCTCCGAGGCCGGCTGCTCCTTCACCGTGGGTGTCTCCTCAGACACCTGTCACTTCTGTACCCACTTGGCCCACTGTCTGTGTGGCCGCCTCTTATGTCGACATCTAGTCCCTCATTACCACTCGGGTACAGGTCCTTAGGTTAGATCATTTCCACTGCAGCCTCTATGGGAGTGTCAGCTCCTTCTCCGAGGCCGGCTGCTCCTTCACCGGGGGTGTCTCCTCAGACACCCATCACTTCTGTACCCATTTGGCCCACTGTCTGTGTGGCCGCCTCTACACCCGCTGTCACGGCACCCTCTCCAGGGGCTATGCCGCCTCCTGAAGACGTTTATCTAGCAACTGATATGCCAGAGAATATCTCTCCGGAGGAGTATCAGTTGTCCCTACAACAGTCGAACCCCGAGGTTGGACCATCCTCCTAAGATCCCAACTGCTCTTATTTTTCACACTATGCATAGGATGGTACACCCGTGTATGCTTTTCCAGGTCAGTATGATGAGCACGGAGACATTTTACGTCTACCCGCTCCTGAGGCTCACCTCTATGCTCAAGGTTTACCTTATAACCAGGCTTATAACCCGCAAGGGCAACTTTTCCAAGGCCAACCTTCGGGCCAACTTGGATATCCTTATGACCAACAGGGGCAGCCCGTGCAAGGCTATCCTGCGGGCCAGCAAGGGCCATCGTACGGTCCGCAAGGACAGTATTACAACCCTTCCGGTCAACCTGTGCAGCCTCAGTCGGGGTACCAACCGGGACCGGTCTATGGTCCTGGGGGGCAAATCCAGCCTTCTCCACCTATGCAACCGCAGTATCCTGTTGTTTCCAATGTTGCATATCAGCCGGGACCATCCTATGGTCCTGCTCCAGGGAAAACCGGTTACCAGCAACCACTTGGCTCTATCCCTCCACCAAGCCAACCGGCTCATCCGGTACAACCTAGTGTTCCGCCTCCAGGCCAATCGGCCCATCCGGCACAACCTGGGGCTCCTTTACAGCCGGGTCAACCTGCGCAACCGGCGCAGCCTGTCTATCTGGGTCAACCTGTTCACTCAGGGCAGCCCGCTCAGCCGGGTCAACCTGTTCACTCAGGACAGCCCGCTCATTCAATTAACCCTTCCCAGCAGCCGATTTATTCCATGCCACAGCCAAATCAACAGTTGTGCCCTAGTTATCAAGCTCCGTAGGGTTCCACCTATCAACATCCGACTCACCCTCAGGACGGTTATTATCCTCATGGTCAATCTCAACCGAATTATAACCAGCCCCGAGGCTCTCAGTATTATCCTCATCCACCCGGTTCCACCTATACTCAGCAGCCAAATCCAAATGCTGCTTACACTGGGCCAACATATAATCAGGGTCCGTACTCTGGTTATCAAGCCCCACACACTGGTTACCAGCAGCCAAATCAGTCTGGTTATATGACCTACACCCCCTACAGTCAGAATCCTACGGGACAGAACCCATGGGGGCAAGGATATTCACAACCAGTGTGGAGTACAGGTACCGGTCCTCATCCCGGGCCTGGCATGCCGGTCAATCCGCCATTGCCGTTCCTAGCCACCTTGGAGTTGCCGGATGTTTTGAAATTGACCAATGATCTGATTTTGCATAATCCTTATTGGCCTCCGGTTCCTACCAAGATACCAGGTGATTGCCCCAAGTTTGAGGGTAAAGCTGGGGAGGACCCCCAAGCGCATGTGATGATGTATCATCTTTGGTTTTTGTCTAACTCTTGGGTCGATGATTCAATTCGTCTGCGCCTCTTCCAGCGCACTTTGACTGGAGCTGCTGCTAAGTGGTACATCAACTTATCTCGTGGCATATTCCAAGATTTCAATTCCTTAGCAATGGCTTTTCTGACGCACTTCCAGTTACCGGTTCGTTATGAAGTCGGGACGCACGTCCTGACTTCTTTGAAGCAGGACAAGGCCACTCACATTTTTTATCACATTCATGAGTGGTGGTGCCGTCGTAGACTGATCAAGTTTCATATACCTGATCAGATACTAACTCACTGGTTCACCACCTCCTTCGTAAACAAAATCGCCCAAGATATTGCGATGGGAGCGTGTGTGACGGAGGAACAAGCCATTGCAGGTGCCCAATACCTAGATCTTGTATATTCTCATTCCGGCACGCTTTATGATATCTTGCCTGATGCTCCATGGTCTGGAACCTTTAAGGCTCCACCTACCCCTGCAGTGGATGGTGTAATTGGTTCTGTGTCTCAGAATTCGAAGAAATCTTCGAATGGGAAGCAGAAGTCTAACTCATCCCATAATTTTTCTCCTCCCACCCCTATCGATTCTGGAAAAACCACGGAAGTTAACGCCGTTCAGGCCAATCCTACAGAGAAAACCTCCAAGGGGAAAAAGAAGGGAAAAGGTAAATCCAAATCCGACACCCCAAAGCCAGAATCCAAATCTTGTGCTGAGGATGGTTCTCAACATAAAACGAAGTACCCCTGTCTCATTTGTGAAGGAGACCATTATAATAAGGATTGTCCACGATGATCTAAAGTTAGTCAAATTCTTAAAGGCTCCAAAGGGACTCTGGCAGTTCTTAAAGAACCATTCCCGTCTCAGCAGACCCAAATGGTTGAACAGCCTTCACCATTTGCACCATTTGGGTCCCAAGTTTTTATGATGAATGGTGCTGCACCTATCTCTATCGCCACGCTTTCGAAGGATTATAACGAATCACGGTAGGCACCTGGGAAGGCAGTTGCAGATGGACCACCTCCCCCACCTGTCTCTAGTTCGTTGGAAATCGAGAAGCCTACTCCTGAACCTGTTGTGAAGCCACCTTCTAAAGGTGTTTTACGAAGATCTTCTTATAATCTAAATGCCCGTGTCGCTCAGCACTACAGTATTGTTGAGGATTTGGCACAGGCGCCTTCTGCTATGTCTGCACTAGAAGTTCTTCAAATTTGTGCTTCGCAACGAAAGGCTTTATTGTCTACAATCGGTGGCATTGATCCCGCCGATTTGAGCCTTCTCACCTTCGACTTAGAGAATTTCACCCCCCGACTTCCACACCAGATCGCTCTTGTTATTCAAGTCGAGATTAACGGTCTTAACATCCATAGGGCTGTTGTGGATGAAGGTGCCTCTACTTGCGTCATGTCGTCTGCTTGCTAGAAGGCCATCGGCTCTCCGGCCCTCTCATCTTCTCCTAATGCCCTAGAGGCATTTGATGGTCGGGAATCCAAACCCCTGGGTGTTCTCGAGAGTTTAGCGATCACTTTACAGGGGAAGACTATCAACGTAGAAGTAGAAGTAGTCAACGCCAGGCTCAAATACAATATACTTCTCGGCCACAGTTGGACCCATGCCATGCTATGCATGCCGTCCACCATTTTTCGACTCCTTAAGTTCCCTCACGAGGGAAAAATCGTCACGGTGGATTAGTTTTCCTTCTTCACCTCCACCTCCGAGAACAACGTTCCATACGTGGATCAGATCCCAAATCCCCTGACAGTGTAGGACCTGGTCTATTCAAGGACCCCGTCCTCATGGGTATTTTTCTCGCACCACCACCACACACCGCTAGAGTTAACATGATTTCCAGGTCTGATGACCCCTGGCTCATTCCTACGCCTGAGCAGGTGTTTGATTTTGGAGAATCAATTCCCTTGACTCCAATAGAGATTAGCTACTATGAAATTGTTGCTGCATCTGATCCTCCACCTCCTTAGCATGCTCCTTTGAGCATGGCTCTAGATGTCTACTCTCAATCCCCCTGGCTTGGTCTGGCCGATTCACCTGATCCTCTCAAGGAGACTTTTCCTTCCGATGAAGCTATAGTTGAAACAATGTCTCTTGAGGAGCTGCCTTGGAGCGATGGACATCATCGTTCCTCTTTAATGCTAGCTTGGGGGCAATGTCAGATTGTCTAGAGCGTTATGCATCTCAGGTTCCTACTCCTCCTCTTCAAATGCCCATTTTGACGCATGAGGTTCTTTCGGAGGGAAACCTGAGTAATATCACTCAAACCATCCTGATCAACATCTCCGTTAAACCGGGGATCGTTGAGAATATACACGTGGGAGTGACTTGTTCTCCAGATGAGATACAGGTCTATACTGATCTTTTTAAAGAATTCAAAGATGTGTTCGCCTGGTCCTACGAGGAAATGCCTGGGATTGATCCCAGTATCGTAGTGCATCAGATGCCAACCTACCCTGGTGCGAAGCTCGTGCGCCAACGCTTACACCCAATGCATCCTCGTAAAGCTGCTGCAATTAAGGCAGAAGTTGAAAAACTTTTGAACGCGGGCTTTATTTATCCCATCCCCCTCACAGAATGGGTTTCCAACATTGTCCCTGTCGATAAAAAGTAAGGTACTATTAGGGTCTGTGTTGATTACCGCAACATCAATCGCGCCTGTCCGAAGGATAACTATCCCACTCCGTTCATAGACCAAATCATCGACGAATGTGCCAGAAGTGAGATCTATTCCTTAATGGACGATTTCTCGAGGTATAATCAGATCAATATTGCACCTGAGGATCAACACAAGACTACATTCATCTGTCCGTGGGGTACTTTCGCGTATAAAAAACTCCCGTTCGGCTTGAAGAACGCTGGAGCCACATTTCAGCGTGCGATGTCTTACGCTTTCCATGACATTCACCATATCGTTCAGCCTTATCTGGACGATTTTCCAGCTCATTCAGCTAGGCGAGAGGACCACCTTGAACACCTCCGCCAGATTTTCCTTCGCTGTAGACGCTACAATATTAGGCTTAATCCTCATAAATGCGTCTTTTGCGTGGATTATAGCCGTCTTTTGGGATTCATAGTCTCCAAAGACGGAATTCGACTTGACCCTTTAAAAGTCGAGGTTATCATCAATCTCCCATCACCCTCCTCACTATATCAATTACAGAGTCTGCAGGGAAAAGCCAACTTCCTTCGACGCTTTATCCCGAACTACGCGCAGGTGGCTAAAGGATTCACGCGCCTATTAAAGCAGAACGTTCCCTTCCATTGGGATGAAATTGCTCAGCAATCCTTTGAGAATCTCAAGACGTTACTGGTTAATGCTCCCTTGCTTCGTCCTCCTGATTATCGCCGCGATTTCACTTTGTATCTCGTCTTCGCGTTTAGCACCATAGCTATGGTTCTGGTGCAGGATGATGATGATGGTAATGAACATGTTGTTTATTATCTATCACGAAACCTTCTCGATACAGAAACGCGTTATGCTCATGTCGAGAAGTTGGCGTTAGCCGCAGTACACGTTGTGCAGCATTTTCGCCACTACATCTTGTTGCATACGATAACAGTGGTTTCGGATTGCAACCCTATGACATATATTCTCTCTCGATAATTGCTGGGGGGAAAATACAACAAATGGATCGTTATCCTGCAGGAGTTTGACTTAGAGTTCACTACTGCCAAGTCAACCAAATCACTTGTTTTCGCGGATCTTATATGCTCACTCCCAACAGACTCCACTCCTTCACACTCCGAGGATCATATCCCAGACAAAACTCTTTTCCTCATCAGTACTTGTGACCCTTGGTACGGTGACATAATCGTGTATCTGCAAACCTCCACATTTTGGTCTGAGTTGACTAAAGATGCCCGACGTCGGATTCGGCATCAGTCTCAACCCTACCGCATCGTAGGAGATACCTTATACCGCATCGGAGTAGATTCGGTGCTCCGTCGGTGCCTAACCTTGGAAGAGTCTGAAAGGGTCCTAAGTGACTGCCACAGTGGTGCCTGTGGTGGACATATGTCCGGATATGCTACTGCCTAGAAAATTCTGCAAGCAGGTTACTTCTGGCCGTCCATATTCAAAGACTGTATCGTTGCAGTCTGTAAATGTCACG